>JAOYRR010000084.1:0-323055 GCA_038994665.1 Podotricha telesiphe
CCCGCTGCGTTCAAAATTTTTATACGTTTTCTAAATATGTCTTTTTTAATATTTTGTTTATTGTTAATTAATTATAACAGTATTTCTGGCCAGACCATGAATATGGCTGTATAATATTATTTTAAATTAGGCTTGCTATATTTATTTATATATATATATTCACGCTAGCCCGCAAGCCAACTAGAAAAACCTTGTTCCACCTTCCAGCCAAATGTCATATCTGTACGTCAAGCGGATTTCGATATTTCATGGTACCGGTCGCTTTTTTATTAGTAATCTATATTTTATCACAATTTCAGGCATATTTAGATAAGGTAGAGTCCCTAGACCTAGTTTCAAGATACTCCGTGGTCTATTTTTCGACAAATTTAGAGAAATTACTAACTCATTCATGTATATTCGATATGTATTAAATAACCAACGTAATTAGCGGAATTCATATACAGTGCCTAATCTAATCTAGCATTAAAACGCCTACAAAATATATCAAGAGTGCGATTTGACATCAGAATCATTCAATTTTTCAGCCAAGCGTTTAAATGTACTTAGTTGAATATTAGAATAAATTTAAATAGCACGAAATAAAGAAAAAATTGCAACATCCTCAAACATTAAACATCAAAAACCCACTTAAATAATATTTTTGAGTGGGTCTTTGATTTCCACAAAACAGTTTTTGAACACTATTCATTTTATTAAAGTCTTAATACCTTTTAGTAAAAATATACGTTTTGCAACATCCAAAGAGCATTTAATTTGACGTCCAAAGCCTCTACATTGCGGACTTTACTCATTAGCTATGATAAACAGAGGTTGCTACGAAAATACTCCGAGAACTGAAAACCGGGTTTTGTACCTGAATTGTGTTATAATTTTGGTATTAAAGCATTGCATTCAGAATTCCATAGATTCTATTCGTTTGTGTGTCGTTCATACAATCTTGTATAGAAAGTGGAGAGAGAGAGAGAGTTTGTACGAAAAATACATTATTAGTTCATTGAAATTATAAATGATTATGAAACTCATGATATCTTTAAGTTATTTTCATTTATTTACTTATGTAAGTCAAAGGGCGGTGTTAAGTTCCGTCACTTGACACGAAATGTATAGATTTCAAGCGGTAAGTGTAGGACGCTGTGTCTTGAATAACTAATTAAATTTCCAATATATATAATCATAATTATAATATGAAAAAAATATATAAAGCAAATTCAACACGAATATCACATAACGTTAAAATATATCCATACATTATTACATCATCCAAATTTATCACTATAAATAAAGTAGTGACATGTCACTAATACATAAAAAGCCACTAACACACTCAATTATTTGTATATCATAAGTTCTTTACACCAATAGCATAGTTTTTAGGTAAAATCTTCAAGCAAGATCTAATTTGTAGCTCAAAGCACGTTGCGCTGCGGATGTTCCTTATTATCTGTGATAAACGTTGGAGGCGTTGGAAATTTCTTGTTATAACTTTAATAGCTTTAATTATTATAGAGAAATTAATATATTTTTTAATTCTTCTACAGATTCATTTGGTTGATTAAAATTCAGTTTTTTAGATCATACATTTTTCGTTTTTACTTTTTTATATATATATCAATTATGTCTTTTAAATTTCTCGAATAATTAAGTGGAAAGCCCCTTAGTCTTACGTCTTAGTTCTTTTTTAATTTTTCGATTATTATATTAATACGTGTAGAAAATATTTTTAAAACTGAATGGAAATTATGCTGACGGAATATTATTAGATTTGGCACAGTTACGGCTAAGGTGGCCAGAAACTAGTCTACCAGTTAAGTGCATTTGAAATCTATGTAACTAAGTTAGGGGACAAAAAAATTGTAGGTTGTATAAATTTTAAAAGTATAAGCAAATTCATTAATTTTTTCAAATTCTTCTTCAGATGAGAATTTACAAACAGATGGTAGCGTGAGTAATATTTATTTAATTAATTTAAAGTCCTATTAAAGTATTGAATATGTTTGCTTTCGGCCTTTTTTCTCCGTAATATAAACTGTACCTATATCAAATTTCATAATCCTCCGTCCGCATTATAAAAGCAGCCTTAAATTTTTTGTCATGTATTATTATAACAAAATATATTTTTTTTCAATTTCACTGTAAGAAAAGAAGTGTCAAGGCACACCATTTTCCTCTTTCCACTTGAACTCAAGATATTATGCGTCAAGTGGCAAAACTCAACGCCGCGCTTTGTCTTGACACCAGAGTGTGTGTGTAACCCTTTAAAACGCTAAAACACTTTGTCTAATTATGAAAATTTATGACTAAATGCCAACTAAACTTTACAATGGAGTCGAGAACATTAAAACTTTATGTAATGCACCTGCCTTCCACTATTATCACTAATATCATTGGTGATTACTTTGATAATTTATTAATTTGCTTGTGTACGATTATTTTTTTAGAATTTTTTTAATATACTCATAGGTAACTAGACTTAGTTAAGTAAGACTAATTATATTTTAAGCTCTCATATGTTAAGTACACATGATCGACCAAAATCTAATTTGTTTTCTTTGAATATACAATACAGAACGCAATGAAAAGTTAAGTCAATTTTTTATTTAGTTACTACTATATATATATAGTACAAGTCAATTATTATAGAAAAACACAAAATATAGCTGTAATTTTTATAATTGAAACTCCTCTGCGTCGCTGAAAGCAAAATTACAGTTCAATACAGTAATACCAATACAGCATTGAGTTATAAGTAAAAAGTACTCTTGTACAGAGAGTGCACTGAAAGCGTTCGAGGTGGCTGTTTGTAAATAAAATTGGAGTCTGTTTATTGACTTCGTAAAGTGCTATTTTATGAATATATATATATATACGATTTAATGATATTTCCTGTATGGTAGCTAACCTAGAGTCAGTACACAATTTTTCCATATTGTCCGGCGAAACTCTACGTTGCGCTTTGTCTTGTCAACAGAGCGAAGAAATGAAGAAATGAAGAAATCGAACCCACACCTATCACGTTCACAGTCAGACGCTGTCACATTGTGCCACGACATCAACGCCATATATATATTTTATATAGCTTTATTTTTTACAGTAAAACTTTGAAAAAAACTTTCTTAAGAAAATATGTTAAAACTTTAGGAAATATTACATAATTGATTAATGCCTTTGACTGCCTTGAAGGTTGTCCTAAGTATTTGTGACATAGTAATAGATTATTTATTAGTTCAAATATAAATATTTATTTTAGCTTCTAACAAATTTGATTATAAGATTTCAGTTACATATCACTGCTATATTCTTTTTCATTTACTTTTTCTTAACTAAATTGTAGGTAGCAGCAGCTCTTCGCTTTTTCCCGCATAGAATAGTCAGAGAACTTAGTGACAAAACACTCCGTTCTCCACTTTCCGCCCGAAATTGAGACATTGCGTGTTGATAGGATTCGTTAGAATGTATATTTTAAATGTAAAATGAAAACTTTTAAATAAAAACTTTATATTTCACCCGTACCTTTTTCGTTTAGATGCTATGTTTGGTTTTACGGTTAAAAAAAATCTGAATGTACTCAATCACAATATGTGCTCGACTTAACAAAGTAAAGTTTTAGGTGTTCAAGGTTATGACAGGGCTTGAGGTACAAGGGCTTCGTATAATTTTGAGACTCGGGATGTTAAAACTAACGTTTTTCAACAAGACATTGCTCCATTCGTTCTAATATAATTACATTATTTTTATTTTTAATTAAGCGAGTTGTTATTTCAATTTAGAGTTATTATTATTTATAATAACATTGCCACTTGTTCCTATTTATTAATTCGATTACGAAACTCATATTAAACGACTTATCAATACATTGCCTGTATCTACAGCGCAATTATATAGAAAACTAGCTGCACCCGCAACTTCGTCAGCGTAGAATTCTAAACTAAAAATAAGTTAAGGTTTAGTAACTCCTTATTACATCAGCTATATGCCAATGGAATTGCTGGTAAAATCGGTCAGAGATTAGTCAGAACTAGAAAAGCCTGACTGACAAATTATTACGCGAAAGAACCTGTCAATAAACTGCGAATGACATAAACATTTGACAGCGAGCAAAATCAAGCAACTCAAAACCTAGTTCATAATACTTTTCACAGTTACAAACATCTAAATGAAAGCGGAGTGAGCGGAGTTATGTTGAAAACTAATGGAAGAAATACACTTCCCCAAGTCCTTATTTCCAGACTGAAACCAAACTATTGTCCTCTTAATTTCCAAGACGTGAGTCTAGATTAATGCAACGGTCTGAACAAAGACCGCTGGAACGCTGAAGTAAATATGTCTCAATTTTGAAACTTATATATTTAAAGGATTCAGATTAATGAATAAAACTTAATTAAATGTTGACTTTACAACTTAGTAAAATTTTCGAGGATATAGAATTGTATGGAAAATTTGTATGGAAGCGCGAAATAAGTAGAAGCTTTGAATAGAAAAGTGTGAATTATATTTTAAATGTATTAAGCAAGGTTTTCGCTTCACTTCAACTTTTCTTATGGCTAGAATCTAATTTTGCTCAACTACGTTCGTGTTGTAATAGTCTCTTTGACCCAGCGAAGCTGTTAAATTATTCTTTTGGTAAGATAATTTAGGTATTAGGTTTATCTAATGCTGTAGTCCTTCGTTCGTAGTTGAATATTTTAGCTAAATTGTAGAAAAAAAAATACTGCGCCAAATGTGATTTAAAAGATGCGGCGATGACTTGCGCTCATCACAAAAATTCTCAAAAATCTTAATTTTAGGCTGAAAGTCGGAAGCGGATGGTCTTAGCAGTTAACAGTACAAATTGGAACAAAACACACAGTGTGCAAATTTTTTCTTACGGGAGGCTATTTTAGTGCAGTCAGACAGCGTCTGTCTGTAAACGCGATTGATGATTAAGCCAAAGCCCGGCACCGAAGTTGAAGCATTGAAGTCCACCACTGAACACGCAATGTCTTGATTTCAGACGAAGAGTGGAGAAAGTGTTTTGAAGCTGGTTCTGGACTACTGATAACTACAAAATTATAATGTAATTTTGAAGTATATTTCACTATACAACGTAAAATAAGTCCTTCAAAGCGACCTTCTACAGTCACTAACGAACTTACGCACCAAATTTCAGCTTTCTACGCCCTCTGGTGTTGGCTGCGAGTTATCTGTTACACGCTGATAAGTGTTTTGTTGTCAGTCACTTATTTAAGTTAAGTTTTTTTTTTTTACATTTTTTTAAGTGTTATTCGCACACTAAGAAAATTGAAAAACACACATTTTATACGTTTTATAAAAAAAAAATTATACGTTTTCTAAATAAGTCATTTTCCAAAATAATTTATTTTTAAAATAAAAATTTTATCATGAGAAACAAATTATTGTTACTGTTACTAAAATATTTACTGTTACTAAAATATACAATCTGTTACTAAAATATACAATAATCAATATTGTTACTGTTACTAAAATATACAATCTGTTACTAAAATATACAATAATCAATATTGTTACTGTTACTAAAATATACAATCGAAATCGTTAAACGTTGACGATACAGGGACACGGTCAAAATCAGTTGACCATTTCATGAACTGCGACCATTGATATCCTGATATCGACCATGATATCGATAACGATATTATGAAATCGACAAATCTACGATATGACCACGAAGTATACGGACATATATACATAGATATTGCGAGATTTGAAATCGCTGACCGTAAAATTTTAATACGTGGTTACAATTCGTTTGTCTTTACGATTTTTTTTCTAATTAGTCACTACTCTCTCATTCTTAACATTCTAAAGTTCTATTTACAAACAAAATACATTAAAAAACATTCTTAGAAAACCTATAAAATTTGAACGCAGCGGGATTCTTATAAACCTTGTCGGTTCGTCAACGTTGTTCGTCATTTTCACTACTCTCTAATTTACCAAACAGAATAGAAATTGACAATACTTACAGGTATATCATTAATAAAGAAGGTGAGCTCTGAAGGCGGTCGGCTGGGACCGGAAGTGCAGTTTCCTCTTAGAATGTCGCCGGGCATGTAGTAATGTTGGCTTGTCTGGATTGAGGGTGACGATGGTGGTAGTACTGGAGAAGGAATATTTTTTTAGCTTATTATCTGTATATCAAAATACAGCAGTGTACGCACAGATAACCTAGTGTCAAGATATTGGTGAAAATGCGTGCTAACCGGCGTAACTCAACGCTGCGCTATGTCTTACAGCAGAGAGCGGGAAAGAAGGAAATAATTACAATTTTATCATTCCCATTAGTGTGGACTTACAGCCAGATGATGTTCCACTGCGCCACGATGGGACATGAGAAATATATTTCATATTATTAAATTAAGGTTATTATTGTGCGATATAATTGTGTTAACTGAGCACGATTGATATAGATTCCAATTTCGCATCGATTACTGGAGTATGACTTGGCAGTTGATAGATTTCCCCAAGTGCGATTCGAACAAGTCACTAGTCACGTACAATAAATCTCGAGGACATCAATCTTTTCTTTTTTTGTAGCTTCAGGCAGTGTGTTTACTATAATACAACCTAATAATAAAATAGTTATTTATTTAAAATTTTTAAGTTCTATTATAAACTAGCGCCTGCTCGCGGCTTCGCTTACGTTAACTATACGACTACACTATTAAGTTTTCATCCAACCGCGTTCTCACTTATATCACAAACTTTGCATAAATTTATAATTAAGATGATTTTATCTTTTTAATTTTGAGCCGATCAATAAGCCATTTCTCAGATTAGCGGGCACAAAACGCGCAGACAAACAAATAAACGAAGTGAAAAAATTTTTTTAAATCGTTGCTTTAAGTGAAACCCAAAATTTTATAAATGTCTCCAACAATATATTTTTTATATATCTTCTATTTACACATAGCGATTGGTTATATTAATAATCGATTTCAAATATTATCAATATTCGATATAAGTCGTTACACAATATGCGTAGGCTTTCGTAGGATCAAATGCCAGAATTTCCATTTGACATGTATTTTGCCACTTTCATCGTATCTTTCGATTTAATCTATTTATATAAACAGATATACAAACAAAAAAATATCCTTTTTAAATAAAAATATGTAATATTTAAATTATAGAAACGCCTAAAAATTATTCATAAATGTTGTTATAAATTAACCTTAAAATATTTTATATTAAGGCCATCGTGGCGTAATGGGACAGAGTCGCACTGTAAACGCTATTGTTTGTGGGTTCGATTCCCACTCGGGGAAATGATTATACTTAACATATTTTCTTTTTTCCATACTAGTATCTAAGGCAAAGCACGATGAGCTCCGCATCTCAACATACAATTGTATCTAATTATTATAAAGGAGAACGGAGTATCTTGACACAAGGCTCTCGCTAGGTACATTACTATGCGAAAAACAGTGCGAAAAAAAATAATTAAAACTATACACAATGTTAAAGAAGTTTTACTTAAAAAGCTTCAGATGGTTCTAAGGTTGTCTAACATTCAGGTACTGCTTATATATTAAAAACATAATATTTCCATTATTTCCGGTCTGTCTCAAAGACCGGAAATCCATTAAATAATTAGGTTTCTAAAATTATAATAGCTATTTACGAATAAAGACCAACTTACCAACAACTTCCATATTATTAGAGACTATAGATGTAGCGAACGAAGGCGCGTCCGCTGTAACTTCACAGCTGAAGTTACCTGATAGCCCGAAGCTTACTCTTGTCAAAACAACTTGACTTTGATTCGATCTGGCAAGCTGTAGACAAAAATACACATTTTTATTAAATAGGCAATAATTTGTTTAATAAATTGTATACGAGTATAAATATATATACTCAAGTATATATATATATATATATATATATACTCGTATTGTTTTTGTCTATTGCAGGATTCGTAGATAAACAAATATTTTGAATAATACGCTACAGTCCTTACATATTTCTTTCTGCATATTTCTTTATATAATATAATATATATATATATATATATATATATATATATATATATATATATATATATATATATATATTCATATATGCCCAGACGTGCCCGCTATCTAACAACACTAGAAAGCGTTGACAAAAGTCCTTGGATAGTTGTAATTATTCATAACTTTTTGTAACAATCTCGCGAGCATTGCTCTGAGGACAAGGACTGAAAAACTAACAAAGGATTTTTATCCTGAAATATACTAATTGCCACTTAATTCTGGACACTAAATAAACTTATTTAAAGATATAACTTGATGATTTATAAATGTTGTTTAATTTAAATGAACAAGCATACGGTGTGTTAATAGTTTAATTAATTTAATGTAGCTTTTATGCATTATTTTATTATAAAAAACTTTTAGCATTCTGCACTCGTTTTCTATATAAACTATAACTGTGCCAAATTTCATACTGAGCATTTCGCGTAATTTTCATAAAAAGTGCTACAAAGTTTTCCCTTTACATATTAATATAATAATTATGCTAAACGTATTCGGTTAAAAATCCTTTTAAAGCGATGAATTTCAACATTATCAATTTGAAGTTTAAAATAATTACTTTGAATTTGATTATCATAAATTTTCTTATACTATTAGGTATATGTATTAAATATGCATCAAATTTGCTTTTTAATCGCTTTAAAATCGAGACATTTCCCTATTGAATGGCGCAACTCATCATTGCGCTTTGTCTTCTAGAGCTGAGAAATGTAATTATTTAAATTATGATCATTCCCCTGAGTGGGAATAGAACCCACAACCAATCGTGTTTAGAGAGTCAGATCGTGTCCTACTCCACCACGCAACAGTCAGCTTTAATGTATATATATATGATTTTGGTTAACGATTTAGCTATTTAAAACATTAAATTCCTTATTTGAATGTATTAATTAATTTTATTTATTAGTTTGCGTAAGTTACAAAAGATCGATTTGTAGTTCGAAATTTATATAGTCTTAGAAATGATTTACCTAGTCGAAGCTAATTAAAAGGCATTCATATCAAATTTCAATATTTAAATAACGAATAGCAATGTACATAGAAAAGGAAGTGAACTTTACATTTTACGTTTTAATTTTTAGGCTATCGTTGCGTAGTGGAAGTTGTTCACCATGGTTACAAGTTCGTTCCCCACTCAGGAAAGTTACTATATTGAAATTGTTTTAATTGTCTCGCACTGGGAAGACAAAGCGCGGCATTCCGTTCCGCTAAACGACAAGCAATGGTCCATTCTTTGACTACTCAGCTATGTGGGCTAAAGCGTGGAGTTAGAAAAGAAGAAAACGATATTATGAACACAGACTATAATAGTTTTAATTTTAAGACAAGAGTCTTTTTTTAAAGATTTTCATAATAATTTTACTGCAAGATATATATACCTAGTGACAAGGCACTCTGTACCCCTCTTTGTCCGAATTCGAGCCAACACGTATAGAGTGGTGCAACTCAACACAGAGCTTTGTCATACCAGAACAATTTTGCATTTAAATACAATTCCCCGACTGGGAATCGAACCCACACCCAACCACGTTTACAGACGAGCAAAATACAATAAACAATACTAAATTATATATTAGTAAGTACATACAGCAATAATTTACAATAGATTAAACAGTAAGCAGTGTATGAAATGATGAATGATAGTCATAAAGGGAATATTAAATATCATTTGAAATCCTATAACAGTGATAATAATAATACTAAATAACATTGTGCGTAAATTTCTATGTATGTATGATAATATCAAAATTATACAACTACTTAGTTCTGTATAATAGAAGTAATTGGTTTTCGTTTTGTCCGAGAGTTTCTAAAAGCTTGTTTGTTTTGTAAAATTTAAGATGGGAAAAAGTGGAAGGAATTGGAAGAGGCCTTTGTCAAAATTGGACAAACAGATTCAGTTACTGTAACAAGGTTTTGAAAAATATTTATTTAAAAATATAAACATATACATATACATATTGAGAAATATTAAAGTATGTAAAGTCTGTAATAAAGGCTATTATTAAGCAAGACATATTTAGAAAACGTATAAAAATTTGAACGCAGCGGGATTTGAACCCGGGCCGGTTTTCAAGAGGCCCAGGTCCAAATCCCGCTGCGTTAGTGTGCGAATAACACTTGATGTTACAAATGTATGTATATATGTACACAAATGTTAAAAAAAAGGATATCATTATTTTTTGATTTAGGTTGACAATTCCCTTTTGACGTGATTGATATAAATAAATAGTTTTGCCCGCGACTTCGGCTTCATTCCAGGTAGTCTTAAGTCCGTGACGCAGGATATGAGAGCCAATGGACTAACCACTGCGGATGTCAAAGTCCGTGCAAAGTGGAGGAGACTGAGTAGGAAAGCAGACCGGGATTAATGCCAAGAAGACGAAGTTTCACTCGCCGCTTCGCGTAAACTATATCTGTTTCGTATTTTCGGCGGCCTTTTCGTAAAACAATGATGTTTTTGGAAAGTTCTAAAGATAATTAAAAAAAACCATGAACAAAAAATTAGACAAAAATACTTGGTAGAAAAATAAAGTTTACTTAAGCTTCATTTTACATAGCAGGGAAGTCAAAAGAAGCTAGTGTAAAGCAAGTTGAATTTGGAACATTGAAAAGTTAAATATAATCATTACACCGAATAGGTATCGAATCCGCAATCATCGCGTTTTACAGTAAGACGGTGTGCTGCGTCACGATGGCCTTCAGTTACGATCCATGGTTAATATTATAAAAGCAAAAATAACTCTGTCTGTCTGTGATGTTATCACGACCAAACTACTGCACCGATTGTGATAAAATTTTATACAATAAATGAACAAAGGTTACTGTTTTATAAACATTTTTTAAGTTATTTTGAAATTTCTTTGTTCTATGAAAGGCAGCTGAAAACATGAAAGCTATATATAGCTCACGTGGGCGAAGCCGCGGTCAGGTCACTAGTATGTTATAAATAATAAATATTTATATTATAATATTATAGCGTAAGATCTAAACAGAATGAGATAGATCTATGATTGAAACATAAAAATATTCACACCAGCCAGACCCCTCTAGTCCGTAGAGGGCGTAATCATTTGTATCATAGTGAATACAAATATCTTATATTTATATATATATATATATATATATATATATATATATATATATATATATATATATAAGCAATCTAAATTATATATATATATATATATATATATATATATATATATATATATATATATATATATATATTATTTAGATTGCTTAAGCTATTGGTGCTATTTTTGGATCTGATAAGACAAAGATATAAACAAAGGCAAACTAATATTGATTTTGTAAAGTATCTGAAAATATAATGCAACAAAAAACAACTTTTTTTTACAGATTTGTGGTAGAGGTCTTCTTTTAAATAAATAACACACTTTAGACTTCCAACAGAAAACACAGATTTTTTTAAAATACACACGTAAATATAATGAATTTTTGCAAATGTACTACTTGTAGGTGCCAGATATCTTATTTATATAACTTTGTGTGTGTTTGTGTCTATATGTGGTCTATATAACAACAATTGTATGTTTTATTGTATAACAAATAAATTAATCGAGTCCAATTAAACATTGATTTAAAATGAAAGATGAGTTCAAGCTAGAAGCGATTTTTGTATTAGAAGCCGTAGTTCTACGATCGTGATTAAACTGTGCCTTGTGACATTTAACCTTAGAAAAGGAAAAGTTTAGCATTAGCTATTTATTTTAAATAATTTATATCAGCAAAGAATTTTGCAATTGCTTTAAATGGGAAAAAAGCAAAGGATGGAGAAATCTATGACAGATCTATCCATAAAACTCTATTTCTCTCTTCTATTCTATATCTATAATAAAAATGTAATTAGGGGCATTTATCAATATTATATAACCCTAAACAATGATTTTTAATTTCCTTTTCGGTTCGTCTGTTTGTCAGTTTATTTGTGCATGCTAATCTCAGAAACGGCTTAACTAATTAAAATTACACTTTAACTATTGTATTGTGTAGCTTCCATTGACATATAGTATTTATTTCATTTCAATCGGCTCGTAAACAAAAAAGTTACAACTATTTGAATTACAAATTTAAACCAACTTTGTTATTTAAGTGAAAACGCGGGCATGCGAAGAAACTGAATAGTGTAAAAGCAGGCACGCAGACAAATCCACGAGTGGGTCGCTAGTACAATATATATATCTAACTGTATTAAATTCATTGCAACACACAGACATATGGAAATCTTTTCTGCTTATTCCGGATTAACCCGTACCCAGGACAATGGGGGCAAAATGACCCGTGAAGTTATTATCGCGGAAATGAGAAAGGCTTATATTTATGAACATCTGCTGAGCTCTGGACGGGGAAAAAGCACTTTGTTCCTACAAAAATAGTGTTACACGCAACCATGATTTAGGTATCTTGAGAACAATCTTGTACTAGACGAATTTTGTAATTTAATTCTTGTCAGACTCATTATTTTTATATGAAAGTAAGAAATGTTGTGCTTTTTAAGTGTTCTTTTCTACATAGTTAAATATTTTTTTTCGAGTTTCAAGCTTTATCCCGAATAACAGAAGAGGGAACATAGTGCCTTGACACTCCACTTTTCACCCGAGTTCGAGCTGCGTATTCAGTTGATACTCAACTCATTATTTTACCAGAGCCAGGAAGTGAAATAATTTAAATATAATCAGACAGACGCTATCTTATTGCCCCTTTTCATGAAAAACCACGCGTTTAGTCGATCTGTTCAACGCACATGACCTGGCTAATCGATAATTGAACATTTCATGAAATGCAACTATTTCATGATATCGTCAATGATTTCAAGAAACCGTCATTATACGGTATGGTATTAATAACGGTAATACATACCGGTGCTAATAACAGCATGTTAATTAAAAAACTATAATGTAGATATATATTTGTATATATTATATTAAAACCGATGTTATTAAACTTTCCAATCTTTGAGTTTAAAAGTAGAAAAGTTTTATAATGCTCTCAAAATCCTAAGAACTATCCTTTGGCAAGAATGCAGGGGTTACGTGTTGTGGAAATTTCTTTGATCCTAAACGCTGTAAACGAAAACGTTCATAATTGAAGTTTTGGAACTGGATTTGACTCAGCTTTGTTATTTAAAATTCAAAAAGGTGGTCGAAATTGAGCTTTTAAGCTTTAGCTTTTTCCTACTTAGCAAGGTACTCAGAGAGAACCGAGTGTCAAGACACTCCGTTCTCCACTTTCTGCGATTGAGACATTGCGTGTTGAGTGGCGGAAATTGGTGGAATAGCGAATAAATTAATATAATTGAAATATAATCATTCTTCCGAACTCGGATTGAACCCACAATCAGTCAGACGTCGTCCCACTGCGCTAATGTGGCCTGATATAATGAAAATATACTACTGAAAATTTTAATACAAATTGAAAGAATTCTCTCTACGTAAGCAAATTTTCATAGTTGAAGTTTGGTTAGGCAGAAAGAGGTGATCGTACAGTAAAAGCGATTGTTACTGCGCATTTTAAAGGGCTACACTTTGCTACACTTGAACTACAAGTCCCAGGCTTTGCTCTAACGAAAGAATGATGTTAAAACATATTTAGAAGACGTATAAAAATCTTAACGCAGTGGGATTTGAACCCACACCTCTTGAAAACCGTTCAAGTGCTCTGACCGGAAGCCATGCGTTCTACATCCAGCTACGTTGAAATTCTTATACGGTTATCACAACTTATATTAGTTGTTAGCATCTCTGTAGAAAGATTTTTACAAATTTCTGCTACCCAAAGATTATTCTACGAACAATCGTTTGGCAATAGAGAATGCTATTTATTAAATATTTTTTAACTTTTTTTAAAGTGATAATAATAAACTTTTTTTAAAGTAAAAACCTTTGATTTTTAAGAGGCGCGAGTTCAAATTTTTATAAGTCTTCTCTTTCTAAATATGTATTTTTCAATATCAAAGAATGATGTTTTAAGGCTTAAGCTAAGGTTACGGAAAGCACAGGTTCAAATGTATATAAAGAAGAAAAGTCAGACACACAAAAATATATTAGTACAAGGAAAAGAAGTATTTTTGCGGAGTAAATGACACAAGTACCTTTCAGCAATTGCTTATATGTTTTAAGAGGCTTGTACAAGAGAAATTACTGTTCCCGCCCATATATAATCGCAATATATTAAAACTGTCATTTATTCCGGCTACGACTGAACACATCTGCGCTTTATAGTACATTTTGACCTGTTCCTGTTATTGTTCTGTGGGATTGAGTTTTGTAGTAAAAGACTGTAGTAGACGTCGGTTCGATTTTTCAACGAAGGAATTCTTGTAATTATAATTATTTTTGATTCTACAGTCTGGTTAGAAAAAGTATTGTGGTGCCTCTCTACAAATATGTTGAAAGTGGAAAACCTAGTGTTTTAACACTAAGCTCTTCTTTTAACTTCCCTCTACTAAAGCGGATGACACACACACACACACACACACATATTTATATAAGTAATAAAATAAGTGATAGTATGAAAAAAATTTACAAATTAATAATATATGAGAGAGAGATGAATACTTTTTGACAGTCAAATAAGGGTACGAATGTCCTTTTTGCATACTTACATATATTTGTGTAGAAACAATCTTTTTCTTTTAGTTATTTATCAAAATATTTAAAGATAAAACAAAAGTTTGGTTGTAATATATTTTTTTCATACTAATTCATTATTCGGAATGGACACAGTGCATTGCTGTATTTATAGATTTTAAGCAAATTTAGATACGAAGTACCCAAATTTAACCCTTGAGTAGATTGATCAGAAGAAATTTTTGATTAGCCATTAGACCGCCTTTAGTGTTATATCTATGTGAGACACTCAAGACGTTATTAATTTCATTTTTATTATTATTTGTTGAGTACATAATAAATAAATAAACTGTTGGTTCAATTCCCACTTAGGAGAATAAATATATTTATAATATTTTCATTTCTCCATCTGGTACCTAAGAGAAAGTGCAGCTATGATTTCCGCCACTCAAGTCGGAATATGTCAATTGCTGGTGGAAAGTGGAAAACATAAATCTGAAGAAATACATCATAATAAAAGAGACTATTGTGACAGCAGAGTGTTTTGACACTAGGTCACTAACCTGCTATCCGTTACGAGAAAATGAGTGAAGCTTACAAAAATACATAAACAATGGTATCCAAAATTTATCTCAAAAGCATCAAACCCTTGAATTCTGACACAGATTAAGTGAAATAAAATCAAGTGTATCATGAATTTCAATTAATTGTTTCATCCAAAACGTCAGTGCAACAAAGGAGCTTAACAAAACAATTACGGTCTGTTACTAGAATATTGTTCAGGCGCGTTGGAGCGTTGGTGCTTTGTGTATCTTTGCAAATGTTTTAAGTTGAAGGAAATGGTGGTGTTGGGATATTTGTACTAATAGTCTTACAGTTTAATTAGAAACTAAATTTTGTTTTCGGGTTTCATGCATTACTATACAATCTACAAATATTTCACACTTTTAAAGTGTTCTTCATACACTTAGGATACTTAGCGTCAAATTTCAACACAGCCGAACGTATGGCTCAGCGGTCAAAGCTGTGACAAAGTCAATGACGGTTTAAAAGAGGCGCGGGTTCGAATCCCGCTTCGAGCAGTTGTAAATACGCTTTTTAAATATCTGTTTAGCTTACGAGTCTATTGATTTAAGGTAGACTTACGTAAATTTTCAATGCTTTCCGTCTATATAGATTAGTATTGGAATAGCGGACTTGCACTTTATAAATGCCTATAGCAATTTGTAAGAATGAAAGCTCTTTTACTCCTTGACTCCTTGTCGGTTATGGGACAGAAAACTGTTAACGAAAACATATATATCTCTTCACCCACTTCTAAAGGGGTTCTAAGGGGGTATTTCCAAGAATAGCGTAAAAGCTGTAATTTTCAGAATCTGCAAGAGTAATTTAGTATCACAATTTCAATTTCCGACTCTATAGACAAGGCAAAAGCGTTCGGGTCACCTGATGGTAAGTGATCACCACCCACGACCCCGTGTAACACTCTGGTGTTACAGCTACAGGGATGTTGCCGGCCTTTAAACTCAATTATTTTATTACCAGAAACCAAAATGACACCAACTAACCAGACTATGTCAATAACTACAATATAATCCTATCCCATTTTAGAATTTGATGCTACGACTACCGAATCTACAGAAAACTGTATACAAATAAAACCTTATATAACATATAACTTATCTTAAACCATTAAAAGGCTACTAAGAAATTAATTATTTCAAAGAGAAACGGTAGTAAATACTGTTTAGATGTAAGGAAATACTTGTTTGTAACGCGAATGACAAATGGTTACCTGCATCTGTTTCGGACAGCGCCAATTTGGTTTCTGTATAAACAAATTTTATTATTCTATAATATTGTAAAGGAACGAAGCAATTTAAATTGTTCCTTTCTATTTTTGCTTTGTAATTTATTGTATTAAATTTTGTTTATATTATCTTTTGATGGGCCATCGTGGCGCAGCTGTAGCATTTATAGTAAATTTGCTATTGGTTGTGGGTTCAATTCCCACCTGAGGGACAAATTTTATTTAAATTGTTTTCATTTATGCGCCCTTTACGACAAATCATTGAGTTTATTAATTTCATATTTTTTATTGAGTCAAAATAACAACCTTGATTGATTTACACCAGGTACAGTTAGAAAAGCACACCGTCTCTAAGTTTGCGTCAAGTGAAGTAGTAATAAGAGACATGTCAAAATTGGAAAGAGATATATGCATATATATAATTTTTTTTTTTTTTTTTTAATTATTTCTGAACAACAATACACAAGACGAATCTTATAGATAACCATAATATATTATACAAAAACTTCACACTTTTTTTAGTTCCCAGCTCAACTTGAAGCTTCCGTAGCTATTTAAGAACTTGACGCACGTAAGAACCCTTGAACCCTTTTAGAGTATTCAGTGATACAAACTTGACATCTTTCACAAACGTGTAAGACAAATTGTACGTAACCTAAATGCTGAGTCCCTTGAGGTGGCTCAGCATTTACAATCTAAGGCTTCTTACTATGCCTTTAAGGTTTTATTGGCGTGGTTGCTTTAGACAAAGTTTTAGTTTTCCTATTAACTCAACTGAAATTTAATAGGATGAGTGTCTGTTCAAATATTTATGAGGGGAATTATATTATTACTTAAAAATAAAACATCTATACATATAATAAGAATGTAGCTGATCGCTGTCTGTAAGATATGTGGCTGGAAGATATATGAAAGGGAATATTATAAGACGCATTTATCAATATAAACGAACCGAAAGCAATTATTTTTTTATTTTAGTTTTTGTTTAAGACTTTATGCACGCTTATTTCAGAAACGGTTTAACCGTTTTAGTTTTTATTTCATTTCAATCGGTGCATAAACAAAATAGTAACAACCATTTAAATTATATATTTAAGCAAAGTTTGTAATTCAATTGACAACACGGGTGGGCGAAAACACGAAATAATTTTGTCATACAGTTTACGCAAGCGAAGCCGCGCGTGGGCCGCTCGTTTTAAATATTTTTTCTTCCTCCAATCTAGCTTTTTGCCATTTAAAATAGAACGTCTATTTACAAAATTTACAAAATCCCTACCACTTGTGAACATACCTTTCAAGCAATCTGACCGCTAAGCTATGCGTTCTACGTCCGGCAACGTCAAAATTCTTATACGCTTATTACAACTGACGTAACCTGGTGTAGAACGCACGGCATAGCGGTCAGAGCGTTTAGACAGTTTCCCAGAGGCACGGGTTTGAATCTCGCTACTTTCAAATATTTATACGTTTTCCAAAAACGTAAGACAATATATTTTAATGTATCCAAATCTCGCTCTATCAGCTGCTGCTATATCTAAGGGAATGGCAATTTTATTGATTTAATCAATATTAATACAAATTAAGCTAAAAACTAAACACTTACATCGACATTGATCCCAGCAAACGGAAATATCTTCGTAGCAGGTGTTTCCGTAGGAGAATATCTATAGAACTCGTGTCTCCCTCTATACCATTTCACGGAGTATAGTGGTGCGTCTGTTAGTTCGTAAAGGCATGCTAATGTTACATCTGAACCGCGTTGTACAGCCGGCGGCGATATTCTTAGTTCAATTGCTCGAAGGCCGCCAATACCTGAAAATAAAAAATATATAAGTTTTTGAGGCTATCGTGGCGCAGTGAGTGAGTATGTGACTTTAAACGCGATTGGTTGTGGGTTAGAGTCCCGTTCGGGGAATTATATGATATTCAGTTGTTTTATTTTGCTGCTGTGGTAAGATTTTCTAGTGGCTCGTTTGTTGTTTTCTATGCGAGATAAAGCGTGAAGGCATATAAAAATAAATTATTATTTGCACTAAATATTTGAAATGTATTAAAATTTTATACAACTTTTTCAGATTTTTTTCCAGCATACCAGAACTTAGTATCAAGACACTCCGTTCTTCACTTTTTGTCCGAATTTGAAATATTGCATGTAGAGTGGCGGAAATCGATGCGCTTTGTCCTAGTTACCAGAGCGGACAAATGAAAATAGTTTAAATATAATAATTTCTCCAAGTGGGATCGAACCCATTACCAACCGTGTATACAGTCAGAGGCTGTCCCATTGCGCCACAATGGGGTCACATAAGGTAATTATTATATTACTACGTGAATAAAAACTTCCTCGATTCCTTTTTACGATAATAATGTGGACAGAGGAGTATGCAATTTTCCATAGTCAGTTAGCCGCACTTCGTACTGACACTAGAGCGGAGAATTAAAAAATCAAATCATTCTTCCGAGTGGGGTTCGAACTCACCACCACCGCGTATACAGTCTACTGTATCGCGATAGCATCTCTTTATATATACATATCTTTATAAATACAGATTGTGTTGAGACAAAGTACAGTGTTAAGTTCTGGGAAAGGGGAATGAAGTCTCATCTTATATAGTCTTATTACTAGTTTGTCTCTATCCACCCCTGATAGAGTAGAGTAGAGTGAGTTCCACCAGTCAACACGCAATGTCTCGATTTTAAGTGGAACATGGAGAACGGAGTGTCTTGACACTAGCTTCTGTCCGCCTAACCAGCTATGCGAGGAATAGTTTAAAGCTGAAAAAAAACTATATAGGGAAAGTTACTCCGAAGTAGGCTTTGAATCCACGACCACTACTTGCAAAGCTACATTAATTAAATCTGTTAAGAATATATTTTAGAGCTTAACTAAAAGTATCAAAGTTCAGCATTATTCAAGTAAGTTATTTGGGGCAAGATCCTTTGTTGCTCCTACTTTTTGTTTATAAAATATTACAAAGACTCGGCTCTACAACAGTGAACTTTGAATAATATAATGTTTAAAGCGAAAAAAAAATGTATTACTTAAGTGAACAAAACGGCTAAAATACTCATTTATGTCAATTTTTCTTAATATGTTTGTTTTATCTAGTTATTATAAAGTTAATTTTACTAAAGAAATAACAATGATTGTAGAATAGTTAGAGAAGCGAAAATGTTGCGTAGTGGGGCAGCATCTGACTTTATATGCGATGGTTGTAGGTTCGAACGCCACTAGATTTCGGGATATTATGTGTATTTAATTAAATTATGACCGGAGTCCGAATCGGCTGTCAAACTACGCAATATCTTTGCCTCTCTAACTAATTCCCCTATTGCTTCACGATTGGCTCGACTCGGGGGAATATAAAATAAAAAAAAATATATAAAATATGATATTTCAAATTATATTTATTATATATATACAAAACAAAAAATATATGTTATATTATTATCGTAGTGACATTGAGTTCTGTCACGAAAATGAACGAGGGTGGTCTGAGGCTAGACAAGAAATATTTTTATGTAATAAATACATTCTGATTGTTTCAATTCGTACTATTAAATATATATATATATAAATTGCAGTGGGATTTGAACCTGCACCTGTTGAAAACCGTACATACCCGTCCGATTTCATTTAAAAAATATATCTTATAAATTTATGAAATCCGCTGAATTTTAACTCAAATTCAATCCTGCTATATATCCCATCATACTTTTAATTAGTTTATATCAGATGAGATACATGCTTACATAACACTTTTAAAGATTATATTATAATTGCGGAATAATCTAAAATTAATATACACACGGACGGATACGCTAAACCTAGCTTTAAATTCTCTCACAAAGGTTATTTTATTTTAAGGCATTTCCTTCTTTTTGCAGGTAAAGCTTAGAAAAAGTTACTAAGCCTTATCTAATTATTTTAGAACTATTGTATACTAGATGGGATCTAAAGTCAAACTATATGAACAATCGGATCGAGGCCGTTTATATAAATTTATTTTTATTCAGACCTTGTGTGTTGAGTGAGCCGTCGCACTCTGAAATTAAACTAGTTTAAATATAAAAATTTCTCCAAGTGTTAATCGAATCTATAACCAATCGTGTATACAGCCTGTCTCATTACGCCATAATGGCCTCACATAAGTTTATTATTATATTAATACGTAAATAAAAAATATTCTCCTTTCCTTCTTACAATAAATATGCAATTTTCCATAGTTTGAGGTTTACGTGGCGAATAGGCCAATATTTTATATAATAATTCATTTTAAACCATGTTAAGGAGTTAATAAAATCATTATTGAGGCTATCGTTGCACAGTGGGACACAGAGTCGGATTATGAATGCGATTGATGATGGGTTCGATTCTCACTCAGGAAATTATTATATTTACAATATAGGACTCTCTAACCGCAAAGCTGAATATTTTTTATACATCAAAGCTAACCATTGCGAGGCAGATGGCATTGGGGCAGTGGGGCTGACTGTTAACGGGATTGGTTGTGGGTTCGATTCCCACTCAGGAAAAGGAGCATAATTATTTTTTTTTAATTTCTCCGCTCTGGTAGACAAATACGCAAATGTGTCGATTTCAGGCGGAAAGTGAAGAACTGAGTGCCTTGACACTAGGTTCTCTCTGACTACGATAGAATGTCGAAAAAAGCGTGAAGCAATATACATATTTATATATATAGTACACTACCATGTGTTTAACATACACTTCTACATGTATATAATACATAAATACATGGCTATTTTAATGAAATAAATTTTAAATGAGAATTGAACCTATAACCATCACATTGAATCTAATCCGTATTAGCTATAGCTCCTTACAACTACCGTGTTCTTGTACAAGAAATAATTTTGATAGCTGACTTAACACTAATGATATAATCGCACGAACTAAACGTGATGCTACACTTACAAAGTAAAGCAGTAACAGTTCAGTCCAGTCCAGTTATTTATTTAAAGGATGTAGAAAGTATTTCTTTGAAGTGCCTCTTACGAGAATTAGTTCGTCATACTTTACATACTTTATATTTATTAAATATACGAGATAGGAAATAATTTCTTAAGTTAACTCGTGAGATTTTTTGTAAGCAGCTTATTGTAGTCTAATAAAGATAAAATACAGTGTTAAATTATTTGAAATTAATAAAGCAATGAGGAACTAGTTATATTTTTATTTTATGTATTCCACATTTGAGACATTGCATATTAAGTGGCGTAACTCAAAGCTGCGCTCTGTCATATCTGATGGGAAAAATGGAAATAATTTAAATATAAAATGTCATTGCAGGTTCTGGACTCATCTATTGGGTACTATTCTTTGTATTGACTTGTGTGTTGGATGTGTATCTATCTATAATTAATCGAGTGGGATCGAATCCGCTACCAATCGCGTTTACAGTGTTCCACTGCGCCAGGACGGCCAATTATGTAATATTTTTTTTACATTTGACACAATATACATTTGAAATGGAAAATTACTTTTTCCTTACAGAAATAGCAATAAATGTCGACTTATAGTCACGTTACGAGTAAATGATATGCAAAAAATTCTCCGACTCGCCCTAACTGTAGCGGATTTGATCTTAAACAAAACACTTTGTATTACGATCCTTATAGTCTTTGTAATACTCTTTTTATTGTACTTGCATATTTTTACACATTTTACATTTTTTTGTTATTCATACACTTAGGAAATTGAAAAACATATTTACGCGGGTTTGAATCCGGCTACGTTCAAAATATTACACGCGTCTAAAATAAATAATTTAATGAAAAATAATAAAATAAAAATAAATTAACAATGAAAACAGCTTATGATAGTTTTGTTATAAATGAAACATATAAAATGAATTAGTGGTGAAAATTACATTACAGGTTTCATGGCAAAGGCCAAGTTCCTTATGATTATATTTTATTTTTCTCTACATTTCACTAAATTGTACATAAATATGTTAATTAATATATAAAGTTCCATTTGACTGTTTTGTTTTCTTTTTCCAGTAAATTTATCACTAATTCTTCACAAAATTTCAAACTAAAAATATTTGACATATCGCAGTGTTATTTCAAGCGCTACTTTAATCTAAATCAAATGGCTATTAAAATGTTACTATAAAATAGGATAAAAGCCAAAATGACTTAAGTCACTATATTCTAGTTTTTACCAAGTTTTTCACCAAATTTCGTAATATGATATATATTTTTTTATTTTTCACTATTTCCTTACAAAATTTCAACGTTTCACATTCCACTACAAAATATATATTAATACTCAAAAAAAAATTCAATATCGCAATATGATTTTAAGCGATACTCTTATCTGAATCGGATGGTCGTAAAAATGTCAGTACAGTGTACAATAAAGACCAAAATCACGTGACCCGACCGTTAGAGCCTTTATCTGCCTGAAACTAAGCACTTACTGCCAAACTTATTGGCGTCGTACGCAAAACAAACCTATAAATACTACTACGAAACTTTCAATACAATACGTTATTCTATACTATACTATGATTTTACAGAGACTTCACTTGAATTTTTAAGTTAGAGATTTCAGCTTTATTTGCCCGTTGAAATATGGTGTTTGGTTGTTTTTAAGCATGTTCTGCGGAGTATGTTAAATGTAGTGTTGTGACACTTAGTTCTCTATCATTTTGATTACTTAGAGATTTTCCCACGGACATACAAATTGCAAACCATCAAAAACCTCTTGAAGTATGCCTTGAGTGCTATGATTTGGGGACCTCTCAGCGTCTAGTGTAAAAACACTTTTAAGTTCAAGACAATTCATCCTTCGCTAAGGTAACCCCTTCTGCCCGTTTGCTTCTTTTCATCAATAAAAAAGGTGATACTTTGACTGAGAAGATAATAGCAATAATAAAGATATATTTAGAAAACGTATAAAAATTTGAACGCAGCGGGATTTGAACCCGCGCCTCTTAAAAACCGTTCAAGCGCTCTGACCGCTAATATCCAGCTACGTTGAAATTCTTATACGCTTATTACAACTTATATTTGGTGTTAACGGGTTCAAAGGCCGGTGCGATTTTTAAATTTTTTCGTTAAAAAATATAAATAATAAAGATATTTATTAAACTGTGGAAGAAGAGAAGTGAGCAGCGATATCATAAACAATAAAAAGCAAATTAAATTAATAAAGTAACTTCAAGAACAACTTTTGAAATTATTTTCCTAATACCCGGACGTAACAAAAGGAGCCAATAGTATCGCAAGATATTATCACATAGATATATCTATAAATACACATGAAGGCTAATAAAAGTGTGTTAATTAACAATAAATAAAAAAAAATACTGCATTTTTCTCTGCTATCTTACTATGCGAGATATTATATTAAAGAATGATAGAAAACACTATTATAGAATAAAAAATCATTTTTAGAAAACGAATAATAATTTGAACGCAGCGGGATTCGAATCCACGCCTCTTGGAAACCGTGTTAGTGCTCTGGCCATAACCTGAACCATACCAACCTAAGCCTAAACCATACGTTGGATGGTTTTCAACAGGCACGGGTTCGAATCCCGCTGCTTTTAAATTTTTATACGTCTTCTAAATATATTTTCCTAAGTAACAGAATAATAGTTTAAAAAATGTTAAAAGTAAATATGCTTATTTCATAGTTTTAATAATAAATAAATGCATAGTTTCAAAGTCTATTTCTATTTTAATAAAATAATTTTTCCAAGACTGGTTAAAGCAAAATAAGATATTCGAAACCGCGGTCTCGTCTCATTCAGAGAGAGTGAAGTATCGTGTTTCCTTTGTAAGTGTTCCGCTAAGTACTAAGGGATAACAATACAGCGATATATATTAGAGTAGCTAGATATGTATATTTATATGTATATATATATATATATATATCTGAAATCAGAAATAAAAAAGGCATATATTTATTTTTCTATATTATAGAGAAGCTCCGTTACACTCCGGTTTCTCCTATTTGTAAAAATTATTTATTAAATTTTCAAAATTGAACTTACGACCATCGCGTTTATATTAATACATTTATCAACCACGCTATGATGGCTGCATAAAAATGGCATATTATTTATAATTATATAACGTTTAAAATCTGAACGCAGCGGGATTTGAACCCGCGCTTCTTGAAAACCATTCAAACGCTCTGACCACTAACTAAGCCATGCGTTCTACATCCAGGTGTGTTGAAATTCTTATACGCTTATTACAACTTATATTTGTTGTTAGCATCTCTGTAGAGAAATTTTTACAAATTTCTGCTACCCAAAGATTATTTATTCTACGAACAATCGTTTGGCAAGAGAGAATGCTATTTATTATTTTTTTCTTTTAACATTCAAAGTGTTATTCACACACTTAGGAAATTGATAACATATTATATGTCATTCCGTTACTCACTAAGTGACCGACATACAACACAGACGAATGTAACGGGCGAAATCCGAAATCTGAAATTTGGAATGTAAGATCATACTGCCCAATATGGAGTTGCATTGTAATATTAAAGTAACTGCTTTTCACTATGTTTATATGTATACACAATGCATATACGAAACATACACATTTTTACAATTTTTATCTGTTTGTCAGTATGTTTGTTCCGGATAATAGCTGGAACGGCTCCACCGATTTTGACAGGACTTTCACTAGCACATAGCTGATGTAACAAGTTGTAACTTAGGCTACTTCTATTTAAGAATTCGTATTGAACGAAGTCACTGGCACAAGTAGTGGGGAATATAAAAGAAAATAGGTCGTTAAAACTCAAAAAATCAACGGTAACGAAGTTACTGACAACTCGTAAATAATAATAAAGTGATTTGTAAGAAATAAACTCACAGTTATTCTATTTGTAAGTATCGATAAATATATTTTTCTCTTCTACTTAATTCGTGTAGTTTGAACTGTACCCATATATTTGTATGGAGGATATATAACGACTTCTTTATTTCAGTGACGATAAACAAGCGTCTACCGTCTAGACTAGACTGTTTTTGTTTGGTAATTTCGCCCTGAAATAATATTTTAGTTGAATATCAAGTTTGTATCAACAATATATTGTTCAGTAAATTACAGAAACTTAGTAACAATATGGAATTAAAAAAAATACATGTGAGATTTATCGATGCGAGTATATATATACTTGAGTGACATATATACGTGTGTGTGTGTGTGTGTATGCATCAAATATTACTTAGATAAAGACATATTTAGAAAACGTATAAAAATGTTGAACGCAGCGGGATTTGAACCCGCGCCTCTTGAAAACCGTTCAAGAGCTCTGGCCGCTATGCCATGCGTTCAAAATTTTTATACGTTTTCTAAATATGTATCTTTCAATTTCCTTAGTGTGGAAGTAACATTTTAAAACATGTTAAAAAATAATTACTCAGATATTTGCTTATTAACACATTGAATTATTAATAATATTAAATGTAATATTTCGTTTTTAACAGACGCATAGCAGGGTAGTCAGAGAGTACCTAGTGTCAAAACACTGCGTTCTACACTTTCTGCATAAATTAGAAACATTGCGTGTTGAGTGGAAACCCCAACGCCGCAATTTGTCTTGGCTACTACGGAACGGAGGCATTAAATTATGATCATTCCACTGAGTAGGAATCGAACCCACAACCAACCATGATTGCAGTCTGTCCGCGATTATAGTCAGATACTGTCCCACTGCGCCTCGATTGCTTCCAATTTTCAATGTTTAATATAATAATACATAAGAAATAAATTAAATTAATAACTTAAATATTACACACGCTGTGTTATATGGCTGACATACACTTTTGTGTATGTCATATACTCATATTTGAACGCAGCGGGATTCGAACCCGCGCCTCTTGGAAACCTTCAAAGCGCTTTGATCTAAGCGCTAAGCCATGTGTTACGCTTTTTATATTAATGTTTTACAATTTCCTAAGTGTGTGAATAACACTTTAAAATGTTAAAAATAAGATATATACTCTTATCTATGGCAACGCGTATTTTACATAATATATTGGAAGTGTAGTAGGGTCTAAGAAAATATAATTTAAAATTTTTGTACTAGCCATCAACCATGTAATGGCAAAGAACACAAAGTCCACGCAAACGAAGTCGCGCGCAACAACTCGCATGTTATACTATTCTAAATTTAATTTAATTACAAATTGATTTTTGAGTTTCGGTGTTACCGTAGCGCAGTGGGTCAACGTCTGAATGTAAGAACGATGGTTGTCGGTTCCATCTCTACTTGAGATTAGAAATTATATTTAATTAAACTATTTTTATTTCTCTCTTAAATTCTATTCTTAAATTTGGGCGGAAAGCGGATAACGGAGTGTCGTGACACTACTGCCCTTATATGCAGGATAAAGCTTGACGCTTGAAAGAAAATTTGTTTTACACATTTTAATAGCAGTTTAACTCAACAAGCTTTTAATTCAATACGACTTCATTATAGTTTACGAAATATTTTACATTAAAGTAACAATTTACATACTTACATACATACAAATTTACGAAGGCTTATTTAAAATCATATCGATAATAACTCGTTTAAAACATTATTATGGAAATTACAGCTAGCAGTGCAAAATTTCATGACCACACCAAGTTATATAATGTCCATCAATTTTAAATACGATCGTTACAATAAATTATATATTTCATGTTACATATTATTTGCACAATAAATATTAAAAAAAATATAGTTTTACAATTTTACACACTATTTCAAAGAGGCGGAGTGATTTGAGTTACATACATACTAGGGAACCGCTCGCGACTTCGCCTGCGTAAATTTCACGGCTATAAATAACTATTTCATTATCTTGCCCGACCCTGTTGTCGCTTATATAACAAACTTTGCTTACAATTTTACAGACAATATCTATAAAGCATATTGGTTAAAGTTTCAGCCATTTTAATAAAACCAGGTATTTTATAGAAATTTTGTCGAACAAATATTAAATTTTTGTTTCTTGTTTATTTTTGAACCGATTGAAATAAAATTATATAGTATATGTTATGGGAAATTTACCGAAAGGTGAACTTAAGACTGTTGTATTTTTACAATAGTTAAAATTACATTTAAATAAGTTGAGCCGGTTCTGAGATAAGCGTGGACAAATCCATAGGCAAACAGACACACAATTGACAAAAACTAAAAAAAAACAGACAAAATTTAAATTTAAATTTTTTTATAACTTTCCTAAAAATGTTTTTCAATTTCCTAATAAGTGTATTAATAACACTAGTTATATTACATTGATAAATGCCACCAAAGTTTATTTTTTCATTTATTTTCCATTTACAGACTGCGATCAATTACTATTTTATTATATGTTTAGATAAAGACAGATATTTCAAAAAATGTGTGGTTCTGAATTGTAGTCTGAAATACTCTTAGACTAATATGGAGCTGAAGTAAAAGCTATTCGAAAGTATACTTTATATGTATAGCTTCTAGTAATAAAAAAGCTACTTAAAATGTATTTTACATACCATTTCCTATTCCTAAGAAGGTTTATTAATTTAACTTATTTTAGTTACCGCCTTAAGCTTAACGCTTATTTTAGTTTCAAACTAAAAAAAGCTTAAAACACAAAAGGTAAGGTTATCCGAGTGTAAGTAAAGTGCTCTAAGTACTCCCTGTACTTAGTGTCAAAACACTCGGATATCCACTTTTTGACCGAATTTGAGATATAGCGTATTGAGTGCCGGTTTTTAGCGTAGTACTCTGTTTTGGAAAAGTCAGGGAATGAATAAAAATACATGTAATCGTTCTCTCGATTGAGGATAGAACTGAGAACCATCGTCAGATGCTGCTCTACTGCACAATGAAGTTCTGAATTATAAGATTTTTTATTTTTCGAACCTAGTTTAGTTCTATTACGTTAGATATTGCATCTTGCTAGATCTTTAAAATGGGCTAGAATATATTACTGAATTTTTATCACTTACCAACTACATCAAGTCTACTGGTGGCTGTGTAGTGTGGAAAAGTATGTGCGTTTTGTATAACTTCACAGCTGTAGTTCCCGCTTAACGCCGGCGCTACCCGTAGCAGAACTACGTGAGTCTCGTTTGAGTTTAATCTCTGAAACAAAAGATATTTTTCATTTTACGCTGCATATTCTAGCGCCAAATTTTGTCTTACCTTAAATAGAATTTCATCTTTTTTCATCACACTCTTAGGAAATTGAAAAAAATATTTTTAGAAAACGTATAAAAATTTACATGCAGTGGGATTTGAACCCACGCCTCTTGGAAACCATCCAAGCGCTCTGATCGCTAAGCCATGCGTTGAACGCAAAAGAATTTGAACCCCCAAATAGTTTGTTAAATCAATTACACCGCAACTGAAGCACGATGGCGTCGGTATAACAATGATATAATAATAAAAAAATATTTTGTAAATTGTGAAATTTACAGAAAATCCATTCAACGCTTTTAATGGGATTATGTTTCGCAGTTTTATTCAGAATAATTTCTTATACGTCTCGGAATAAAACAAAAGGCGTGTTCCAATAAATGCGCTATACTTGGCTCCGAAAGGCGATTTAGGGATAAAAATATTAAACGTATATATAATACAAGTATATAATTTAGCTGGACTCTCTTGTGGGGGGAATTATTGACTTTGTGATTGTGATTTTTTTTTCAGACTCGTTTTTCCGCATACCAGAGAGAAACTAGTGTCCACACATTCCGTTCTCCGTTTACCATCTAGTTGACTCCTGGATATTTGTGAAGTGGCGGAACTGAACGCCGCCCTTTATCTTATTAAAGTCAGGACTTGAACATATTTAATCAATTATTATTGATACCCGACCATGAACTCACAACCAATCGCGATTACAGTCATACGCTGCACCCACTGCGCTTCTTTGGCCTCAGTATTCGTTTATAACTAAAATTATTTTATTTATCTTTCTTTTTATAATATAGATAAGCTAAACGAGCGTTTGGGTCACCTGATTTCCGCAACTCAATTCAACTGTAAATTAGGTTGAGGGTGAAAAATTTATAAAACAACTATACTCACATCAACTTTAATCCCATTTACAGGCAAGACTCTTGTAGTAGGTGATTCTAATGGGGAATATCTGTAAAACTCCTGCGTGCCCCGATACCATTTAACAGAGTATATTTCGCTTTGATGTACTTGATACATGCAGGCCATTGTCACGTTTCTACCCTTCTGCACAACTCTTGGTATTATGTTGAGTTCTGTCGTCCTTAGACCTCCAGCTTCTGTAAAGAAAGTTTGTATTTTAAAAAATGTTCTTCTCTCCGAAATATACTATAATAGACATTTATTGTTGATCGATAGACTTTTATGATATGTCTTTTTACGGTTTCACACAGGGCGGCGCAGGGCACGGGTCTTGAGAGGCGGAACTCAACGCCGCGTTTAATTTTACGAGAGCAATAATAATATAATAATATATGTATACCCAATATATATATGGAATTTTTTTGTTTTATTGTCGGGTTATAAATTTTACTAGGTCTATTTGCGTTTTTTTTTAATTGTTATTTGTCTTGCTTTTTGATTAAGTGACCCGGGTCCATTTATAATCACTAAGAAGGTTGTAATTCGGAGTACCTTCCCAAATTATATCTATCAGCTACCTAGGATTGTAAAGATTGTACAAGAAGTTCTTTTCTGATATTTTACTAGCTGTTGCCCGCGATTTCCTCTGGTTTGTAATGAATATATAAAGTACTGTAGAGTTGAATTTTTACTAACTCTCTGCCAAATTTCCAAATCTTTCTTAGACCTCCTTAATACGGGTCTTAAATGTCGGAGAATTCATTTTTAGCGAACGTGTACAAAAACTTAATTATATTGTAAAATCTTTGGTTTTCGCAATTTTTACACATTTTGAAATGAAACTATTTTTACCCCGGATTAATTGCGTATATTTTTAGTATTCCATAATATATTTTAGAAACCTCTCCTCAGTCTACCTGTGACCACAGACTACTGAAAAGTGTTCGAAAGGTTGGGTTTCCAAAATGTATTTTTGAAAAATTATACGCGATCAACCCGGTTAAAAATAGTTTCATTTCAAAACTAAAGTCAAGTTTTTTTTTAAATTATAAGGATAACGGCGACTACTTTAATGTATGTACCTACATCACATTTATTTACTGTATTTTATCTAAGTTGGCAGGACTGAAAAAAACAAACTTATCAGTAAAAGACTATTCATTTGGCGTGATTTTATTTAGTTTGAGCCGGCGCTAGGTTCTTTAAACAAGATAAGAAAACATTCTGCTTCAAATGTCGAACTTGGATTTATTGGAATGATGCCAGTAAAACTTACAGCTTAAGAAAACTTGATGAATATTGTATTTAAGTTTTTAAAACAATACGAGCAAATGTAATATTTTTCACATATCTCTTTCAACTTTTATCTTGTCACCAGAGCGGCGGAGGATTTCCTCGATTGGGAATCAAACCCACGACCATGGCCAAGCTACGAACCTATAGACTCCTCTTTGGATATTGTGGTAGAAATTAATTAATCATTGCTTCACTCTCTGCGCTTTTTAAGTTAATACCAATGTTTAACGAAAATAAAAAAAAATGTACTTATTAATACGTGAAGGAACAATTATTTATGAAAATTATGCGAATAGAGGCATTTCATAAATATAGTTATTAAAATTAAAATAAATATGACTCAAGTTGTGACAAATCCTTTATACAAAAGTACATGTAACTGTTGTATAAGGTTATATACACGTTGCTATGGCAACGCGTATTTTACACGTCAACGGGGCTACTAGTAAATATAAAAATTGTCATATCTAGAAATTGTACCTACAACCATAGTACAACTATACAGAGTGTTCCTAACTGTTCGTAGACGAGGACTGTATAATTTTGTTTGAAACTTTCTAATGTAATTAAATTCTTTGCAATTATATCGAAAATCTGAAGGCTTTAATCCGTACCAGGCGTGAATTATTACGTATTTTTTTAAATATTAATTAAGACATTACTATTTCTTATATTTAAAGAATGAATAAATGAATAAATCATAAAAAATAATTCAAATCAAACAATTTCACATAAACAAGTATCTATTTAAATAACATAAAATAAAAATTACGAATTTAAACTAAACTGAATATAATAAGTTCTTTGATTTTCGCGATTATTACACATTTTGAAATGAAACTATTTTAACCGCCAACGCTTTCTTAGTTGCTCGCGTACTGCCCTGGATTCTTGCAGAATGAGCTGACTGTATCTTACTATCTGGTGTGATGGGATTGAGACTTCAAAGTTTTCAGTATTGGTACAGTAGTTTGGGATAATAATTGTATCAAATGACAGACAAGTGCCACCTCAGTCTACCTGGGACCACGGACTACTGTAAAGTGTTCGAAACGTCCGGTTCTAAAAATGTATTTTCGAATACTAAAGTTATACGCGATTAATCCGGTTAAAATAGTTTCATTTTAAATTGAATATGCCTGCGCTGAGAATTATTCATTTTCATATTTCATAACGTTTTAATTTTACTGTTCATAATAAAATTATTATTTTGAACTAATGTAAGAAAACTGAATTTGAACCCACAACCACTTATATCACTCACTGTAATAATACACGCACTACAATCTATTAACGTAAATATCTTAAAAAAAACCTCATTTTCTAAATATTTGTATAAAAAAAATCGCTTACTTGCTATCACAGTCACGTTTCCTTCCAGTAAGAATATAAATTAAATTAATTCATTTACAAATAAACATCGTATTGTCTTAATTTCGTTGTTTTAATTAAATAAAATCATTATCTGTGTGATTGGTTACAATTTAATACAGCTTCGAGCTTTTTCCCGTGGCTTGGCACTCCATATCCACATGGCACTCCGTTATCCGCATTCCGCTCGAATTCGAGACATTGGGTATTCAGTGGCGCAGCTAAACGCAGTGCGTTGTATTCCCGGGGCAGGATAATGAAAGTAATTTAAATATACACTACATACAATGTCTATACTGTACATGGAATATATATGAAAAAAAAAAATATTGGGAGCATTTATTAATATAATAGAACCGAAAACAATGATTTTAATATACTAATCATTTCCCCGCACGGGAATCGTACCCACGACCAATAACAGTTACTGTCAAACGCTATACCACAATACTAGTAATATATTGTCGTTGAGTTACGTAGAAATCATAAAGAATAAAATCTCGTATTTAAAGTGATATTCGCACATTTAGGAAATTGAAAAAGACATATTTAGATAACTAGAACGGTTTTCAAAAGGCAAGGCGCGGTTTTAAATCCCGCTGCGTTCAAATTTTTATACGTTTTCTAAATATGTCTTTTATTTGCTTTAATTTTCTTTCTATATATCTATGAGCTCGTGATGGTGCACTGTAGATATCGTCTGACTGATACGATGGTTGAGGGTTTGGTTCCGACTCGAGAGAATGGTTATATTGAAACTAGGTCCAATTTACTGCTCCGATGACAAGACAAAGAGCGGCATTTAGTTCCACCACTCAACATGTCGAAGGAATGGTTATATTTAAGTTATTTTCATTTCTTAACGGTCAGAGCGCTTGGACGGTTTCCAAGAGGCGCGGCTTCGAATCCCGCTGCGTCCAAATTTTAATACGTTCTCTAAATATGTTTATCTAGAAATAAACTTAACTTTGACTAAAGCAAGATTTTCTCACTGCAAGAACATTTATATAGTTTCCGTACTGTTTTTGCACATTCATTTCCAATGTCACAGAGGACGTTCGATATTCTACGAGTTGAAGGGCTGTGAACTCAGCGAATATGTATGAATTCTTTTTATTATTCTAGCTTTAATCTTTTAAAACGATTGTCTCTAGTCGACATACTTTTCTTGTATGAAATTTATTTATTTATATTATAAAATAGCTTATGAAAAAGAACTGAGGCCGTCGTGGCTTAGTGCGACATCGTTTTAATGTAACCCGCGACTAGTTGTGGGTCGATTTCCACTCAGGGCAAAATATTTTCATTTTTAGGCTCTGTTACCTAAGACATAGCACATTGAGTGCCGCCAATCAACACGCGTCTCGATTTCAAATAAATAATAGAGCATACTGCCGTGAGAGACAAATGTCGACACTAGTCTTTTTTTTTTTAATTTTTTTTTTTAATAATCTATTAGGAAGCCATCGTTGCGTATTAAGAGTGCATTTGTGTGGGATACATTTATACATACATTGTTTCATAGCTTGTCTCAATTGCAGGCTAACTCTACATGTAAATAAAAATATTAAAATATATATTAAGGTTACATAATTCAAAAATTAATTAAAAAAAAATAATTGGTTACATAATTCAAAGGTTACATAATTAAAAAAAAAAAAAAGTAACTGGTTCCTAAAAAAAAAATGCTATACACAAAAATCTCTATATAACTAAGCTGATACATAATGGAACGGCTTGAGTATAATTAGTTAAGGATTTCTTACTTTACAAAATATCTTTTTTAGGTCAGGTTTATAGTAATGTAATGTGTCATTAAATATATTAAGTTTGAATTTTTTTTTTTTATTTATATATATTTTTTCTTTATAGCAGGGTGGGTTACCTACTCATCAAAAACAAAAACAAAAACAAAACACAAAATTAATATAACTTTAAATAACTAATTTGTATTAAATAAAAAGGACAATGGTAGAAGCATTAATAAATATAATTTTGCGAAACAAAAACCGGGCAATGCAGAACCAACCGGAGAATTAATTAAAAGTTTCGTAGTTAGAAAGAACGTACATTAAAAAAAGATTTACTCGAAAAGTTATATAAACAACAATTTTATTATTGTTAGCTTGTTTTCGGCCCGTGATAATTTTATAGTACGTTCTCATTAAAACCTGTAAATACATACTTATGTCTATTTCCATACGTTTTCTATTATATTATTGATCTGGTCACATTAGTTACTATTACCGTACTATTTTAAACGTGGAAGCACAAGCTTAACTGTTTTTCCGTCTGTTCAGTAAAACTACTGTACGAGTACTACAACGAGTACTCGTATACTATAAGACTGTCTTTTCATGGAAATATAAATATTTTTGGGCAAGCACTACCTTGGATATACCCATAAAAGCCAGCTATTTCAAATTAGTTTCATAGCTCTCAAGATAATAGTATCAATTATGGAGTCTGATTAAAACGAAATATGACATTTAATATATTATTAATAATTCAATGTGTTAATAGCAAATATCTAAATATTTCTTTAATGCATACACACATACATGCACACACACGCACAAATACACGCACACACACACGCACACACACACACACGCACACACACACGCACACACACACGCACAAATACACGCACACACACATACGCACACACACAAGCACAGACACACGCACACACACACACATACACACATTTCAGGCCATTCCGCCACTTAACACGCAATGTGATGTCGGGTGGAAAGAGGAGAACGGAGTCACTAGATTATCCCTGACTACTTTGCTACTTAGGAAAAAGCGTGAAGCTGCAAAAAAAAACTAATAAAAAACACATGTCCTGCATTTAAAAACAAATTAACTTAATCCTTTTTGCATACATACAGACTTACAGACTACAGACTCCATACACAGTTATATAGAGTCATATCCTCCATTTTGCTATAATATATCAATAGCTACTAATATATACTCGCATAACCTGACGCATGCACGTTTACACCCCTATAGTCAAAGGCGGCTTTTGATCACAGACCCGTGTATTCCAAAGCTATAGTTATATATCAAATACAGTTCGCCTTAAAATCCTAAAATTATGTGAAAAGCTTTGTGATTTAATAGAAACATGTTGGTATTTTGATATTTTCAAAACATGAAAGAGATTTTCAATAGTGTCCATCATTTCTTTTACAAATATATTGTGTGTTAAGTTGGGAGTTGTGCCATTGTGCTGCGGTCTGACTGTATACGCGGTAGTCTGTGGGTTCGATTCCCATTCGGGGGAATGGTTATATTAAAATTATTTTCGCTTCTCCACTTTGAGGCATTATCTTTAGTGAACGGGTGGTTAATTACTTAACGTTAAAAAATTAAGCATAAAATTTTTTTTACAATTTTTTAAAGTGTTATTGGCACACTTAGGAAATTGAAAAATACATATTAAGAAAAAGTATAAAAATTTGAACGCAGCAGGATTTAAAACCGCGGCACTTGAACGATTTTCCAGAGGCGCGGGTTCAAATTTTTCTTCAGTCAATCAGTCTTTTTGAAGCATACAATTCTGAGTTTAATTTCTTGATTTCGACTTTGGCCTTGAAACGCGGCGCTGAGTTACGTCACTCGAAATTCTATTTGGGCAGAAAATGGAGACCAGTTTATTCATACTCAATTTGCGAAGCTGCCCAAGTTAGGTCCTTATTATAAAATGTGGTCATTGCACATGCATACACGACTAAACTATTCCCGCCCACGTTCTCACTTCAATCACAAACTTTGCTGAAATTTATAATTAAAATTGTAACTTTTTTATTATATCCCGATAAAAATGAAATAAACATTAAATGTTAAACAAAATTTAACCAAAATATAATTAAGTCCAAACTACATTTGAATTGTGTAAGCCGTTTCTGAGATTAGCGTGCACAGACAAACCAAAAAAGATAATTAAAAATCATTGTTTTGGGTGTCTTTTACATTGATAAATGTCCCCAATAGCATTTTTCTCATATATCTTCTATGTACAGACCGATCAGTTACATTTTGATTATATGTAGTATATATAGTATCCTAAGAAATGTGTCTAATTGTGATCTCGATATATTTATAATCTATAACTTTATAAGATTACATTTGTATTACAGGTACCTCTGTATATACAAAATACAGGCTGTAATAAAGTGGTAGAATAAAAAAAACGGTAAGACAAACTACTGCATTTATACCAGTCCCAAAAAAACAAGCAAACGTATTATTGTAAAGGAACCAAACAAAATATTTTCTTTTAACCTAACTCAGACAAATTTCGGTCCAGGGATTTCTAAGAGCAACAAAATTCACTTCACTTATCGTCTTTGAATGTTTCACGCGATATTATGCTTTCAAACTACAAGCTTCAAGTCTTATGAACAGCTGCTATTGACAGTTCCTGCAGTAATATAGTTAAGAGGCAACTTTGAGCAAAAAAGGTGCGCAGTGTTGTTTTTCAAGTAAAATACGTTTATTTTATGTTTTATTCAAACTATAAGATATGTATATATATATATATATATAATCTAAATTGAGTGTAGGCAAAGTGAATCCTCTGAAAACACACTATCTACTTTTTCGCTCGTATTCCTAAATATTACGTGTTAATTGGCGGAACTCAACGCCGTGTTTTATTTTACTTATTAAAATATAAATGAAAATAATTTATATTTTAGTAAGTAAGTAAGTAATTAAATATTAGTCCCCCGTGGGTTGATAAAGAACCTAACCGTCGTCGTCGTCGCAATTACACTTCACGATGGTCACCTCAATATTATACTAATAAATATATATATGTTTATCTTAAATACAATTTCAGTTTAAGTTCGTATAAGAGCTTTGATTTTCGCGATTACTACACATTATATATATATATATATATATATACATATCAATTCGAAAATACATTTTAGAACCCGACGTTTCGAATACTTTACAGTAGACCGTGGTCACAGGTAGACTCCAATTTCAGTATGTTATATAGAACTACAAATACGTACATACGCAAAGTGGCTGTCAAGAGTTGGGAGCGAGGAGATGAAGATCGAGCTCAGGGGCATTGAAGCGACGGACCATCGGATTTCCAGCAGTGGACCGAAAAGGGACTGATGGTGAGGATTTAGAACTAACTCTATAATAGACACAAAATATAGGACAAAGTGATATCACTAAACTCTGATACGTAAAAATACGAGTTTTTTTTTTTATAATTAAAATAACATATTGGAGTTAAACTATATGGGAATATAATTACTGAAGTAACAGTGTCAGGTCATAATTAAAGTAATATGCATATATTTGGATGAATATAAGAACAAATTAAACTTTTCATAGCCTGAAATTATATTATATTAGCTTTTCAAAATAATTTATCATTTATGCTGAATTAATAAGCCATAAGGTAACGTAGAAGTCAATAAATTAATTTTAAAGCAGATTTAAGTACACAGTTCATTTTCAAGCATCGCTTAGAGACATTGAGTGTTGAGTGGCGGAACACAACGCCGCGCTTGCTCTTACTAGAGCGAGGAAACGAATATAATAAAAATATAATAATTCCCGCGAATAGGGATCAAAGTCGCAACCATTTACGTCCCACTGGGACTCAATAGACTCAAGTGACAACAAAAGGTATACCCTAATAAGGTATACCTAAGTACGAGTATATAGTAATATTTTGCCATTTCCTACATTTGTACAGAATTTAAGCTTTATTATAATTTCTAGGTGTTTATATAATATTATTGATAGCTCAGTAATTAAACGTCAACAAGCTTTGTTCCATCACAAGCTTTAGATGCAGATTGCATTGAAGGTATTGGCTTAGAGCAAATATATTTGGGTAAAACAATAATATTGCGAATATATTGCAATTAAAATTATATTATGTACTATCTGTTCCCGCGACTACTTCCGCGTGGAATTCTAAAATAAAAGAGGCCTTGGTTACTCTTTATTACATGAGCTTTCTGCCAGTGAAAGTCTCGTCAAAATCGGTAGAGCTGTTCCAGAGATTGAAATGTAATTACATAATATTATATAAACATATATTCAGAATATAATAGAAATTGATTGAAAGTGTGTCCTGTCTGGTAACTAGAAGCGCCGCGTTTATTTCCGCCGTTCCATTGTCTGTAAAACGTAGGTAAAGTGGAAATCAGAGTTATATACGAGTATTACATTTTATTGCACTAAACACAGGAAATTTGTAAAGATAACAAAAAGTCAAAACAATAAAATTAAGCTATAGCGGCGTGGTGGGAAGCATCCGACTGTAGACGTTATTGGTAGTGGATTCGATTTGCACTCGTAAAATATTACATTTAAATGATTTCCATTTCTCCGTTCTGGTAATTAAGACAAAGTGCGGCGGTGAGTTTCGCCACTCAACACGCAGTCTCCATTTTGGGCGGTGCCATTCATACAATAAAGACGAGAAATAAAGATAAGGTTCAAAAAGTAAATAAGTATTTAGTGGGTCTGAGTATACACATATATAAGAAGATTCCAACACCAATGTTAGATTTACAACTCAAGAAATTTAAAGCCGCTATAAATACAATATTAATAAGTAAAGCTTATTACTCTGTAGAAGAATATTTAAAAGATAAAAATGTGTGGAAGTATATGATTTGAGTTTGATTTAGGTTAGCTACCACTGTATTAAATTATAAAATTGTAAAACTTTTGTATTTGAAAAGAACAACTCTTGAGTTTATCGCAGAACTGCCTTCCGAGCCGGTGGTAGCTTTATGTTTCTTCGACGATACAAAAGTGCTTACAAAAGTCAAGTCAATATAAAATAAAGGATAAGAAGTGTCTTGCCACTAGGTTCTCTCTGACTGAGAAATATTGTTGTTATAACATAAAAATTGATGGTAACTAAGACCAAGTCTCGATTTGGGACGGAAAGTAGAATGGAGTGTCTTGACACTAAGTTCTCTCAAACGAACCTGCTGTGCGGAAAAACTGCGAAGCTGGAAAATAATAGGTTGAATTGTGAGTACTTATGTACAGTAAAACTACAAATGTACGATACGATGAATCTAGGTTTAAGTCCCATTTGTGGGAAATCGAGCAAGATCAAATCCAATTAAACTTTACTAATGAGCTATTAGTTATTAATATAACGTTGTACTAATATAAGATTACAGTGTATTTATATCAAAGTTAACTGTTGATTTTATCAATATGGTTTGTTGATAACAATTTAATTATCATATCATATCAAAAACAACTCAACGCTGTAACTTTATCTTACTAGAGCCGAAAAATAACAATAATTTCCCCAAGTGGGACTTGAACCCACTATTATCGCGTTTACAGTCAAACACTGTCTCTTCACGATGGCCTCGTGTTCCGTTATTCACCTAATATACAAATTTCAGTTAGTCAGTTAGATTTATATATACAAATTTCAGTTAGTCATTTACATCGATATTTTTTTTTATGCTTCACGCTTTTCCCCGCATAGCAGATTCGTTTAAAATAACTTAGTGTCAAGACACTCCATTCTCCACTTTCCGTCCCAAATCGAGAGTTAGTCTTAGTTACCATCAATTTTTATGTTATAACAACAATATTTGTAAGAGAACAGTAGATTTTCTTTCTGCTAACCCAGATAACAAAAATAAAAGCCATACTGTCCATATTTTGTGTTCATAATTCCAAAGATAACATTTAAAAACAATTCAAATATACTTAGTAACTGACTAACTGACTCACTACTATTCAAGGAACACTCAACATTGTTTTAGTATTTGTTTATTTGTTCGCGATTATGTGAGGCGAGCCACCTTTGCGTGAAGCGCTCTAATGTGTTTAGCTTCACTTGTACTAACATTCCGCTAAAGTGGAAGTTTTGACGTTATGTTGAAAAAAGAATCTATAGTTTTAGGTTATTTATGTAATTTTCAAATGCACTTTCAAGTTTGTGTAATTTGATCAAGAAAGAAAACAGCTTCAACTAATTACATTTCGTCAAAATTCAGATAATTGCATATTGAGTGGCGGAACTTATCGCCGCGTTTTGTGTTACCAGAAAGGGAAAATGGTTTGAACCCATTATCATCGCCTTTGTGATCAGAAGCTGCCATTAACACCTAGTCATGCATTATTTTTGAGATCCTCATTTATCCTCCTCGTCCTCATTTATCCTCTTTATACCTGGTCGTCTTCCAGTAACAAAGGTAGACTTCTAAAGGTCAAATGGGTTCTCTTATTGTTTTACAACTCACTTTTGCATCATATGTATTGTATACTAGCCACCCGCTCGCGGCTTCACTTGCGTACATTACATGATAACGATATAATGTTATTAACATTTTTTTATTTTTAACGTTTTATTCACACACTTAGGAAATTGAAAAACATATATTTAGAAAACGTATAAAACATTTGAACGCAGCGGGATTTGAAAGTGAACGGTTTAAGAGGCGTGGGTTCAAATCCCGCTGCGTTCAAATTTTATACGTTTTCTTAATATATGTTGATATAATATTAGTTAAAGCACAAACTTTTATTAAATTTATAATTTAAATGATTGCAACTTTTTTGTTTATAAACCGATTGAAATTAAATAAACACTAAATGTTAAGGAAAGTTTACTGCAATACAATAAGACATATTCAGAAAAATACTCTTAAACCGTTCAAGAGGTTAGTTAGCGGTCAGAGCGCTTGAACGGTTTTCAAGAGGCGCGGGTTCAAATCCCGCTGCGTTCAAACTTTTATACGTTTTCTAAATATGTCTTTTTCAATTTCCTTAGTGTGGGTATAACACTTTAAAAAATGTTAACAAAATGCAATACAATAGTCAAATTGTATTTAAAACGGTTAAATTATATCTGAGATTAGCGTGCACAAACAAACAGACAAACAGAAAATAAAATTTAATACCATTGTTTTGGGTTCTATTACCTATCGATAAATGCGCCTTATAATTATTTTTTTATATATATCTCCCATGTACAGACAGCGATCAGTAATATTTTTATTATATGCCGTCGTCGCATTATTATATGTATAAATAAATATTCTTTTATACACACGATAGCAATGTATGCAACATCGATTGTATGGAGAACAACAGTTCTTACCAACTTAATCGAAAATTTGATGAGTTGGCTTCAATAGCTTCCACTGAACTATAAAAATCCTTTGTATTCTCAACGTTGGCCTAAATGACCTGAGTATATGAATATTTTTTTAAATTTGAAAATAAAGCATTCAGATATCGCCACTTACTAATGAGAAACATTTACTTTTATATTTTTTGCAAACGCAATATACGTATGAACATCTTGATTCTTGTCTTATTCTTGGAAAGGTCGTTATATATTCTTATTTAGTGTATTTAGGGAGAACCTAGTGTCAAGACAGTCCGTTCTCCACTTTTCGTTGAAAACGGAACTAAACGCCGCGCTTTATCTTAGGTAGCAAAGTGAAAAATAGAATGTATTTTAAATACAATCACTCTCCCGAGTGGGAATTGCACCCTCACGCTTACAGTAAGACGCTGCCCCACTCACTGCGTTAAATTGGCCTCCATCTTCATCTTTTTTAAACTTGCGCTATTCCCTAAGTTTGTTCTACATAATTTTTCAAGAAATAATTCAGGGTTAAGTTTATTAATATGTAAAAAATAATTTTACAAGTGCAGTACTTAATACAGAACAAGGTTTTTAAATAAATATTTTCATTCAATTAACAAGTACATTTTAAAGAATTTTCCACCTCTTAGACCACTATATATTATAAAACAAGCATCTGTCTGTCTGTCTGTCTTTTTGCATTAAACTCAAAAAACGGATTTTCGCCGAAGACGCTAAACAAGGTTGTCAGTGCTCATTTGCAATCCCACAAAAAATATAGCAAAGTACAGGCCATCTTGTACGTCTCACTGTAAACGCGATTGATTGTGGGTTCAAATCTCACGTAATGAGTAATTTTAAGTTGAAATTATTTTCGATAAAGAAGTTGAAAAAATATATATATGCGAAGGTCGAATCGCTAGTGCCTTATAATGTAGCTTCAAACTACGTTTTATATGAGCGTATTCGAAATAAACGAGTTTGATCATTTAGCAGGCTTTGATTAACGCGATACCAACTAGCATCATTTAAAGCAATTGTTTGCGGTCCATTTGAACTGCCTACTAGAGTTTGAAATATATTGATCGCATTTTCGTAACCACAGTTTGACTGAGTCTATGTACTTTAGTTTTGTTGCGGACGTGTTCAGTCAAATACCATGGCGGGATTAATGTTAACAGTGGTATAATTATATGGGCATGTTTCCGGCTAATACAAATGGTGTTCTATTGCTTAATCAAACTGACCAGAAATCTGATATTAATTAATACTTATATTAAAAAAAATTAGAACGGAGTGCCTTGACACAAGGTTCCCTGTCTACCCTGCTGCCTGTATAAAATTACATATTATTTATACAAATCTTTGTCGGTTACCTACGGTACGGTCTACGGTACGGTCAAAACAACGAGCTAATGCTTTATAAATATAATTAAACTGTAAGTGAATAATTAAATATTTGCTTATTTTTTTAACTTTGAAGTCCTATGGCCTTTATATAGATAATTTGCGTCATGATTAGCACAGTGGGACAACGTCTGAATGCAAATGTGATTTATTATGGGTTCAATTTCCAGTCGGAGGAATAATTCAATATAAATTATTTTAATTTCTTCACTTAGGTATAAGACAAAACGTGGCGTTGAGTTCCGCCAAGCAACACGCAATGTCTCAAGTGAAAAATGGAGTGTCTTGACACTAATTCTAAAAGGACATGTTATTTAATGAATAGAAGTTACTTAAAAAATCAACAGCTATTTTCACAAATTAGAAACACAATAAATAGTAATTTATTTAGACATTTACAAGCGATAAATTTAAAAAAGCATAAATATCTTTGTAATACAACTATACTGTTGTATGTTTTTGAAAACCAAGTTTTGTTACTGAAAATATCCCAACCACAAATCATTTGAAATCTTTTTAGCTTCTGAAAGCATTTCAAAAATGTACCCACACAGGAAACTACTTCTAACCGGGTCGAGTAATAAGCTTTAAGCGAGGTAATAAAAATTTTGGTGATTTTCTTTTTTTTTTTTTTTTTTTTTTTTTTTTTTTTTTTTTTTTTTTTTTTTTTTTTTTTTTTTTTTTTTTTTTTTTTTTTTTTTTTTTTTTTTTTTTTTTTTTTTTTTTTTTTTTTTTTTTTTTTTTTTTTTTTTTTTTTTTTTTTTTTTTTTTTTTTTTTTTTTTTTTTTTTTTTTTTTTTTTTTTTTTTTTTTTTTTTTTTTTTTTTTTTTTTTTTTTTTTTTTTTTTTTTTTTTTTTTTTTTTTTTTTTTTTTTTTTTTTTTTTTTTTTTTTTTTTTTTTTTTTTTTTTTTTTTTTTTTTTTTTTTTTTTTTTTTTTTTTTTTTTTTTTTTTTTTTTTTTTTTTTTTTTTTTTTTTTTTTTTTTTTTTTTTTTTTTTTTTTTTTTTTTTTTTTTTTTTTTATGGATTCTGTGTTACAATAATGTCAATCGCAATGTGTATTTTGTAAAAATAGTTTCTAGTTCTTTTATCTGATAATCAAGAAGTAAAAGGTGTAGTAAAAGGTGTAATGTGGTGTTTTTTTTCAAATTGTATTTACTAAAAAATATGATTTTAACTTTTTTCATCACAAACAGACCATGCAAAGAGAACCAAGTGTCAAGGCAATCCGCTTTGCACAATAAATTTTTGATAAAAAAAAAATTAAAAACAATCGAAAATCTATGCATAATTACAAACATCCAAACGTTCTACTTGGTTACGTTACGTACGAGTATGTGCATAAATTAAGTTATATGTGTAATATATACAAAAAAAAAATTTCTTAAATTTACAATTAGATGATATATTCTTTTTCTTCATGAAAAAAATAATAATAAAATAGTTACTATTATTGTATTATTGTATATATTATTATATATATTATTATTTATTAACTAATATTGACCCAAGACCGCTAGCCCCTATAACATGGACGGCATCGTTTTTAAAATTCGTCTATATATGACTGTGTTGGTTGGGAACGCGGTAATAAGCCAGATAGGAATTTCTCCACCTCGGTCTCACATTCATTCAAATCCGTATGAAAAAATGACCTGAGTTCGGCATAGTTTTTGCTTTTATGTTATTTTTATAATTCCATTTCATTCTTTGTTTATAATACTTTTAATGAAAATTGTACATTGAAACTTAAACTTAAACCCACCCCTGCCAACACGCAATGTCTTAATTCGGCATAAACTCTCTCTGCCATATGGGAAAAGGCGTGAAGCTGAAAACTAGTCTGAGCTTGTCGTCTGTCTGTACATGTTTTATGTCCTCTAAAAGGTCGATTGATTTGTTTTCACAATATCAAATATGTTACATTTATACACAAAAAATATGAATATTCTTAAGTTTACTAATATACTTTTAAAGTTGTACCTTGATGTTGTTTGTAATTAATATGTGGAGAAAATTCAAAGAGAGTGACAAAACATAAAGATATATTTTGTTAACATTTTTTAAAGTGTTATTCCCACACTAAGGAAATTGAAAAATACATATTTAGAAAACGTATAAAAGTTTGAACGCAGCGGGATTTGAACCCGCGCCTCTAGAAAGCCTTTCAAGAGGCGCGGGTTCAAATCCCGCTGCGTTCAAATTTTTATACGTTTTCTAAAAACATAAAGATGTTAAATACAAATTTAAGGCCCATATAGCATATCGAAAAACAGTTAGGGAGAATTCGAGATATGCCGTGTTCGTTTTGGTTTCGACAGACGCAGACATAAACCCCACTGAATAAAAATTTTTATACATTTCTAAATACTTTTCGTATCGCCAGGTTCCCTTTACCTACTTTACAAATGCTTGACGACAAATAAAGTTTTAACTTCAAAAAGATCACAATTTCCAAGTTTTTTGTTTTATATAAAAAGGCGAAGAGATGACTGCCACGTTGAAATTCGTATTTGAAATAAAATTTATTCATAACGACTTTACAAGAACTTTCGGATCAATTAAACTTTTTAAATGAAACTCTGACGCAAGGCGTGTCGTAACGTTACTGTAAAACAACAAATATTAGATAAAAATTGATATGCCAAAAATGGAGGTAGATATAGCAACAATAGTTGTATTATAAAACCTCATACACACACATACATTCTCTCACACATACACACTTTATATTTATTGTATCACTGTTATAAATAATAATACATTGTTTTCTTTTTGTTTACATTTTTAAATTGGTAAAGCTAAATTGTAGTTAACGGGGAAGCGAGTCATTCCCAACATAAGTATCCTAGATTACTTGCTGGGAAGACTCAGCGACTCAATTTGTTAAAATACTTTATCTGTTTAAATTTATTTTTATTTTTTATTTAATACTTCGGAATGCTCATTTTATGAGGTTATATACTACTATACGTTTTATGAGGTTATATATATTATACACTACAGTAGTAGTGAGATTAACTACTACAGTAGTGTTGTAATGTAGCGGCGTTGAGTTACGCTACTGAACATGTAATATCTCAACTAAGGCAGAAAGCTCTCAAGAAGAATTCAAGAATATTTTTGGAAAATGTATAAAATTTGAACGTAGCGGGACTGGAACCCGTGTCTCTTGGATGCAGCCAAAGGACTCTGGCCACTAAGCCACACGTTCTATCCAGCTAAGTCGTAATTCTTACACAATTGATACAATCTGACTTGAATCAAACCGAAACTGTTATAATATAGTATTTCTTCGTAAATTTTCAGATTTAACTCTGTAGAGGATAGAAATAAAAATATATACTGTACCCATATATAAAAGAGTAAACTGCATTATATAAAATGGATACATATAATACACACAACGCTTTCTGACTGGATATTCAATAACGGGAACAGCCTGTATTTTAACACTCCCGTTATAACCTATTGTTTACGAGTTGGCACTTAACTGGTTGTATAAAATATTTGTTACTGTTACCTATAAATGTTGCAGCAACGACTGACACACATTTAATAAAATGAAAATAATCTGTATCTGTTAGTTTTTTTTAAAGTGTTAATCGCACACATAGGAAATTGAAAAATACATATTTAGAAAACGTATAAAAATTTGAACGCAGCGGGATTTGAACCCGCGCCTCTTGAAAACCGTTCAAGCGCTCTGACCGCTTCTTATTACAAATTATATTTGTTGTTAGCATCTCTGTAGAGAGATTTTAACGTAATAAGCGTATAAGAATTTCGACGTAGCTAGATGTGAAACGCATGGCTTAGCGTTCAGAGCGCTTGAACGCTTTTCAAGAGGCGCGGGTTCAAATCCCGTTGCGTTCAAATTTTATACGTTTTCTAAATATGTCTTTTTCAATAATCTATATATATAATAAAAATGTAACTAATGGCTGTCTGTACATGGGAGGTATAAATAAAATATATTATTAGGGACATTTATTAGTGTAATAGAACACATAACAATGATTTTAAATTTTCTTTTCTGTTTGTCTATTTGTTTGTGTATGCTAATCTCAGAAACGGTTCAGTCGATTTCAATGACTATTATATTTTGATAAAGTTCCCTTAGCATTAAGTGTTTATTTCACTTCAATCTGTTTATAAGCAAGAAAGTTAAAACCATTTAAATTATAAGTTTAAACAAAATTTTTGATTTAAGCAAGAACGCGGGCGGGCGAAATGATAAATAGTTAAGACATGTCATTTATACAGGCGAAGCCGCGAGCGGGTCGCTACTCTAATAATATATTGTAATAGACTAATGTTTTTGTAAATTTTTATGTTATTTAGCGATAGTCAGATAACAGAACAAGGCTAATTTCTTCATTGACTGTTATTGAAGGAAAGAAGTACAGGAAACGAAAATATTTTAAATATAATCGTTCCCTGAGTGGGTATAAAGCCCACAGTCAATTTCATTTACAGTCAGATGCTGCTGCACCACGATGGCCTAAATTGGTTCATTAAAGATAATATTTAAAAAAAGCCACAAAATAGATAAAATACAGTGTGTCTTAACTCTAAGTTATCTGTGCCCATTCTGCTGCAAGAAGCTTAAAAAACTACCAAACGAAACGCAAAATATAATTTCTTAGCTAACCTCTATATTAAGATATCATGGATAAGTATTGCTTTAAATTAATCCCAAATCACTTGGCAACGAACGAACATGATAGGATTACGTACAGTGCTCAGATTATTCTTGCCTTTCTTGGATTATAATCTGAATGCATTTCTATGTATAATTTGAAGTTATCTTATTACAAGAATATTGGGGCCATCGGGGTGTAGTGGGACGGCGTTGTGGGTTCGATTACCACTCGAGGATTTTTATTTCTTCGCTCTGATACCTAAGACAAAGTACGTCTTTGAGTTCCGCAATTCAACACGAAATGCCTTGTTGTCTGGCGGAAGGTGAAAAATGGAGTGTCTTGAAACCAGATTTTCTCTGTCTGCCATGCGAGAAAAAGCACGAAGCTGTATATAATTAAATACACAATTCCCGGGTGGAAATCAAACCTACAATCATTGCTTACAATCAGAAGCTTCTCAGCTTTTCGTTTCAATGGTGTCAAGAGTATTATAGGTGAGAATATATCGAGCTTAGGGGTGTGATTTTCTTTAAGTGCATATGAGATCTTGGTTTAACGTTCCAAGTACTTTGATCTCAGGATAGAAGCAGTATGTAACTCTTTACGTTATTTAATATGATTCTATAGTTATTTTAAAGTATTACTAAAGCTTTGGTAATGAGTGAGGAGAGTGGAGAGATATGTATAAAAGAAAAAAATTGTTAAAAGAGAATAAATTTGTGAGTGGCTTTACTCATATACTCTATACTACGAATCGGCAGAGAGAACCTTATCAAAAAATATACGGTTCTCCACTTTCCGCCTACTTTCAAAGATATTTTTTGTCGAGTGGCGGAGCTCTATGCCGCAGCTTGTCTTACCTGTCCAGTACCTGAAAATGATATAACCTGAAAATTGTATTATTTCCCAGAGTGAGAATCGAATTGGCAACCACGCTTAATAGAAGACACTACTACTACACATTATTAAATATTTTATTATGTTACTATAACTTATTACTTAAAATTACAAGATAAATTGTTATTCAAACACTTAGGAAATTGAGGTAAAACATTTACGACTAATATTAACACATTGTTAAAAAAACACGTACTGTCCCAGGTCCTCTGGGACTCGGTAATGCATATTTTAAAGAGGAACTTTAAGCCTCTACTTAGGTCTCAAGTCTTAGGCACTCCCATTGAGCTGTTCTCTCTGCAACGTGATAGACACCTGTATGTTGAATTCATGGAATGCTAGGAGTTTCTTTCATATATTTTTACACCACCCCCACCTTATTCATAGTTAAAAGGTGACCGACCCAGTTACATAATCTTATTCCGAATTTTTCAATAATACAATTTTTATTGTTATTATAAGAATTCAATAAATTAAATATCATAACTATTGAACTATTCATTTATATTATAAACAGCTTCATATGTAACATTGCATTAGTAATAATTAAATGCTCATATATTTTCAAATAATTAAAAATATTGTGTAGATTATTAATTTGAGTTTGTATTTTTATTAATCGGCCATCGTGGTGTATTGGGACAGAGACTGAATGTCTAGGCGATCAAATGTGGGTACGATTCTCAATTGGGGGAATCATTATATTACAAAACGAGCAACCCAGTCGCGGCTTCGCCTGCGTTAACTTCTCTATTAAATATATATTTTGGTAATATTGATAATTTTAATAGCTTAACTTTTCTATTTATGAACCGATTGAAATTAAATAAATATAAAATGTTTCCGAAAGTTTACCAAAATATAATAGTCAAAACTGCAATTTAAATCGGTTAAGCTGTTTCTGAGATTAGCGTGCACAAACGTACAGAAAAAACCAATACAACCAAAATAGAATTATAGAATGTTGAATTCCAAAAATAGAATTTTGGGTTCTATTACAGTTATAATGTTTATCACGCTGAACAACTGTTAAAGCTTTATTTCTTATAGTTCAAGTCTATTATAGTTCTACATAAAGTGTTCAACTCGTCGAAATCAATTATATCCTAAGTCTAGACCAGAATTAATAAGCTTAAAAAAGTTTCATTGAAATTGGTCCAGTAACTACGAAGATGTGCGCGACAAACAGACACACAAAATTTAAAAAAATCATGGTTTCATATTTATATAACTGTTTTTACATTCCCCTAAATTGTTTTTATATTAATTCCTCGGATCTGGTAAGAAGACAAAACGCGACGTTCAGTTCCGCCGTTCAACGCTCAATGTCTTAATTGTATTGTGTTATTGAGTAGAAAGTGGAGAACGGAGTGTCTTGACTCTAGGCTCTCCTGAAGCCTTAAAAAACCCTGCAGCCTTAAAAAAATATGTATTCAACAAGGAAACCTCATTACATGGACCTATCTATCTATTTATTTTATTTGATGTCCCAATTTTTTGATATCTCGTCGTATCGTACTTACAGGTAGCCTATATTTGCTTTTTGTGATTACGTTTACTATACGACAAGGCAACAAGGCAAATATCATTTGGATATTTGTACACAACTTGTATGTATTGACACGCGTACACAATTTACAATATATTTGTATTGAACATTAAGAAATTTTGTTTGATTGACTGTTATTTGACGGTTTTTTTTCGATATATTTTCTGAATATACCAGGGGATCTGAAATTGGACAAATTATCAATTTTTGTATATCGTTATATTTTTTGTTATATTATCGTTATAGTTGTTATCTTAGATGTTCACATCGAGTGGCTTCTAGCAACCCTCGTCACCAGGACATCGGTCCATCTGTTAATGGACCTGAACACTGAGCGTCGGCCAGCTCCCGATCGAAACTGCCACGTTAAGGTACCGTAAGGTGTTCACAAAAAACTTTCTTATACATCCTAAGCAAGATATATAAATATATATTTTTAAATAAAATAGAAAAGAGTATACTTAGTACATTTAAAAATTAAAAAAAAAACAGTGATTAGTCCCAAGATTATTTCTTTTTATTACCATAATAGTAATTGTGTTTGCTTTTCTGATCACATTTGCATTCAAATTTTATTTGCATGAAGCAAATTTAATTTGAATTGTACAAACAGTCCTATATAACATATGTAAATACACCTTTACACAATTTATGGTGATTTCAACTTCAACTTCAACGTATTTATACTGAAGTCTCGTCGCTGAACACATATAAAGTTTATTTTATAATATAATATAATTGATTAATAACTTTTTTACAAAATAATTGTGCATAATGGCTGTGAGTATAAATTACAAAACTTTTAATCCATAATTTTTCCAATTTGATTGGTCAAAATTACTAAAGTATCTTAAAGTTTACTTAACTGCAATGTTATTTTGGCCCAATCCATAAAGTCTGAATGTATAATAAAAATTTTCACCCATATCCAGATCAGATGACAATACAATACTTTTATTGTACAAAGGTGAAGCTCTTGCTGGCGACCAGCTGTTCCTTTTAATTTATCTTTTAAATTTTTATTTTTTTTATCTAATTTCTTACTTTATACCAAAAAACGTGGAATATACGTGTTAGGTGAAAATATTTTATATAAATATAATCATTCCCCCGAGTGGGAATCGAACCCACCTCTAATTGCATTTACAGTCAGATGCTGTACTACTGTGCCACGATGACCTCTAGCTAGTAAGTAGATAGTTTTCTAAATAAATCTTTCGTATACAGAGCTGACTGACATCAATACTCAAAATTTGCCAAGAAATATTGCTATTTTTTTTAAACTAGATCAAGCAGAATATTTATATTTTCTTTTATATAGGAATAAAAGAATTTAATCTCAAGTCTAACGGCTATCCTGTGCAGGTGTTAGTAGATAGTTCCAGAGCAATATTAAACGGCCTTATGGTGCAAATGATTTGGCTATACGCATTGGTTGTAGATTCAAATGTAAGTCAAAAAAATATTGAATACGAATTGTTGCCCGTAATTTTGTCCACATTCACTTATTATTCTATCCTCCGTTATTTGGAGTGTGAAACGGCTGCCGGTAGGACTGACAATACTGACATGTGAATTGGTGAAAGTGCTTGTAAGAAATAGTATATTTGAAAAAAAAAATTCTCGAAAGTGCTTGTAATAAATAGTATATTTGAAAAAAAAATTTTTTTATTGTGATTTTGATTTTGAAAGACGGTCCCGATCCTCAATTTTTTTAATTTTTGAGTACCAGTAGCCAGAGTTCTTCTACAATTCACAAGGAATCTACAAGCTATATCTCAGCTTTCTACATTCGGTAGTATATATTTCTTTGATAAATGTGTTAATGCGTGGATAGGATGCGACATAAGTGTATCTTTTGTAAGGCAATCGTTAATATCAGGGTAATTTACTATGAATAAAATAATAATACCCACATAATTATTGTGGGAAAATTACTATACTAAGGGAACTTTTTCGACGGATTAGTGATAGTGAAAATAATATAAGCAAAAGTGCATAAGTATACATGTGTGTTAAAAGTGAAAAGACGTATATGTAAATAAGTGTTTAAATGTACAGTGTTAATTGTGTAAAGTGTAATTATATTAGTGTATAAAAAAAGTGTAACAATATATTGTGCTAACTAAATACCACCTTTTACGTCCTTCCTGATATCTGTTTTTAACACAATATATTAATACTTGAAGGAAAAGCATTTAACATTATCTTACAAAGTATATGCAGATGGAGCAGTTTGAAATTTGGCATAATTAAAATTTATATAGATAGGAATGTCATATTGCGAAGCCAATATTATTCCCAATTATATTACCATTAGAAATACAATAAAACAAATATTACACACACAATATTGTGTCAGATAAACACTTCTGTTTAAAGTGACATTCACGTTGCTATGGCAACGTGTTTTTCATGCTCTAACAGGACTTGTAATGCATATAACTTATGTTATATTTACAAAAGTAATTCTAATATAATTTCCCACACGCCCTCGGTGAGATATGAAACTTGCACAAAGCGAACTTTGTCTCCATTTTTCGTCTCTACAGTTAAAGTATCAAAAATTCCTTTTTCACTGAGCGCACCTCATAAAAATTACACCCTCTATTTCAACTTTCTTGTTCTATAATATATATATGGTGATATTTCAGCTGAAACGTTCATAGTAAACTATGAAGTGTTCCTTAAAGAGAATACCTGACTTTTTTATATGCGAATTAACCGTTCGTTTTAAGAAATATTTTTACGAATGAGGCCGTCGTGGCGCAGTGGAACTGTTTGATTGCGGATGAGATTAATTGTGGGTTGGATTCCCACTCGGAGGAATTATTATATTTAATAACTTTTATTTCTTCGACAAAGAGAGTTTCACCACTTAACACGTATTTTTGTAATTTCAGGAGTAAAGTACAGCACGGAGTGTCTTGAAATGTGAAGCTGAGGATGAAAATCGTTTAATCTTATATCTTATCTTAACTTATTTGTACTAACTAAGATTTGTATGAAAAATATTATGTTTTTTCAGCATTATTGAGAAAAATCTTTAATATATAATTTTAAAATATAATCTGTCCAACATCAAAATAGATATAACAGTGCTTATTTAATAATATTAACCACAAAAACTCAGAGTTAAACTATATATTTAGAATGGAAAACCTAAAAAGAACTCTTACAAAAATTTTATTTCTTGGAATCATATCCTAATTTTATAATTCTACTAAAAGTTTTGTATACAGTATACGAAGTATTGTAGTTATATAATAAAAAAAAACACCTAGGTACCTAATTATCTGACCTGAGAATTGAATTTACGACCCCATAACAAATCAAGTGTAGATTTAAGACGATCCCAAGATTTACCTAACCTAATATACGTTCTTGTATTCTCGTTCACTAGTTAGGTACAGTTTAACACAAGTTGTATGGTTGCGCTCATCAAAAACCACTATCGAATGTTACTAGCCTAATGTCTTGCGAAGTTTTCTTATACAACGAAATGTACATGTTTCTCCTGTGTACAGCAGGGTAAGAAGAAGAAAAGTCTTAAGAGTATCTTAGCAAGTTTCCTTTTTTATGTTTCACCTAATTAAAAAATAATAATATTAATAATTTATTCCACCTCTCTGGCTTGCCTTTATTGGCTGGCAGATTGGAGCGCAAGAGATATATACTTGGAAAAATGGAAGTGCTCAATTTGCGAAATAATGGGGAAACCCGCTCAGGAGTGCTCTCGTGATATTGAAACTAGTAAACACCTCCCAACACCTTCAGCCACCGATGTTGTGCATGAGGCATTTTGTGGAGACCATTCAATTTGAGACTTTTAAAAAAGTGGACGTCCGGAAGTCTCATACAATAGTCCAGTAATCTATCTAAGCTCCATTCCATAGTTCCAGTTTAGTTTTTTATATTTTCCATAGCTCCTACACATTTTTCCTGTCGTTACTCAGAGATTGATCCCGACTGAAACGTCGTAGTAAATTCCGCTACGTGGTAGACCTGTGTCCCCACACATGCCTTCCAAAGGACGAGATGTCTTAACATAATAATACTTTAATGACTTAAGTACACATTCATTTTAGATTAATATAATTAAGATATTGTAAGTCAGGTAGAAAAACAAGAGAAAACCGTGACTTGGCTCCCCTATTCTATATCGTATTTTTTTCACTATTTCATTCGGAGTCAACCCAGGATTTGAAATCCTGATCCCATTACATCTGAAGTCCGTCCCATAATTCAACTAACTCAATATATGTTCTTGTGTTTTTGTTCAACAGAAGTTACGTATAGCTAAACGCAAGTTGTACGTTGGTGCTCATCAAAAACCGCTAGTCTCAAGTTCTAGCAAAATACTCTTGCACCAAAACGAAGCTTCCTAATGTCATATTAATCTAATCGATTTCCCAAAGTTGGTAAGTTCCTGTAAGTTTCTCAACTGCTTAGATATATTTTGTACACAGCTGGTTTGTGTTTTTAGGTTACAGTAAAGCTGTTGATGATGCTCAGTGAGACGTATTCATAAGGGATATAAATGTGTCATATGAAGTACAACACGTAAAATACAGTTTTCTTACACTCACATTGTAAATTTCTAGATATCGTTTTTGGCTCCTCTACATTCGCCAGTGTACCTTCATTCCAAATTTCAACGTTCTTAAGCCCAGCAGTTTTAGCTGTGTCATTTGTGTCGTTGTCTGATAATTGCGCAGTTAGGAACGGATGAATTTTATGCATAAAGATAACTAACTGTAATACATATTTCTCTGATTAAAATACTATTAAATAGCGTAATTAAGAAGCTTATGACTATTCATTTGATGGATATGGATTTGATATCGACTCGTGACATAATAATGTAACGAAAATATTAAGTTAAAAACGAATATTGATAAAAAATATCATTAGTTATGAATATTATGCCATCGTGGCACATTTGGACAGCGTCTGTAAACGCGATCGGTTGCGGGTTTGATCCACCACTTGGAAATATAATAATATTTAAATTATTTTCACATATTCACTCTGGTACAAGACAAAACGTGACATTGAGTTCTGCCACTCAACATTCATGTCTCGTATTTAGTTAGAAAGTGGAGAACGGAGTGTCTTGACACTAGGTCATCCCTGACAAACCTGCTATGCGGGAAAAAAACGTAAAGCTGTTACAAAATAAATATTTTAGTTAGTATTCGAAATTTAAATCTATTACTTATTTGTTTAACCACCAACCTGTCTACAGTCTTAGCAACAAAGTTGAAGTTGCAAGGGTAATTTGTTATGATTTGAACTAAACCCCGTAGTTCTAAGCTTTGAGTCGAGCAAGTTGAGTGCTACTGAAAACGACGACAGCTATTCATTGACTACTTGTGCTCTAACTACATTGATATTTAATTCTGTTTCTGATAGGTTTCGTGAGGTCATCGTGGGACAGCGTCTAAATGTAAACGTGTTTGGTTGTGGGCTCGATTCCCACTAAGGGGGGATGGTTATAGGGGGTATTATATCTAGTTTTTAGTATAGAAAAGACATGGTAAACGAGCGTTCGGGTCACCTGATGATAAGTGAGTGAAGCCCACTACTATTTTCATTCTACCGCTCTGGTAAACGCAGCAGAAAGTGGAGAACTGAGTGTCTTGACACAGAGTGTCTCTGACTTCCCTGCTATGCGGGAAAAAGCGTGAAGCTGTATTTAATATGTTTTAGCGTTTAATGATTTTGACTTTGGCTGTATTTTGCTTACAACATTATAATAATTTCCTTTTTTAGGTTTTTAATTCATTCACTATGGAATTGGTGACACGGTCCGTACTTTTTGGTTACTAAACTAGACTTGTTATTTGGTAGTAGATTTATATTACACCATAAATAGTTCTATTTGCACATGTGTCCGGTTACAATAAAATATTTTCATAGACTGAAATTGATCTAAATCTGCTCCATAAAGCTTAGTTGAGTTTAAAGTTAATGGAATGAAGAGAACTAAGTGCTCCTAACAGTCAGATGTTTTGCCTATCAAACTAATTGCATGCCATCTGATCCATCACAGTTGTAATATCCCTAAGAAAAGAAAACAATTTCCAACAAATGATTATACTTTGTTTACAAGAAAAAACTTAAAACCAAAGAGACATATTTAGAAGACGTATAAAAAATTTAACACAGCGGGATTTGAACCCGCGCCTCATGAAAATCGTTCAAGCTTAAAACCAACAAGACAAATATTTGTATATATTATCTAAACAAATTCTCTAAACATTAGCTCAAAGAACACATTATATCTATGCTACAATAGCAGGAACTCTTGAATTTCAATCCTTAGTCAAACTAGCCAAGTACAAACGTGCAATCAGTCTTGAGGCTACTAATGAAGACTGTTTGTGGTTAACCTATATTGTTAGTGTATTGTCGAAAAATATTACGCTAATAATATTATGTCAGAATTAGTTTTAATTAAACACTAGTGAGTCGCCGCGGCTTTTCATGTATATATAAAATAACATCACGATCGGTTCAGCGGGTTTAGTCGTGCTGACGTCACAGACAGACAGACAGAGTTACTTTCGCATTTATAATATTATTATGGATATGTATGTATTTAGTAGTGTACGTAAAATGTAATCTCTACAAAGATGGGAGCAATAAAAATAAGTTGTAATAAGTGTATGAGAATTGTGACATAGCTGGAGGTAGAACGCATGGCTTAGCGATCAGTGTTTAAACGGTCAATTTGAGGCGCGAGTTCGAATCCCACTGTTTTAAAATTTTAACACGTTTTCTAAAAATATGTCTATTTCACATTTCTTATATTTTCCTTTACCTTCGTATTTTAAGTTTTTTCTTTAATTATTTATATAATCATTACAAGTACACTACGAATAGATTACATAAGCTATAATATAATAGCTTTCGCATCTTTCGTATATATGTAGCTATAAATACGAAAGATGCCAAAGGTATAATCGAGATGAACTTTATCACACTTTCTCTAACTTTTCGCTGACTTTAAACTAGTTACAGTTTGAAAGCGTTGAGACCAGTACTGGTAACTCCGTTTAATATTAAACCTCTTAATAAACCTTTAGAATTTATTTTTGATACACTAACATAACCTATTTACTGAATCGCGCGTAATGAAAATATGAAATAAATTTTAAAAATTGTGATAATTTTAAACCATATTTTATACTTTATTATGTAGGTAAGTACGTGTTACAAGTCCTAGTTTAGTAAATGATTTCTAATTTTTCATATCAAAATATTATGTTTTGATTGTATAATTGTTGTCAGTTTTTTTCTATTTCCATGCCTAAATATCTAATTGAAGCCATCGTGGCGCAGTGGGACAGCGTGTGATCGTAAACGCGAATGGTTGTGGGTTAAATTCTCACTCGAATGAAAGATTATATTTAAATTATTTTCATTTCTCCACTGTGGTACATAAGACAAAGCGTCAAACGCACTCAACAAGCAATATCTTGATTTCGGACGGAAAGTGGAGAACGGAGTGTCACACAAGCAATGGACAGGTACCACTCAAGCGTTACTGCGACGTCTCATGATGGTAGAGAGGGTTTCCGTTGGTAGTGTTGGGTTCACGGATGAGTCCCACAGTATCATCCGATCGTAAGGTGCCTTGTACGCGGATGATCGGCTTTAATTGCAATTTTGAGCGACAAAAAAAAATCCACTCAAATCCTGGATAAAATTTTGCAAACCTAAAGAAAATTGGCTAATAGAATAGAACACAATTTATTTTTAAATAATATTCCCATTACTTGACTTGACTCACAAAATTGACAAGAAATTACAACTGATATAATCTGAAAGCCTTAATTAAAAACGGATATTGATAATCCGGATACCGATACCGTGTACCGGCATAAGCGTAATTTAATGTAAAGGAAATGTTAAAGAACGCCCTAATTAGGCGCAGAGTCGTCAATTTGCTAACGTCGCTTTAATAAACGATTTCTGTGACAAAATCCCCATAATTCTCACTTGGGCGTACAAAGTTTAGAGTATTTTTAAGGTTTCAAGATTAATTGGCGTGCTAATTTTGAGAAATTACGTTACTTTCACCCAGTTTTGCGACTTCATCTTAATTTTGGTGCTTCCGTTTGTGGATTCATTTTATTGGCCAATTTTGTCGCTTTCTCTGATTTGTCTGTTATCATTGAAGTCAATTTAAATGTTATTCATTGACTGGGCTGTATTTGTTAGTTAGTTTATATAGAACATTTACTGCGAAGTTGAATTTAGTTTCACAATTTCTCTAAAGGTGGAGTGTGTGGGGTTTATTGTAAGACTAGAACCCATTCAGGCTCCATTTTAAACATTTTTAAAGAGTTATTCGCACACTAAGGAAATTGAAAAAGACATATTTAGAAAACGTATAAAATTTTTAACGTAGCGGGATTTGAACCCGCGCCTCTTGAAAACCGTTCAAGCGCTCTGACCGCTAAGCCATGCGTTCTATATGCTACGTTGAAATTCTTATACGCTTATTACAACTTATATTTGTTGTTAAAAAAATTTATACGTTCTCTAAATATGTCTCATTAAGGCATAGTTAAGATGTGGATAAGACGGTCGTGGCTTCCAATTACACTTGAGGAAATATTTGTTTATATAAAAAAAAGATATATCTTCATTTTCTAATATTTTCATTATCTTCCTTTTCATTCGTTTGTTGAATGTATATGAAGTTTAAAAGAAGGAATTAATTTTAATTTTGAAAACTTGAGTTGATTTGGACTTTGAAACCTATATTTATATAAGTTTCGAAGTCCATTGCAATCAAGGCAAATTTTACGAAATACTCAGAGGTAGGCTCAGTTAAAAAATACTTCGTTTTCTATTATCTGCATTTACATCGTAGATCCAATGAAAATTACTATCCATTATTTTCTAGACGCAAACCTTGTATATTCATTACAAAAATCCTATACCGAGAATCAAAAGCATTTCATTACGACAAGCTCAAAAGGCTATCCAATAAAATTTGCAAAGATAAAATAAGAACTCATTAAAATTACAAATAAAATTTTACTTTATTTAATGACATACTAGCCTTTCAAACGCTGCTCACTTGGTTGATAGAAATACTAGTTTTGAGTTCTGCGAAAAATATATAACTACAGGGTGTACTTGTAAAAAGAAATCAAGGTTTTTTCAACATGAATTTAAAAAAAGAGATAATTATTATGGATGCCTTTAAAACCTAAAGGAAAAACTTTGGATCTTGTTTTATAAAAATTATGCGAACGGAGGAATATTAAATTTGTTAAATTAAAGTTTATTTGCAGTATAGAAGCTAACATTTTTTTTAAATAAGCACTTTCCAGCCGTTCTTGCTTGGATAACCAAAACTGTGAGAAAATAATTTTGAACATGCCGTCAGTTTTCTCATTCTGTTGTAAAAAATATATAGTCCGTTTTTTACTTTGTTACATTACCATTTATTAGGTGCTTTTTGCCTAACCTGCTTTAAAAAAAATATATTACTACAGTTTCACGTTTTTTCCCGCATAGCATGGTAAGAGAGATAACAAAGAATTCAAATAAAACACTTCGTTATCCACTTCCTTTTTACGTAAGGAAATTCTTTACGGATACCCACTCGATCGGGGACTCGGACGCGGTTATGTGGGACTCCAGACCGGCAGATATGGGCCGTCCGTTTACCCACTAAAACCTCACGGTGCTCCTCCTCCACCGCCACTGGCCAGGGCCACAAGGACTACAATCTTCCGTGAACCCTGGCTGCTCGTTATCCACTTCCTGCCCGAATCCAACACATTGCAAATTGAGTGAATCCCAAGGCTGCGCTTGGTCTAGTAATAATAAATTTAATTTAATTAGTCCCCCTAATGAAAATTGAAGTTCCAACCATCGCATTTACAATCGAACACTGATTCACTGCGCCACGATAAATCAAAAATGATATTATAAATCAATACTGTATTTGATTCTCTTGAATATAATCCAACTGTGCTCGACTGTGTCAGTTTCTTGTTGTTTCAATATACAAATTTAACATTTGCAATCCTCTGTACTTGGTTAGTATCAACAAATGTGTATTTGTGTCTTTCACGATTTGAGTCTAATGGGAATAGCTCGCATATGCAGATTGGCAAGTTTGTTTTGAATTAACAGCTCTATACAGTGATTCATTTTGATTTAAGCTAGTAATATAAGCAAGAGGCGATTGAGATTCAATAAAGAATCAGTAATTGAAATAGGCCATTAAGCCACAGTGCAGTGGGCTGACTGTTACTACTACCTGACTGTTACCACGATAGTGTACTTTCAACAAACACTCGGAGATATGACTAGAATAAAATTATTTACATTTCTCCACTCTGACAAGACTACGCGCGGGGTTGAGTGCCGCGCAATGTTTTGAATTCAAGCGCAAAGCGGAAATCAGACTAGCTTGTACATACACTAGGTAATATCTGAAACCGGGAAGCTGATGATAATTGAAATATGAGATGGTAGGCTCCAATCTGGTGTAGTTTGAACATTATTTACTTAACATGCGATTTTTGTTAGATTTACAATGAGGGAAAATGTTTTTGCCTTTCCGGTTTTTTTCTCGGGGTATCCAGAGAACTTGGTGGAGAGCTCCATTTTTTATTTCCATTCACTTTAGAATCAATTCTTGTTAGAATAAAGGAACACGCTTAAACGTTTATTTAAACAAAAATAAAAAACAAGCCTTGAAATAGTTTCTCGTCTCGGAAATAGGTTCATACAAAAGAAAATGTATTACATTGTATCCGGATACGTGTGCAAATTATCTAGCCAATTAGTTGGTAAGAAGTTGACTAAAATGGCGTTCAATAGATTTCTTTTTAATTTCACACTCTCTCCCTAGCAGGGTCGTCAGAAAGAACGGAGCACCAAATGCTACCACAGTCTTCAACTTCTTCTTACACGACCCCGCACCCCCTGGAGGGGTTCTCTTGCACCAGTATTACCGATACTATATCCTTGAAGGTCAACCGAGGGTTCCCTCTTACCGCATTAAATGTGCTATAAGGTTATATAGGCATTGTGATATTACAAATTTTCATAGATTTTTATTATGTACATATTATTTTCTTACATTTTGCTTAGCTTTAACTTTTTATATTAATATTTAAAAACATCTAAAAATGGAACGTTCTTATTTTTAACTTTTTATATTAATATTTAAAAAAACATCTAAGAATGGAACGTTATTATTTGAGAAAGCGACACTCCATTTTGAATACGCATAACGCATACCTATTGTAAAAGGAGATTTCGAACACCTTTAAGGAAAGTTAGAGCTTCATATTTCTATCATATAAAAATATAAATTGTACAAAAGAAAATTTTAGCGAATACATTTCCGAGAAAAATAATCTGTTTACTGAAGCATTCGAGGAAATAAATTCAGTGGACTAAAACAGATCGTTAGAAGGAGATGGTGATATACAAACGCATGTGTGAGATAGGGACAGTGTCTCTCTAAGAGGGTGCAGTAATACGGTAACGAAAGCGATAACACTTAATATTTCTATTGTAGTGTCTTGAAATCTAAAATTTAAAAACTGAAAATTGCTAAGTATATAATAAGATTACGTTTGAAGTCTCAATAACCATGTTTCCTGTGTTTTCCGGCATCCGGCTTTATCTGGTATAGCTGGATAGACAGAGACAATCTAGTGTCAAAACACTCCGTTCTCTACTTACCGCTCGAATTGGATATATTACGTGTTCAAAGGTACAAAGTACAGGTAAAGGTACCAGAGCGGATAAATTAAAATATTTTAAACATATTCATTACCCCGAGTGAGAATCGAACCAACGACCAATCAAGTTTACATTCACACGTTGTCCCACTGTGCCACGATGCATTATGGTTAATGATCAAAATTAAAAAATATATTGACTAACCACTGGTAGTAAGCAATTAAGCTCAGATAAATTAAATATGAGTAATTAAGGCTTTCATAACCAAAAAGCTAAACGAAAAAATATTTTTGAATTACGAAAAGGGAATGGTTCTTTTAAAATCAAAAGCATGAAGTTTTATTTTTAGACTTTTGATTAGAATAAAATTAAAAATCTGTCTCTTAATATGACTATAGCAGTTGATATCTATCTCGTGCATATTTAGTTAGCGATGGTCGTGAGTTCGAATTCCATCCAAAAGACTTTTATATAAAAATTAATATGCATACATATTATAAAAGAAAGTGGTAAATGGAACAAGTTCTCACTAGAGAAAAAGCTAAAAAGAACCAAAAAGCAATTTCATAAAATACTTATTTATTCAGCTTTACGATTTTTTCAGCATTGCAGAAAGAAGTGAGTGACAGCCCACGGTTTTCAGCCTGTATAGGAGACACTGTGTTGAGTAGCGGAACACAACGCCGCGCTTTACCTAAATGCAAATAAGTTAAATGTAATCATCCCGAAAGTGGTCCAAGTTAATCCCCCAAGTAGTAATCGAACCCGCAACCACTCGCATTCACTAAGACTGTCATCCTGTCACTGCGCCATCACGGCCTCATAATAAAAATTATATCGATAAAATTAAAACCGTACACGAGTCGCCATTATTAAATGATATAGGAATTTTATTGAAATCGTCGTATATACAAATAAAGTCAATACGTGACAATGTCAGAATATTTGCGCTCACAAAGGCTAATTAACTATTGTAATTGCCATATATTTAAATTATACGATTTTATGGAAACTATAGGTTTTTGTTTATTTTTCTTTCTTTATAATATACCATGTACGTTTTTCTTTCTTCGCCTTTTTTGTTGTTGTTCCTTAGTTTCTTTCTTTCTTTCTTTATTTTTATCTAAAAATATCTTCAAGGTACTCAAGGAGGATAGGCGTCTCTGGTGATCTGCTATTAGTGCTGTTATGCTTGACATTCCTAGTTTGGTGTTAATAGTGGCTTCCAACGCCAAAGGGTACAAGGGTTGCACTCACATCGTGGGGAGTCCTCAAGCCCTTGTGCTGGAGCTGGTGTATATATCCTACCATCTCTGGACGGATTCCTCCCGGATATTCATTTTGACGTGAGTCAGTGATGTTTTAGCGTAATCATGGGATTCTGATGATGCTTCAGAGAAAGAGACGACGAAAGATTGTGTCCAAGATTCAATCGGTGGATCAACCTTCTGGAACATAACCCTACATCAGTTATATAAAGAAGGAGTACTGCCATGCCTTTTCTGTGGTACTCTTCTTTGCGAACCAAAAAAATATGTATAGGTTCATGTTTGAAAACTGAAAACCAAGTCAAATTTAGATTTACGAACATACTCGAAATTACGAACACGTCGAAATTGTTAATATTACAAATGACTGTACGTTCCCTGTAACTGTCTATTTTTGACTCAATAAATGCAATACCACAAAAGCACAGAATGAAATACCACAATATATTAATTGAAATGATATTTATAAACTATTTTGTTCATAACCATAAAATCCTATAAAGCATTGTATAGTTTCATCAGAGATAAAAGTAGTGTTAAAACACTACGTTTTCCAGTTTTCCTAATTTCAATTAGAAATAGTTCCATTACATCACTCTAAGTAGCTAAGTAAGTATATTTTAAGAAACAAAAATAAGTTGCTAGCGTCTCCCTTTACTTGTGTTTTTTTGCGTATCAAGGCAGCCAGAGAGAACCCAGTGACAAGACACTCCACTCCGTCCCGACTACACTTTTCCATCCGACACTTTTTGTCCGAAATCCAGGCATTGCTTGTTGAGTGCTGGAACTCAACGCCTCGTTTTACGTGCCAAAGGGAAGTGAATTTTTATTAAATATAATGATTTCCTTGAGTAGGAATTGATCCCACAACCAATCACGTTAACAGTGAGACGATGTTCCACTGTGCCTTTACATATATTTTTACAAATGAAATTCAATCTAGCAACCATCATGACAACGTGTCAGTCACATCACTATCATGACGACGTTAAAAAAAATATACATTCTTCATTAAAATCAAAATTCTCCTAAAAAAGATACTTTCATAAATAACCGGTCAGATCTAAAGCAAAAATGGCGCCTGTCAACTTACGAAACGAAGAAAAATGGGTTATCTTTTATACGCAAAGTCGGCTTTTTAGACTCGTGGGACAAAGTGCGACTTCTATGAAGGGCTAGTTTAGTTGTAAAAGTCTTTAAGGGTTTATTCGTTACAACCAGATTGTGAATTTAGGATCGAGTAGACGATTATTTCATTTAAATATTTATCTTATATAAATAATGTTAAATATAATGCTACCTCACGAGCAGTGAGCTAGTGCTTTAGTACAGACAATACGGTTGTTGGTTCGATTTCCGCTTCTCAAATTATTCTCAATCCCCAGAGACCATCGTGGCCTAGTGTGACAGCGTCTGACTAGAAACGGGATCGCTTGTGGGTTCGAAGACCACTCGGAGAACTCAATACCTATTTTTCAATCATCATCAAATCGAATAATTATTTTCATTTCTGCGCTCTGGTAGACAAAGCGCGGCGTTGAGTTCTGCCGCTCAACACGCAATGTCTCCACTTCGGGTGGAAAGCGGAGAGCGGAGAGCGCTATGGGAGAAAAATTGTCAAACTGCATGCCCCAGCCTTGTAACAAATTGTAGCATTGAGTTCCGCCACTCAACATAATATTATTATTCATTTCTCTCTGCACTCCAGGCTTGGAATCGAGATATATTATTTTAAGTACTTATACAATATATTTTAAACAATTAATACAATTCTAGCAACACAGGACATAGCAGAGCAGAGTAAAGGGGCTTTACTGATTGTTTAGATTTTAAATGACTTGAGGATGCAGCATCCGTCTGTATTTAGCGTTCCTGCTTCTTTAAGGTCTATTATGAATTTATATTTAAAATTTCATGTGTTATTATTTATAATTCTATATACTACACCCAGTTCAATAGTTCTCGACATAAGCATATACAAAAAGGACACAGACAGACGATATACTTACAAATCACACATTTGCATCTGTTATTTAATATAGCCCTAAAATATTATTTTCGGTATTCATATTTAATAATAGTACCTACTGGTTTTCGTTAAGCGTAAATACCGTTTATTTCAGTTCCCGTAAGAATTTTTGAGGAAATCAATGGCTGGGTTCGATTCTCGTAACTTCGTTTTAGTGACAACACAAAGCGCGGTGATTAGTCCGGCACTCAATACACAATGTCTAAGAATCAGGCGGAAAGTGGGGAGCGGTGAGTCTTGACACTACGTTTAAAAGGAACAGTTTTAGTACCCTCCTAGACTGTGGAAAAAAACCTACTCTTAGTAGTTACGTAATGTACTTCTATATATCTCTATATATATATATATATATATATATATATATATATATATATATATATATATATATATATATATATATATATATATTTATATATATATATATATATATATATATATATATACGTTTGTATGTACCGTGTTTATAAACGAAAATAATTAAATTATCGCATCAACAGGACCTAACAGCCACTTACTTATCCATCACGTTCTAAGTGGCTTTAGACGCAGCATCCGTCTATTGTGTTTACCATACAAGCCTTTTTTTAATTTCTTATTACTGTATTGAGTATGACAATGTAACGTTAAGAACTTGGGCGGAATGAAGAGAATAGGACAAGCACCTTCTCTTCTATAAGAAAACGCATGATTCTGTAAAAAATAACCTATTTATTATATTTTTATGGTGATTCCCTTGTTTTATTACAGTTAGAGATACCGTTGAAAGACAAGAAACTTGTGAAGTTCGATTTCTTTATGACACTAGTAGTTTTGTGAATATTTGTATGATAATCGTATATTTTAAATGTTTTTGGCACACACAGTTGTTTTTTGCAGCTTTAATTTTTTTTTCTCTATTCCCTACGTTCCGCCCGAAATTGAGATATTGCGTGTTGAGCGACGGGACTCAACACTCAACTTTACCAGATCGGAGCAATGAAAATAATAATTCCCTGAGTGGGAATCGAACCCATAACCAGACGCGTTTACAGCCAGACGTTGACCGGCTGCGCCACAATGAAATGACGCTGCATTTCTGATTAAAGATGAGCAGGTTCATATCCTACTACGAACAACAATACCTTAGTAAGGTAATTAAGATAAGAATTGGTAGAATGAAATATTTGCATACTGGTATTTTTAATTAAACGTTGCTATTTGCATTTTACATTGAAAAATGGAATAAATTCGTTAGAGTTTTCATATTGTTTATTTTTTTTTACCGTTTTCGCTTAAGTGCTTCTTTTACTTAATTAAACTTGGCTATGATATCTGATAGTAATTGCGCGATTCATTATTTCAAAATTTAGAACGATCTTTTTCAATATCTTTTATTACATTTACTAGTACGTGAAGGAAAAATTTTATACTCAATTTTAGAAATCGACAATCATTATCATAGACAGAAAAAATATTATAATGATTGTAACTAGATATTCACAGATAGATGTAGATAGATTTCATGGGACGCAATTTTTTACACATTTTGAAATGAAACTATTTTTTTTTTATATAAACACACGCGTTACAATTCCACTCTCCATCTAATTTGACAGTCTTGGAAATAGAACGTCAAAAACATTTTATTACACGAACTCTTTTATAAAATACTATTGGAGTGGAAACCAATATAAACGTGAAAGAAATAAACAATATTGCACATCTATCATCTCAATCTTCGATCAGAAGTTATTCAATCTGAGGCAGAATATGACATGCAAAACTTTCTATAGCAGATGCCGCCGTTACTGTCATATAAAGAGGTTATTTGTTCAAAACTGTACACGTTCTTTTCATTTTGATTTTCCTTTGTATTATTAGGTCTAGATTATATATTATATAGTATTATTATTAGGTCTAGATATTTGTTTTTAAATATTAAACTTTCAAGTAAATTGTAATATTGACAAAATTCTGTATGATTTATGGAGCGTTGAGTCAATATTTCGCGTGTGAAGTGGAGAACGGTGTACCTTGGACACTAGGTCTTCTTACCACCCTGCTATGACAGAAAAAGCTATAGAGATGTTATTTTTGTTACTGGGAAATGCAATTTAAGCAGACCATCCATACCCAACGCAAGCAAAACTTCCCTACGAACTGATGATACTGTAGACCCACCACCGATGTGCCCGATACTACTCACCATATAGTTTAAACAGCTTCTTTTTTTTGTGACGCTGGGAAATGCCGTAGACCGTCCGTGTGCAGGCCCTTGTGGAAACGGACGGTACTGTGGGACTCACCGGCAAGTATACCTGATACTACCCACTAAAATCCAACGGAAACTCTCTTCACCCCGGCGAGACGTGGCAGGAACGCTTGCACATACTACTACAACGCCTCGGATATAGTTTAAACAGCTAACCTAACCTCAACAAGAATTATTAGATAATAACTGCCATTTTGTACGTCCGTCACAAAACCTATCAAAAATTAAAGCGAACGATTTATGTTTGATATTGAAATGACAGTGTGATGAAATAGGAACTTGGCATACAGCAATCCAGCTGCACTTGGATCCACTATTGAGAAGATAACATATTGAGTAAATTTTCATTATATGTAAACAATATTCAAGCAAAGGCCGTCAATTTTATAAAATTTATTTACTTGCTATTTAAGGGGTAACTCCTGAAAAACTCTCAATACTATTGAGATATAGAGCATAGAATTTGATATATACAAGAATTATATACATTACATAACTACCGTATGACATAATTTAATATATTCTAAACAAATCTACCAAAAAATCATCACTACAAAACAAAATACTTGGAACTTACCAACAAACTGACCACGATCATTCATTTCGACGTAGTAGAAATATACGCGATAGGTATAATTACAAAATCTCTATTATCTATTAAGGATCGTGGCCTATCTAGCTCATCAGCTTATATTAGCACTTATTTCGAAGGTGTCAAAAGTATGATCTTTTCAATTTTAGTAAAGTAGAGAAAGGGCTTGAACAGCGTTAATATGCATTGAGAGGCCCGTTAAGTATACACTTGAGTTGCAAGTCGCAGGTAATACAGGTACTACCTCAAGACTCTTTCCGGTACTCGGAACCCATGGAATGCTAAGGCGTTCTTCTCCTTTGTTTTATATTTGAAAAAATTGTAAATAATACTACTAAATCATATTATGTAAAGCTCGTACTATCAAGATGATAGCAGTTCGTAACATTTTAAAGTACAGCGTACACTGCAAGAAACATTGAGCTCGCGAAAAAAAGAACAACATTTTGAACCATTACAGATGAACTTGCTTTTAAATTTATATTCAAGAACTCGCTATCCGACGCGGACCTCCAGAAGTCCTCCTTAGTGCAATAAATGATTGTAAGATGCTGACGTCATATTTTTTTTATTATGTAATAATTAAAGGAGTCTTATGGAGGTGGTGATGACCTAGTTGTAATAAAAAAAATCTCTCTTCTAAGAAATTTTGGCCAAATTGCTTTTATCTGACTGTATATACTTTGCTCGTGGGTTCGATTCCAATTAAAAGAAATACATTCCTTGATGCGTACATTTTTAGTTTCTATGATTTCCCTAAACAGAGTGCATCGTTCAGCTCCAATATCTAGGTAAGACTTCCTCTTCAGGATTCAGCGGATGTCAAAAGATTAAAGTAGAAGTATCAAAAAATAAATAATGCTAACATACCTACAAACACAAAGTAGTTGTAAAAGGTTTCTTCGAAACCAAAGCTTTCTTATACTCAGAATTCCGAAATTGTAATGAAATTTGAGCATACCTGTTAAGATAATGGCCGCGTCCGCTACAAGCGTCTGTTTAACTTTCTTAAATTTTATTATATTTATTGCTCACGGTATTTCTTAATTTAAATAAATAAATGATGTGTTATATATATAATTCACAATTTACGTAAATCAATGAGGCAGCTTCACGCGTTTTCCCGCATAGCAGGATAGTTAGAAAGAATTAAAGCATCAAAACCCTCAGTTCTTAACTTTTAAGACAGACATTGCGGTGTAAAATGAAAAGAATTTAAATATAATCATTCCCCCAAGTAGGGATGGAACCGACAACCATCGGTTTGCGTTTAGATGCTGTGCCACTAGGAGTAAATGTAAAGTATATTATAACAAAATATAAATAATAACTTTTAATATCGATCGGATTTTGTAAATTACACATAAAACACATTTACATTATAACAAAAACGACGAGTTTTAGCCTGCATCTTAGTTTGCATGGCGTATATTATAAATAAACGTAGAATTGCTTATTTTCTGGTACTTAGAAGGATTTCGAAATTCTCGAGTAGTACACTCCGATACTCTTCACAGAACCTACAAGTCGTGTTTTAGCTAAGCCCAGTACGTTCGGCTGGTGTTCAGTTGGTAAGTCATAGATATAGAACGATTTTTTATATATATATACATAAATTGAAACCATCACGCTTTTTCCCGCATATCAGGATAGGCGGAGAGAATCCAGTGTTAAGCCCCGTTCTCTGCTTTCTGCTCGAATTAGAGACATTGCGTGACAAGTAGCTGAACTTAACGTAACGCTTTGTGTAATATAAATACAGTCATTATGAAAAAAAAGTATAAAGATATAGTTATGAAGTTATGATAAATCACTCCGCTCTCCTAAAATATCGTATCACCTCAATATAATATAACCAATTTTTTAATCCTATTTTTTGTATTAAATATGCGTTATATATAATATTTTAATTTTATTATTAGAGTAGCGACTCGCTCGCGGCTCCGTTTGCGTAAACTACACAAAATTTAGCATTTTCGCTCGCCCGCATAAAATTCCCGCCCGCTTAAATCACAAAATTTTGCTTAGATTTATAATTTAAATGGTCGTAACTTTTTTTATTTATGAACCGATTGCACTTAATGTTAATGGCAGTTTTTAAAATTGCAAACTTAAAATTGGGAAAGTAAATTAAAAACTATTGTTTTGAGTTAATTCTATTGACAAATACCAATAATATTTTCTTTCATATATCTTCCATGTACAGACAGCTATTAATTAAATTTTCATTATATGTATAGATATGAACCAATAACTATTAGTAACGTTAGTAGTAAATAAACTACAAGGTTCAACGTTACGACAAGGATGTAAGTAAAAAAAAACAAAAGTTTTAAAATTATTTTTTTAGGCGAGCTTCCGCGAAAATAAGATCTCGTTGAGAGCTTAAGTGTTGGACTTGGAACTATTCTGTTTTGTACCAATCTAGACCCACTACATTCTATGAGAGCTTTTCATCTAACGTACATACATAAATATAAACATTATTTTCAATAGCGTATGTTTTAATGAGAAATGAGAAACTTGAATACGCTTAGAATTTCTTATATTTAGGCGCGATGTCATTTTTTCTACGCGCTCATAGTAAATTTTAATTAGGCACTTGTGCGTTCTATTATATCAAAGGTTGACCTTAATTTTTGTTTATTGCTTTAACTTTAATGAATATACATAAGATTTCTCTTTGCTATAGAGTTTGTGGCAATAATTTAAAGGTTCTGTAACAATATATTGTTGTATTGTGGGTTGTGGGTTCGATTTCCATTTTGGGGAACGCTTATATTTAAATTATTCTTATTACTCCGTCCTGGTGACAAGATAAAGCGCGGCGTTGAGTTCCACTGCTCAATCGTAATGATTCAAATTTGGTCGGAAATGTAGAACGCTTTATACTAGGTTCTCTCTGACTACCCTGCTGCGCGGAATAAAACGTGAAACTGCTATATATTTGTAAGTCAATTGGTGAAACTTACGCTATAGTTGTAAATTCAATTCCCTCTTGGAGTAGTGATCCGATATTTATAATTAAAAGTATTTTAATTATAAATATCGCATCACTACATTTTAAGACCACGGTGGCGCAGTGGGTCGACATCTGACAATAAACACGATAGTTATGAGTTCAATTCCTAGTCGGGGAATGATTATATTTAAATTATTTTCATTTTCCTGTTATTGTAAGACAAAATGAGAAATTGACTCCGCCATTTATTACACAACGTTTCAAACTTTCCAAGTAAAGTGGAGAACAAAGTGTCTTTACACTAGGTTCTCTCCACCTAAACTGCTAAGCGGCTTCTTATAAGTTAATCAATAAGTTATTATATTTTGATTTTTTTTTAAAGTGTAAATCACACACTAAGGAAATTGAAAAACATATTTAGAAAACGTATAAAAATTTGCGTTCTTACATGAATTTTTCATTTTTTTTAAAGTGTTATTCTTATATTTGTTGTTAGTTTCTCTGCAGAGAGATTTACAAATTTCTACTACCCAAAGATTATTCTATAAGTTGTAATAAGCGTATAAGAATTTCGACGTAGCTGGATGTAGAACGCATGGCTTAGCGGTCAAAGCGCTTGAACGGTTGCCAAGAGGCACGCGTTCAAATTATTATACGTTTTCTAAATATGTTTCTTAAGTTATTATAGTAACAGTACTTATCATGAGATTAAGAAAACCTGTGCTATTTCAATACCAAATTTCCACTAGAATTACATTCTACCTCACATACAAGTAAATGTTAAATAATCAAAATATTCAGTAATTTAATTTTCATTTAATATTTTCAGTAATATCTGCCTTTTATGCTCCATTTCTAGGTATATATGATGAATTTTAATCCTATTTCTAACTTGTTGTCAGATAAAGTGAGAAACTTCTAACACGCACTGCGGAGTTTTCTTAACTTTTCCATTGTAACTTCCCTGTACAACCCATCATAACTCTTCAACCTATAAAAGTCTATATTGCATCCAGACTTCACATTATGGCAGTTATTTGTATTCGTAGTAAAAAAATTGATTAATTTATAAAAAAATAAAGTAAGCGTGGAATTCTAAAATAACAGTTAAATAACTTATATACATAAATAACTCCTTATTACATCAGCTATCTGCCAGTGAAAGTTCCGTCAAAAATGGCCCAGTCGATCCAAAGATCAGCCGGAGATGAGACAAACAAAATGTGTTAAAAATGTTATTTTGGTATATATATATATATATATATATATATATATATATATATATATATATATATACGAGTATATGCATTTAGTAATAAGCAATAATTTCGTAATATTACAAACAGACATCGTTTATTTTTATAGATTTGTATCGGTTTTTAATACCTTTATTTGCTTGGGAATAGTGTTTTGTATTATTTTATATGTCTATAAGTAATACGTTAAAATATTCAGCCAATTTTAATAGACTGAGTAACAGACCTACTTATATATATAAGCTTCTTAAATGTTTTAAATATATATATATTGATTAAGTATGTTTGTTTGTCTTTACATATATGTTAAGTTTAAATTATATTTCGCTTAACTAGACATCTATTAAACTAAGATCATTCTACTATTACACAGTTTGGTCTTTTCCTAAGTCCAAAGTAAGCTTGAGAGCGAATAAATGAGAATAATTTAAATATAATCATTCCTCCGATATGGGATCGAACCCACGACCAATCGCGTTTCCAGTTAGGCATTGTCCCATTGCGCCACGATGGCCTCAAGATCATACTTCTATTGGAGGATAAAATGTATCTAGAAAATTAACTTTTTAAATTTTATCATGAGAAAAAAAATCTATGATACTACCTATGAATAAATTTGAAATTGAAAATTTCACACTTTGTTTGAACTCTATGAAAAATAATACACAATACAGCGTGTATTGGACTATATACTATATTGAAATATACAAACTTTGTATTATTTCTTTGATCTTACATACGTACATTTATTTATTTTTTTTATTTAAATATTTACCACAACCTGTCGTCCAATTTACACTTTGTTAATTTAACGCCTATTAATAAACGCTTATGAGATTACATTAATACAGTAGAAAGGAGTGCATCGAATTTTGTAAGCACAAGTTCAAGCATAAAAAATGCGTAGGGATTTTTTTCTCGACTTTGCAGTGTCTACGTTTGCGACAAAAATATCTCATCAAAAGTACTACGTTTTAAAACGTTTAAAAGTAGACTTTTGAGACTTTTAATGAGATATTTTTGTCACAAGCGTGGACACTGCAAAGCAGAGAAATTAATCACTACGCATTTTTAATATTTACAACTTATCTAATTCTAATACTCACCGTATAACATTGAAATAAACAGCAGTATCGCATTCAAGACGTACGAATGCCACTTTATCCATTTCAAATCGGCCATTTTCAATTTATTTGTAATATAATATTTTCATATATTTAACACTTTTCTACACTCTTCTTCTCTTCATTGTCACTTCACGTTAATTTACCAGATTACCAAACATGCCCTATTTAGTAAACATATTTTTTAACTTATTAGTTAGTGGCTTTAATTAGAGAATGTCATATTACACGACTTTTTTAACACCACTGGAGATGTCAAGTTTATTTTTACATTTAATCAAGTCGTTGACAAATAACGGAGTGACACTTTCGGCAGTTAAAATTAATGTAACGCCATATATTACGAGTCCCTTAGTGTTTTTCTAAATTTAGTTCACTAAGGACCCGCTATGTACATCAATCGTTTTGCTACTTTATTAAGATTGTACGAGAGAGCGTGGATTAGAACGGGCATAATGTATTCTAAAATTAAACGAAAATTTTTGTTTACAGTCGAAATTTTACAGGTTTACAGCACAGCACAACACTTTATCACTTGTTATTTTAAAATTAGAATAATTTTTAAGTACACGACAAATTTAGTTCGATATTTCGATGTTTTGACGGTAACATCGCGTACAACCGCACAGCGCGTCGGTTCAGCAAGAACTGACTTACATAAGGGACCTGTCCTGTTCTAGAATCGGGATAGAGATGGAAGATATGATCACTAGAACTGTTAATAGGCTCGAGAGGGACGGATGCTGGAGACGAAGGGAAAATCTTGAAGCAATTTAAATAAACAATCTACTGTATTGTGATAAATTATAAATATCTAATAATATTTTGTGTGTAATACGCTTATAATGAACTTATTAAAAATTCACATGTTTTGATTAAGTTTAATAGAGAACGCTCATTTGGTAACACGTCATTAGTTAGATTGAAAACGGCCAAATGTGTGTAATTTATGCTAATTTATAAATAACTTTAAGCTTTGGTTAGTGTAATTTGAAATTGTGTTCTGATATATATATATATATATATATATATAACAATATTGTAATGCAATATAGAGATTTTTGGGGGTTTGGGGATGACGTAGGCTACTTATTTCACTCTTTTTTCATTGATGTACGAAAATACAGCAAACGTGTCGCTAGTTTAAATATTTTATTACTGATTCAAATAAATATATATATTAAAAAAACGGCAAAAGGCTTTCCATTGTATTTATGCTGGATGTACCTTCCATTCTTACTCGGGGATATAATTAAATACATCAGCTTATTTTTTTGAAAAAGCGTGAAACTAAAAAAAGGGTATTAAACTGAGAAGGCAATTATTATTTCCAATATCCATTAAATGCTACATATTTTATAAGTCAACAATAGCCTATTAAAGCATTATCGGTAATTTTGAATATGCAGATTATTTTAAAATATATTGCTTGTGAATGAATGGTCACTGTTCGTGAATATAGCGGGTTCGTATCTTGAAATGGAATATGTTATTTTTTATGTATTAGCATATACATTTTTTATAACGATATTATGTTGAAATGGTTCGTTTTCTTTTGGAATGTTAGTATTTCTTAAGTATGGCTAAGTCCAAACACTTGCAAACTTCATTTATTTCAGCAGCAAATTCATTTTTTTCTTTTGAGATTTATTTTTATGAATTAGAAGTTTAAAAAACTTAATTTGATGCGTAAAAGAATTTGTAAATCAGAACCTATATAATATATTTATTTTTTCAAATTCTCAAGAATTGAAACTGTGACTTTCATCATAATAAAGAAAATACAATCTGACACCGTATTCTATACCTTCACACTTTTTCCCGCATAGCAGTTGTAGCACTTGTCAGAGAGAACCTAGAGTCAAAACACTTCGTTCTCCAGGCATTAAAAAAATGAAAATTCCTCCCGATTGGATTCGAACTTACAACCAATCCTATTTACAATTAAGCTTTGATGGCCTCTGAAAGTTATATTCAACATATTGATTATGAACATGTGCAGTAATTCCCACATAAAGAGACCTTTGCTTACATTTTTTTGAGTGTTTTCTCAAATATTGATATTGTAATGTATACATAAATTGCTTTTTCATCTCTTCTTTCAGAGTTTTCTAACAAAAAATGACTGAAATAGTAATCGTTGTAAGAAACTGAACTTCCTATTGTTTTCCAGTTTCACTTGTAATCTCCCAAAATGTTTTTTTTGGTTTTACCCTTTATTCTGCATTGCAGGATTTGGGCTAGTTACATTGCATGTCGGGTTGCAAGCGTAATGCTGCGATGTGCTTTGCATAATGGGTATCAAACCCACAACCTTCGCGTGGCCTCAAAAACTTGAAAGTACCGAAATTATAAATATCCTTGTGATTTAATAAAAGTATTAATAAATGTAACTGATTTTTATTGCAATTCGTGCTAGATATGTGTTCCAATTTATAAGATAATATATATATTTTTTAATGTAAAGCTTTTGGGTTATATTAGGTTATCTGATAAATATAAGCTTTTAGTATGAAATTTTAATTAATAAATAAAGAAACTTGATTAATTTATTAGTCAATGTCAAAAGTTAAAGTCAAAGTGGTTGCCTGTTGAAAGGTAGAACTCAACGCCGCGCTTTATTTTAGGTACTAGAGCGGAGAAATTAAAATATTTTAAATATAATCATTCCCTGTGGGGATCGAGTCAGACAGTTTGTCCACTGCGTCACGATTTTTCAGACTGAAAAAAGTTTTATAACACGATTTCAATAGTTTTTTCTGCATCTATATCTATTTCTTAAGTAAGAACGCGGACAAATCTGCGAATTTGAGGCAAGTGAGAAAAATAAATTAAACATCGTTCCCTTTTAGTTTAATTTCTATAGTAATGTGTTATTTTTATTTCTTATTATTACGATGTTTTGAATTAACACAAGAGACAAAAATAAAAAAATACCTATTAATTGAGTCTATCGTGGCTCAATTGTCAAGTCTGATCGTAAACACGATTATAGTTGAATCATTTTTCGCGGGAATTTTGTTTCTCAGCTTAGTCTAATTTTATTTATTGTAAACTTCTTTACTGTTAATTGAGGAATGGAGAGTCTTAGCTCTAGTTGTTATCAGCCTACTGCCTAATGTGGAAGTTTTGTTGAGACAAATATTATTGGTACAAATTGGATTTGAATTCGTGTCTTTTGTCATTATCAGTAGTAATAACATTGGACTTAACCCTACAGCCGTCGTCAGAGTTTTAATACATCACATAAGTTAAATTAATCCTTTTGAGTGAAATACTCGTGTATAAGCCATCCGACACTTTGCGACGTAAAACGAATAATTTATATGAATTTTGTTTTCAAGCTATTTGTGAGTTCTTACATTATGAAATATTTTAGGCCAGTATTGGAATTCTTTAAAATTATAATAGGTATAATTTATAGTGGTCAATAGAGTTCCTTAACACCAGGTTTTTTCTGCCTACTCTCCAAAACAGAATCTATATATATATATATATATATATATATATATATATATATATATATTTTTTTTTTTTTTTTTTTTTTTTTTTTTTTTTTTTTTTTTTTTTTTTTTTTTTTTTTTTTTTTTTTTTTTTTTTTTTTTTTTTTTTTTTCAATGTTATAGAACTAAGAACAATGATTTTTAATTTTATTTTCTGTCTGTGTGTGCGCGCTATTCTCAGAAATGGGTAAACCAATTTAAATGCAATTTTGACTAATGCATTGTAGTAAACTTCCCTTAACATTAAGTGTTGATTTAATTTCAATAGGTTAAAGTAAAAACGCGTGTGGGTGAAACAACTAAATAGTTTAGTAGTATAGTTCACGCAAGCGAAGCCGCGAGCGGGTCAGTAGTGGTAAATATGCCTGAAGCATAAAATGCAAAATAAGTAAAAACTAAGAAAATACATTTAAAAGGTCATAAAACTGCCATGAAGCACTGTTAGATTTTATCCAGCGTCCATACGAGATAGACGTCAGCTCAAATTTTTATAACACATATAGTTGACGTTGACGCGTAAAATATGCGTTGCCGTAGCAACTTGTACGTCATTGTATATAAAAGTTTATATATAATAAATGGTAGTGTGTATAATGTGAAGTTCTTGAAATATCTGGATAGTTTTGGTATAAAAGAGTTGAAAGCTTAGTTAGAGAGATGAGTTCGGACAGCCTAGGCGAGCTTTAATAAATCAACTAAATATAGAAAAGTCTCAAGTCAAATTACTAAGTTAATTTAACCTATCTTAAAAAATATGAAAAAATCTAAATATGTAAAGAGATTAACTGATAAAATATCCGATCTAAGTATTAAATGTATTAAAAGAGGGATAATAATTATTTTCTATTATAATACGATTGTAATATTCATTTTAAAGGGACGTATTAAAGGTTTTTATTTAAAGGTTATTACGTTCTCCGTAACTAACATGTGAATTTGGGTTGCCCATACAATTAAGAAACACCGTCGAGGAAGATCCTATTAAAATTGAAATTAAATATTTATATGGGTAGAAAGGGTCACATATATTTTATCTATTTCATACAAGGCCGATATATTATAAGTAACTAGAAGTGTGATTTAAAGCACTTGCTACAATTTTCATTTCTAGCTTGCGTAGTTTTGTGTGTAAAAGGTGAAATAGCGTTTCTAGCCACAATGGTTCGAGAATTTTTTTCTTAGTTCTCCCGAAGGAACATGGCAAATGTCAGATTTATACGTCTAGAAGTTTCGGCATGGTGTTGTCTGGCAGTGAGTGAGAATACATTGACTTTTTTTCAGCTTCACTCTTTAAATCGCATAGCAGAGTCCAGCGCGTCGATGGTGACCCACCACCCTTGACTCCAGGCTCCCGCCGCCTAGGTTGATTGAGATTGTATTTTTTGTGGACCCGCCCAGTCCACCCGTATACCCACCGCCAGTGGGTATACGGCAGACGGCCTACATCTGCCAGTCCGGAGTCCCACATAACCGCGCGCGAGTCCCCATTTGGACGGGTATACGGATAACGGATTTCGTCACATCAATAAAAATATAAATCGAACCCACTACCACCGCTTTAACAGACAGAATAAGTCCCGCTGCGTAACAATGGACTCAATTTAATTCCAGATTAAGAATTAACATTTAAAATTCATCCAAGGTACAATAATGAGACAACTTTGGTTGAACTGAACTAAAGCAAAGCATATTGGCGGAAATAATACTCTCAAAGCGCCTTAAAGCACTGATTTTGATTTGATTTAGGATCGGTGCAGATAAAAGAAATTAATGTTTTAGTATATGCAAATGAATTTTAACTTTATTTTAATGGAAAAAAGGTTTATTTTCGATTGTTTGGGAGACACCAAAAATAACTCACAATGCGAGGGAGACGAATTTATAATTAACTGCAATCAACACTGGCGTATAGAATTTCAGGCATTCCGGACAGTTGGGTGGAAACGTCTTTAGTTTTAGTAGTACTCTTTTTATTTGTTGATTTTTGTTGATGAAATATTATATAATATAAAATATATAATATAATATAAAATATATTATATATTATATTATTATAAATTAAAAAATTGCAATGACTCCTTTAATATTTTAAATCACTTATTATTCGTCAAAAATATTTTGGCACCTTTCCTATTCTCAAACACAGATACTTAGTCGAAATATAGTAATTAAATATTGGGCGGATATTGTTGAGAATGGATTATTTTAACTTTAGGTGGTCCCAACCTATATAATTATCCCAATCTAATCTAGCTTTATGAAGAAGTGACCACTGGAATTTTTCCAACACATAACCGTTTATCATTATTATAACAGCTTCTTTTCGGCCTAAAGGTTGTCTGGAAGAGATGGCTACTTACTCATAAGACCGCCTTTTGTACATTCCTTTTTTGTATTTTTTACCTATTTTTTTCGTAATTTTAATATAATGTAGAAATAAATTAATGATAATCACTGGTCTTCTCTCTTCATCCTTGCCCTCTGACCGTTACGATCGGCTCCACCTATGACTATGAGTTGGTCACGTGATGAGGTCGAGAAAACGTGATAGGGGAAGGGGGAGGGGTGAGCTAACGGCTGCCCCGGCGATCAGCCTAGCCAAGTGATACCCTCGCTGAATGAAGGAGTGAGGATAATAAAAATCTTATATAACACTTTGTCATTCACCAGTACGTCTCAAGCCACGACAGATGTTAACATACGTTTGTATTCTTTCTATGAGATGTTTGTTTTTTCCTTTAGGGAGCCGCCCCTCCACTTTTAACTTTTATTTATGTCACGTTAAATTAGCTATATTTGAATTCTTTAATAGCTGGGACGGTTGGCAGATTTACTTGGTTTTAAGTAAACTAATGACTGGCTTATTTAGAATAATGTTAATTGGTATAGGATTTATCTAGTTTTATATAAAATTATTTTTATTTCTACGCTTTGATAAGTCTAAGCGCGCTGGTGAGTTCAACACGTAATGTTTCGTGTTCCGGCGGAAAGTGGAGAAAAGAGTATTTTGACACCAGATCGTCTATGACTATCCTGCTATGCTGAAAATAGCGTGGAGCTGAAGAAATAAATAAATTTAATGTAGGGCCAATAAGATTTTCAATAACATTAAATATTTTTTAATAAGTACTCGTGATTTTGAGCCACTGTGACCTTTTTCAGCGGATACATTATTAACCCAAACTGAGTGAGACAGACGATACATAACAAACCAATGTCGATATCAAAACGAAAAAAATCCCAAATCTTAACATTAAGTACCAGAAAAGAAAGACATGTGGGTAAGTATGTATCATGAATAACAAAATTAAAAAGTATAAGTATAGAGTTTCATCAAATAAATCATGATTTTATTTTTTATTTTGATAATTTATTATAAAGAGCTAATTGTGCTTTATTCCTTTATTGAGTAGAATTTCACATAATTATTTCACAAAGAACTTTTATTACTCGACTGCGGGACGCAAAAGGAGGAGAGTAATGTGTTTATCAGTCTTAACAGCGTGTGTATGTTTTTGTTCCTAATGGCATTATAGAGCCCAACGATTTGGCCAAATTATTGAGCCTTTTCGTGAATCCGGTTCTGTATACGTCTTAAGCCACTTACTGGAGTCCCCACTAAGAATTACATAACATTTCCCAATGATTAACTTCACTACAGCGACAACCACCCGCCATAGTGTCAAAACAAAAAATAAAATAAAATTACGAGCTATAATAAGGTATCTTTGAAGAGATATTACAATAAAACATATATTTAGAAAACGTATAGAAATTTGAACGCAGCGGAATTTTAACTCTGCGCCTCTTGAAAACCGTTCAGGCACTCTGACCGCTAAGCCATGCGTTGAACGCATTCAAATTTTTATACGTTTTCTAAATATATGCTTCTCAATTTCCTAAGTTCACACACTTAGGAACACTTTAAAAAAACAAATGTTTAAAAATGTATTAAAAAATTGAATTTATTTATTTTCATTTTAGTAATAGTGCTACTAATAACCTATATATAACGATGTAAATGATACTCGCATATACCTTTCTCATGAATTTTAAAATTACTTAATGTAGCAGAAATCAGTGTAACTTGATTTCCTACGTTAATATAGCTTAGTGGTGTATACGAGTATATGGCCAGTAAAGTATATATATGTATATATATATTTTTACATCATATTATAAATTCACATTTTGGTACGCTTTTGTAAGCATCACTTGTTATCCACTAATATATCCATCGTGGCGTAGTGGGCCAGACGCTGACTATAAACGCGATTGGTTTGTCAGCTCTCGATTCCTTTTTAAAATATTTTCATTTCTCAGTATAAAATTATTGAATAAATCTAATCTAGTTTGATTATTGCTAGGCACAACTAGAATAAGAGAAAATATACAAGTTTGTCCCTTTTATTTTTTTAAGTGGTACGAAGTGTAAGTGTTGGCACGCATGTCAAAATTAAATATTTCATTAAAATATTTTGACGACAAATTAACAAATAGTTTCCTTTTCAAATTAGCTGTTTGAAGTTTGCAATCTATATAAAGCAATATAAATGAGGCATACCTTTGATTAATGTGAAACATTCACATTGAGTTTTAGATACAGAGTCCCCTCTTTATTTCAAGCTGTAAGCTGTGTTCATACAGTGTGTATTATCTATTAATGTAATATATTTTTAGTTAAAGCAATATCAGTGGAAAAATATCAAGACAACAAGATTGTCACCGAGTTGCCTTTTGTAAATTATAATCTATTCATACATAACAAATATAAGTTGTAATAAGCGTATAAGAATTTAAATTCTTTACGCTACGTTGAAACGTAGCTGGATGTAGAACGCATGGCTTAGCGGTAAGAGTTCTTGAACGGTTATCAAGAGGCGCGGGTTCAAATCGTTCAAATGTTTATACGTTTTCTATATATGTCTTTTTCAATTTCCTTAGTGTGCGAATAACACTTTAAAAAATGTAAAAAAAATATCTATACATATAATAAAAATGTAACTGATCGCTGTCTGTACATGGAAGCTATATAAAAAAAATATCATTGGATATCTACCTATATACCTTAAACAATGATTTCTAATTTTCTTTTCTGTTTATCTGTTTATCTGTTTTTCTATGTGTTTGTGTACGCTAATCTTAGAAACGATAGTTTTTGGGTTCGATTTCGGCTCGGTGGAGTTCTTTGCTCTTGTGAACAATACAAAGCGCGGCGTTGAGTTCCGCCAGTCAACATGCAATGTCTCAAATTGGTGCATAGTGGAGAACGGAGTGTCTTGACACTAGGTTCTTTCTGTCAATCCCGCTATGCGAGAAAATGCGTGAAAATAAAAAAAAAATGTTAAGTTTATAAATATATGGAAATAGCCATATCATAAATGTCTTATAATGTAGCAGGATTCGAACCTGTCTTTATGAGAACGTTCTCGTTTGAGCAGAAACTTTATCACGAAGTGCGAAGAAGGCTCTGTGTGTGTTTATGTGTAATTTATATGTTTAATTTTAATTAACATTATGTTATCAGCTAGATCCGCTCTGTACCTACTTTCGATACTTATATGCAATTAATACGATTCAAAGTTTCATTTACAATGTGTAATAATCGCAAAGCCAAATTTATATAAATTTATTGTTTTTTATTCAAGTAACTAAATTTAGAAGTAATAATTGTCTCAAGCTTAGTGGACCAGAGTGTTTTAACTCTTGATTCTCTCTTTGTACCTTTTTACATGCAAGTTACTAGCAAAACCTTATTAATCATTATAAAACTTCTGCGTGATTTGAACCCATAACTTTAAGCGTTATATGGTATCCCTGATCCTATGCGTTAGAAATATCATTCCACTATATGGATATAAGTGTCTTAGAACTAAATTTACTAGACCCGAAGTAAAACTTTGTGAGGCCCATTGTAAACAAACCCTTAGAGTAATTTTGTTTTATTTTAGTTACCTGAAGTGGGCTTAAGTAAAAATTTGTCTTAGCTTCTAAGTATAGATTTCTAGTAAATACACCAATTTGTCCGTTGGCACGAATTAACATTTTTCATTTATTTATATATATATATATATACATCTATTAATATAATAAAAATGAAACTTATCGCTGTCTGTACAAGGAAAGAATATAAGAAAAAATATATATTGGCCATTTATCAGTGTAATACAGCCAAAAATAATGATTTTACATTTTCTTTTCTGTTTGTCTATGAGTTTGCACACTATTCTCAGAAAAAGCGTAGCATTAAAATCGTTTAATGCAGTTTTGACTAATTTTATTTATTTTATTTCAATCGATTGATAAATAAAAAGTTATAAATGAACAATATAAATTATAAACTTTCACAAAGTTTGTGATTTAAGTGTGAACGAAGGCGGGTAAAAACCCTAAATAGTTATAATTGTGTTGTTTACGTAGGAGAAGCCGCGAGCGAGTCGCTAGTTTCTAATATATTCTACCATTGTGGCTTTACGAATATCCAGCGTAAAGTAGAGTAGGCAAATAGTGTTTGGACGATTTAACTTACCTGTGCAAAGAATTCAAAATAATTTATATATAAACGTTAAATTAGGGAAATGTATGGATAATTTTTGTATTAAAAATCTTTTAGAGATGTTATATTTGTATTAAAACGTAATGAAAATAAAGTAATTGCCATATTTTTCATAATCTACAAAATAGGCAATACCTGTCAGTCACAGTCTTAAATGGTTTATAATTTAACTGAAAAAAAACGTAGTTAGTGTCATCAATATCACAGAAAATATATTCTAAGTTTAGAAAATCAAATAATCTTGTTAGGAAATTAGGGGAAGCTATTGTGGCGCAGTGGGACAGTGGGGCATCTGACTGAGATCGTGATTGGTGGTGGGTTCGATTCCTACTCGTCGAAATAATCATAATTTTAATATTTTGATACCTCCGCTCGGTTTAACAAGACAAAGCATGGGGTTGGGTTCCGCCATTCAACACGCAATGTCATTAGGTTCTCCTTTTCACGCATAGCAGGGTGCTAAAGAGCGTGAAAAAGCGTGAATGTTATAAATAAGAAATAAGTTTTTTTTTTTTCAAACAAAATATTTTGATATTATTTATAGTCATATTTAGAAAATGTATGAGTTCAAATCCCGCTGCATTCAAATTTTTATACGTTTTTTAAAAATGTTTTTTTTCTATTTCCTAAGTGTGCGATTAACACTTTAAAAAAATGTTAAAAAAGTTATTTATAGTGTTATTCACTCTAACCACTTTTAACCATGCCGTCTTGAACGCAATGTTCTTATACGTTAAAACTTATTTTTGTTACTAGTGACCCGCTCGCGGCTTTGCCTGCATAAACTACACGACATAACTATTAAGCCTTTAAGCTTTTCAGTCACCCGTGTTCTTAATTAAATCACTAACTTTGCTTAAATTTACAATTTAAATTATTATAACTTTTTTGTTTATTGACCGATTGAAAGGAAATAAATATTAATTATTAAGGATAGTTTACCAAAATACAATAGTCAAAACTGCATTTAAATGTAGCCGTTTAGCCGTTTCTGAGAATAGCGTGCATAAGCGGACAGACAGAAACGAAAATAAAAAAATATTGTATAGGTTTCTATTATATTGATAAATATCCCCAATGATATATTTTTTATATATCTTTCACGTACAGACAACGATCAGTTACATTTTTATTATATGTATAGATTAGCATCTCTGTAGGTAGATTTTTCCACATTGTTGCTACCCAAAGATTATTTTAATAACAGCCGTTTTAGTGAGAGAGAATGCTAGTCATTAAATGGTTTTTAATGGTATTCACACGTTCATTTTGAATTCGAGTGCTACTACATTATTTGAAAAAAAAAAAAACATTTTTAGTAAAACGTAGGTATTGAAATTTGAAATCAGCGGGATTTGAATCCGAGCAATTTGGACCATGCGTTCGTTCGTGCGTTCTACATCTGGCTACGTCAACATTCCTAAACTTATCTTCCAACTTAAATGTGTTCCAAGAGGCGTGGGTTCGAATCCCGCTGCGTTTAAAATGTCATACGATGTTTTAGAAATATTAGAATAACACTTTAAAAAATGTTTAATCAATCAATCTGCATTATTATTAAGTTTTAGAATAAAGCTTTTGTTCATATATACTTTTTTCTCTTATTTCTTTCTCACAATTGATATTTAAATTACAAACATATAACCCACTGATAGAGTTTCACAACAAAATTACGTAAACAAATAAAAATCCTAATAAAAATCTAATAAACGATTTCAAAGATACAAGAATTAGGGCGAGTCGCTGTAACAATCAATTTTACAGCTTCATCCAAATGTACCTGAATACTAAACTAACTTGGGCCCATCTTGGCGCAATGAGACAGCGCCTGACTTTATACGCAACTGTTGAAGTTCGATGCTCACTCGGAGCAATTCTCATTTTCTAGCAGAGCTGGAAGCTCTAATAAGGTAAAAGCCATCTTAGCATAAAAAATAAATAAAGATAAATCTTCATTGGAACTTAAGAAACTAGTGATACAACGTGACATTGAACGCAATAGGTCATAGGTTCGATTTCCACTTGGAGGATTATCTTTTTAAGCTTTACCACTCAATATGCAATGTCTCAAAGTCAGAAAAACGCCCTTAACACTATATTCTCTCAATCTAGTATTCTACTACAAGCTTTTTTATTAAACAAACACTTGTTAAGGACCTACAAATTATTTATTGGAAGAAACAAATCTTAAATAGACGGTGTAAAATGTTTATGATTGTTTGAATTGATGAGTTTACACGTTTTCTACGATTTTCTAAAATCATTTGTATTTCAATGTCAATAGAATATAATTTTGAATGGCGAATTTAGTTTATTCACAATTACAGTCATGTAGAAATGTACTTTCATGTGTAATATTAATTAAAAAGTATAAAACTTTAGAAGCATCATAGTTGGGGAGAGCTTAGTGTTTCGTCACTATATTCTTTTTTTATTGTCGATTTTGGAGGTCCTTGATAGTGACAGTTGAAATACATATAAAGATTTCGTCATACTGATTTTGAATCTGCAATCAGAGATCACATTAAAAACATTAATTAAATATTTACAAATTATCTTTATATTATAAGGTTGAGATAAGAATGGAGTAATTGACTAATCCCATTCTGATGAGATCAAGCTGCAAAGTGATAGGAGATCCTCATACAGACCAGATGGTCTACGATGGTCTTCTATTGCCAATCCGTCGTGGCTCTGAAGGAGAACCGCTCCGTCGTCCTAGGCCAGGAGGCAGTAGACCTGTCTTTACTCTAGAAAAACTATCCTTCATAGCTACTTCAGCAAACCACCTGGTATCAAGGCTGGTAGAAACCTCAGAGTACTCTAAAGGCGACGGTGGTCCGCAATGGGCGGGACGTTCACCGAGGCACCCCAGTAGCATGCACAAGTTGTCTTGCGGCGTTTCATATCGGTGGAAAAGGTTTTCGCTGGATTTGTGGGTAGTGACCCCTGATTCTGCCGATAAAAATTCCGTCTTCACCCATTAAAAGCTAGGGACTGACCCTTCATTCAGTGATGAGTACCACAGTATCATTTGTCCGTAAGACAGCAACTTTAGTATACGTTACGCTCAGAAGGTCTGAGTAAAATTCATAGATGCATACATCACGCTTGATAATTAATATTTAACACATTTTAATACTTAGGCTTTTTATTTTGCAATGTTTTAATTATTTTTCTGTTATAATAATGACAGGATAGATAAACAAAGTTTAGAAAAAATATTTCTGAATATAAAAATATTACGCGATTAAAACAGTTTCATTTGAAAAAGAAAAAAGGCATCTTCGTATAAGAAGATGTATAAAAAAACTAGTCTTAAGACTTAAGTCTCTGCTAGGGTATACAGATTGTATAGACACTTTTTGTTATATTCACGCGTCATTTCACGTCAATAATCGAATGCATATTGCAAACAATGGAAACGCGTAGTAAACAACACTAATATATTTATTCAATATAATATAAGTATCAGAATATTATGAATAAAATATCAATATAAGCAAATTAAATGCAAATATCAAACACAAAACAATATGAACAAAAAGCAATTTTAGCGTACAGTATTGTAATCCGCTTGGAGCTATAATTACTGTTTCAATAATTCCCTATATACGGTTCTATTAAACGATACGTAATTTTCTTTTTATGTGATTTTTTATAAATATATATATATTTATAACCACGCACACATAGATATATATATATTTCTGAACGAGAAGGTAGTAAGTACACAAATCAAGTAAGTGGCGGAACTCAACGCCACATAAGTTGCATTGTCTTTCTCGTCTGTCTCCCTCTATATCTTCTAGGTCTGAAAATTCCATATCCGCTATTTCTTAAAGAGACCATAGTGGTACGGTGTGACAATGCCTGATTGAAGCACGTTTGGCTATGGTTTCAATTGCCACACAGATGAATAATTCAATTATTTTAATTTCCACGCTCCGGTAAGACAAAAGAAAGAGCGGCGTTGAGTTCCGCCACTTAATACGCAATGTCTAGATTTTATGTGAAAAGTGGGGAACGTTGTGACATGACAAGAGGTTCTCTATGACCCAGCTATGCGGAAAAAAGCGCGAAGCTGTATATTAAAAGTTGTACCGTATATTGACGGAATAGATTGGTCTTTAGATATTCTATCTCATAAACAAGGTAAACATTGAACAGATATATCTTAAGATAATTAAGGGAATTTTATTTTCCAAGGTAAAATTATTATTTCACAGCACTTTATACAGCGTTAAGGCATTATGTAATTGGCAAGAAAACAGCCTACAGGCTCACCTTGTATGAAACTCTTTGTTTATAAAACAATACGAATATAAAGGAAAAAGTCTCAAACGAACGGATATCTTGGGGATATTTATTTTTCTCTTAGATGCATGTCTGTGCGACTGTAGGTGTGTTCCATTTGGTATTTGTGAATTCATCCAAACGAAATCCTTGTAATAAATAATCAGTACATCAAACAAGCGTGATAATAAAAATATCTGAATATAAAATACATATTAAAATATGATAAAAGTGATTGATGCCATCGTGAAGCAGTGGGACAGCGGCTGACTGTAAGCACGATTGGTTGTGGGTTCAAATACCACTCGGGAAAATGATTGTGTTTAAAATATGTTCATATCTCTGCTCAGATACCTAAGGCAACGTGCGGCGTTGAGTTCGGCCACTCAACACGAAGTGTATCGTTAAGTGCGGTAAGTGTAGAACGGTGTATCTTGACACTCTCTGACTACCCTGGTGTGCGGGAAAAAGCGTGAAGCTGATTAGATGTATTTAGAAATATTGTAGCCTGATTAATGATAACTTAATCAAATTAAAACAAATACATGCTTATATTTTATGTAACTCATAAACGCCCATCAAAAATGCTTTTAAGTAATTTTATATTGTTTAAACAAACTGACACTTACCAAGTTAAATCCAAACAATTTAGCTTATTTGGTCAATTTTTTTTACACACACGTTTAAAGATAAATAAGAAGCTATAACTAGTTTCTTATTTTTCACAAAATATAAAAATGTTCAGTTATTTGTTGAACTGTTTTTTTATATACTCTACTTGTTCTAATTATATTTCATACATTCTTTACGTACATATGGACAATACCCTTTGGTCTAAATTGCTTGTTATATATACATAATTTGGACCATACCTTTGGATATATGGACCATACCTTTGGTCTATATAACATTCCTTTTTTATATACATATATATATTATTTACTTTATTATCCTTGTATTTGCAAAGAAAAACATCTAAAACAATTTTTTGAATACATTACCATAAATTGTTTTAGTTGATAACGTTTCTTCATTTACATATAATATAGCTATGTTAATATATAAATTTATTCAGTACGTACTTTATGTATGTTAATATATTGGCAAAATAACTTTATTTTAAATATTTTCTCTATACTTATCGAATAATTTGTCAATCTGTGCAATATGTGGGTTTTTGGGTTAGAAAATGGTATTGATTAATTAAATGCTTGTTTTAAATAACTGTCAAAGTAACTCGTACGCACAGTATAAAATACCAGTGTAATTTGTTGTTTATTCATATATCTATAATAATAATTTTATTCCGTTTCCCGCATAGAATTGTTTATATATACATACAATAAATTGAATCCAGAGAGATTCTTAGTATTAAGAAAATCTGCTGTCCACTTCTCACCTGTTGAGTGGCAGTACTTAACCTCACGTTATATACATTATATAATTCAAAGCGTATATATATTTAATATAAGATTTTTTTTTAAACATTTTTTTATAGCGTTATTCGCACTCTAAGGCAATTGTAAATCGGTTTTCAAGAGGCGCGGATTCAAATCCCGCACCGTTCAAATTTTTCTACGTTTTCTAAATATGTCTTTTTTAAATGATTTTTTATTACAATAACAAATATATATTTCAAGACTAAATCTAGGCGGACTATATAAAAAAAAAAAACAATCCACCTAAATCGCACAGTGGAACGTGCCTACCGACAGATGTTAACATACGCCCATGTTTTCTTTATTTAAGAGATCTGTTTGTTACGTTTTTGTACGTATCCGTATCCGGCGCCTCCGGTCGCTCAGTTATTATTTACGGCGGCAAATATACCGTTTTCAGATGTCACTCTAAATGGATGGGGCATTGGTAGTTTGATAATAATTTAGACTTTTGTTTTACATGTGGCTGTGCCTAGTGTCAAGACACACCGTTCTCCACTTTCCGCCCGAAGTGTTAATTGCGTGTTAATGGTGGACCTCAACGCCGTGCTTTGTCTTAGGTACCAGAGCGAAGGAAGGAAAATATTCATTAAATACAATCATTCCCCCAAATGAAAATCGAAACCACAACCAATTGTGTTTACGCCAGACGCTGTGCTACTGACTTAAACCTAATTATAAAGAGGTTATATTGTAATATTAATAAATATTATTATAAATATTTCATTTTCTAATTATGGCAACATTCGTCATACGTTAATTATATTTCGATCGGTAATTCTTTCACTCTAATCTGGATAGTTATAATATAAGAATCACCCGGCGCAGTGGCGAAAAATATATTTTATATAAATATATATATTGTACAAAGAAATATAAGAGACTCGTAATAAAAAAAATTTCAAAAATAAATTATGTAATTACAATTTAGTTAATTTTTCGATTAGTCGATAGTATATAAATTAGTTTCAATTTGTCTCTGATATAATAAGTCCATTTTTAAAACTCATTTTTATAATATGTACAAATACACATAATATATATATATATATATATATACATATATATATATTATTATTATTATATTATCTGTGTAATTGAAACTAAAACACAATGGGTTTTTTTCTGTCCGTCTGTTTTTCTGTGCGTTTGTGCATGATATGTCTTAGAAACGGTTAAACTGATTTTAATGCAGTTTAGATTATTGTATTTTAGTGAGTTTTCTATAACATTTAGTGTTTATTTCAATCGGTTCATAGATAAAATGTTTTTTTGTTTTAGTCGTGTAGTTTACGCAAGCGATGCCGGGAGCGGGTGCCAGTTTCATATATATTTTAGAAAAAATGTTTTTTTTTTAATTTATGTATTTATAGTATTTACTTATACTTATATTGTTCAGATACTCGATATGCAATGGTTGCAACATTCGGAGGACATAGTGACTTTTCACCTACTTCTCCTATACCCCTCAAAAAAATAATAAAAATAAAAAACGGCAATTTAAAATGTAAATTAGTGAATAATATTTGAAAACTCTATATCTTTGTAACTTAGAATGTTCATAGCATAACGGCCAAGTTTTCACATAACTCAGGCCACTCGATTTGGTAGCCGAGTTTATTATTTGCTACCCAATACGTATACATATTTTGTGTTTTATAGCGCCAAAGTAAATCTTTGTTTCTATCAAGTCAATACTGAAATACGGAAGTCGATTCTTTTAAAGTATGTCATCCGAGATCTATTTCAAAAGATGTTTTCTATTGGTCAAGTAAGTTTGTTTCCTGCAAAAACAAAAGTTTAAAGAAAAAGCTCGCTGAAGCCAAGCGTCTGAAAATTTTGCACTAACCTAACTACTGAACTGTACTCTAGAGTTCTCGGCGGTTGGTCTTTATAAACGGAATGCAATTTGACGATCATGTCTGTATTATATTACTTGGACATTTACTTTCTGTACTGCGCTATTGTCCACTTCTTTTGTTTTTTATACTTTTTTTTTGCAGCTTCACGCTTTTTCCCGCACAGCAGGGTAGTCCGAGTGAAACCAGTGTCAATAAACGCCGTTCTCCACTATTCGGAACATTGCGATTTTAGTGGCGGGACTCAACGCAGCGCCTTGTTTTGTCATTAGAGCGGAGAAATGAAAATAATTTAAATAAATTGCACCCAGTGAAAATCGAACCCATAACACTCGCATAAACAGTCAGACGATTTTACAATGCACCACGATGGCTTTATTGTATATTTTTTATGTATTTTTAATAATTTAAAAATAATATATTCTGACTTACTGACTGACTGACTGAATAAAATAATAATAAGGATTTTGAATTAGCAAGTTTTTGAATTACCTTAAACATTATGTGTGGGCTACTTTTTTTTTTTGACTTTTATGGAAATTTTATAAGCCTATATAGATGTGTACATGTATATAGGGATAGGGAGGAATAGGGGACATACCTCTATACATAGACGTGCATCATTTTTGAAGTTATAAATCCGCTGAAAGAATTTCAACACAAAAAGCTACATGGTTCATTTTTTGAACGTCAAATAATTTACTACCGCTACAGTTAATGCCTTAGACCTAAAAAGAACCTTTAGCCGTACCGTACTCTGTTTTATTTGTTTTTTATTAGTGACAATCATACCTTTGAAATAGACTGGAGCGAAAGTTTTATTCCCATAGCTTTTTAGTTTTACAATTTTTCTCACATAGCAGCTGTTTCTCCACCTTCCACCCATATTTGAAACATTTTGAGTGTCGCAACTTAATTCCGCACGTTTCAACCCACTACCAATCGGGTTAACAGTCAGCTGCTTTCCCACTGCGCTACGATATGCTCAAATTCGTAAAACCTTTCCCTTGCGTGTTATTAAAAAAAATATATATAATTTTCTTTTACCGTTTTCTGTGTCTTTACTTTACCAATAAGAAATAGATTGGTTGGTTGCATTCCCCTTGTATTTATAATTTACTTTGAATGGTTGCGGTGAATACTTTTACAGTGTACCGAGTATTTCACCGAGTTATTATTACATTTTTATAATTTTGTTACAAGACCTATCGTGGCGCAGTGGGGCTACGTCCTGTACACGCATCGTGAGTTCCATCCTCATGAAATGTATTTAAAATCAAAAACAAGATCAAGGTTCTTAATTCAAATAGTCAATTAAGATAAAATGCCAGTAATATCAGTCGTATTGGATGGTACCACCAGTTCAGAAGGCAGGTCTGTTGAGAAGACACTGTGAGATACTCAACAGTAGCTCAAATATATATATATATATATATATATATATATATATAAATATATATATTTTTTTAATTCATTTTCATTTTCCCACTATGGCAGGACAAAGGCGGCGTTAAGGTCCGCGATTCAAAACGAAATGCCTCGTCTTCTCATTACTAACCTAACCAATACTTAAAATACTTTACCTGAATATATACTATAAATATATATAATGTTCAAAACGTGAGTGCATTAAACTGTCTTTTTACAAGATTTATATCTAGAGTACGCCGAACGGTATTTGTGAAGTCGATGAAGGCAATACTAGTATTATCGGATGGACTGGAATTTCCATATCGAAATATTTCAGGATTGCAGATTCTTATTTTAAAGTTGTAAGATAAATCTAAGTACAAGAAGTTATATACGCGAGGCTGAGTAGTCAGAAAGAACCTATTGTCAAGACACCCCGTTCTCCACTTTCCGCCGGATTTCGAGGCGTTGAGTGTTGAGTGGCAGAGCTCAACACCTCGCTTGGTTTTGTCATCAGAACAGAAAAATGAAATAATATTATTACAATCGTTCCTCTGAGTGGAAATCGAACTCACGTCCATAGCGTATATAGTCAGACGCTGTCACGCTTTACCGCAAGGACGTTAGAAGATAAATAAATTATATAGGATTAGGAATAATTAACACATTTGAAAATCTAAATCAATTATTTCAAAAATATTAAATAAATATATATTTTTTTAATTATTTTTTATATACATAAAGCAGGTAAATTTCTCTTCCTGAGAGTCTCCAACCAAGAGAGAATCCAACTACTATTGAGATATATCCAATTCACAAGCAATACGAATTATATGTTGGTATAGTTAACAAGTTAGGAATAAATATATTATAAGTGATTCTTTAAAATATAAGCGATTTCATTATTAATATAAAATATAAACAGTAGAGGACATAGTGATTAGTCACTAAGCTTTTCTTATCAATGATATGAAATGTATAAATATATAATAGAAATTAAATATTCCAAGTCGGGCTTGTTGAGTATAATAACCTATTTAGAGAAAATACATTGATATGACGTTATGATTTAGTCTACTCGTTACACGAACAGAAATACAGATAAAGGCAATAAAGCATTGTTCTCGATGTAATAAAAGTGTAACATTTAGAAAATAAACGGCATTGAGCATTCGAGATTTCATTTTCTTGCTCTTAAAATAAGCTTAATGTTGAAATTACTGGAATAAGATAAAAGACAGGCAAAAGCGAAATATTTAAACTTTTACAAATAATATATATATATATATCCCTTCCGCTACCTAAGAGGCTAAGCTGATTACTTTCTTATAGGCAAATATAAATCGTAAATGAACACCACCGTCCCCATCATGGCTTCGTATGTCGACCCAGAGGAGCTACAGGTGCGTTGAAAATTCACGAGCCTTTATAGTTGCCCAATTATCCATTTCGTACTGACCTAGAAACACTGCCGCTGGAGACCATTCCACAGTACTGTCGCATGTGGAAGGAAGTTCCTACAAACCGTACAATAGTAGAGTGATGTTTTTATTTAAGTTTTGTCAGTCAGTCAAGTCAAGTCAGTTACGTACTGTGAAGTTGATAATTCAGCGGCAGGAATCAAAGTGGCAGGTCTAACAGTTCCTGAGAACACTCCTCTTCATAAATGGGTTAGAGAGCGCAAAGCTAGCGTGCTTCATCGAGGTGCAGTAGGTGGCTCTACTAAATAAAGCGCGGCGTTCACTTAACTCAACACGTATTGATTTCTGGAGGAAAGTGGAGAATGGAGTGCTATGCGGGAAAAAGCGAGACGCTGTTTTTTTTATTAATTTAAATACGAGTAACAATAGTAATTTATTATCATAGCTTGATATTGTTCATATGTTTCGAGTCAAAATCGAAGTGTTTATTTTGGAATACTTCACCAGATACTGTTTATTGATTTTTAAAGGGCTCTCAAGCAAAACGCTAGGAACCACCTGGTTTAATGTCATTTAAATCAAGTTCCTCTAATACAAATGTATTTAGTAATGTTCAATTTTATTCACATACCTTTTATACATTTCATAATAGATAATAGGCAGAGGTAGCCCGTTTTGTATTGTGTTTCACAAATTCTTCTAAAGTAAATGGAAAATTTTTAAAACAAATATATAACCCATATTGGAACCCCACCCACAACCATCACTCATACATAGTCACTACAATATACATTAAAAACAGAAAAAATACCAAAGCGACTCATTTGCTATTCGCGAGAGTAAGCACACACGAAGGACCCGATTTCTTTTGCCCTCGTCAAATCTGACACGTTCTTTGTCGACTCAGAAGTTACGAACTCTGAATGCGGCTTGATTGACGTTTTGTAAGAATTACCAACTTGTAATTTTATTTGGACGAATGTCAATGGAAGATTGGGTGAAGCTGAAGTTTCCTCAATTCTCCGTAGGGAGAGTTGGTAGGTATTTGTGTTATAATCAAGTCGTGCCTCGTTTCATTTACATTGATTCTTGAGAAAATTTTACCTAAAAGTTGGATACAGTTCTTGATTTTATTACCGAACTATACCAATTTATGTCTCACAAGTCTACAGTATCAGAAACGGGATGCCTAAAACTATTAAGTATAGCCTCATGAATAGTTACGGTCGAATTGAGCCCTTTGACAAGAAACTTAGCCAAAATAAATTTTATAGTGTTCTAGTAATGATTATAACAGAGAAAATGTAGCCGAATGGAATTGTGAAAAAAAAAATGAAACACATTTAGAATTTACTTTTTTTTTTACTTTACTCGTTTTGAACATTTGGCAAGGTCAAAGGAGATGCTAATAATAGGTAACTCCGTTCTCCACTTTGAGACATTGTGAAATTTCATACTTATGGCAGAATCATTGCATTCTCTTTAACTTCTAATTGATGTAACTTTGAGGCCTAAACGAGGCCTTAGTTAGTGTAGTTATGTGGGTATTGTTTTTTATTTAAATTTAATGTATTTCTGATGGTTTACTATACAAAATAATAGCTTACCACATTTCTACATCTACATAAAAACTTTGGCTATGCCAAATTTCATACTCTCTGATCACACAATTTTCGTAAAAAAGTGTCCAAAGTTTTGAATTCACGTTTTTATATAATTATTCTATAATGTAACTAACTGTAATCAATAATAGACTAACATCGCCAAGAAACTGCCCATTTAATAAAAAAAATTGTTTCTAATTTGCACATTTTCTTTTATGTTTTTATTAAGCTGTGGCAAGCCTGTAATAAAGTATATATCTGCGTGAACGATAATATTAACAATTGAATAAGACCTGAGTGTATTTACACTTTCTCTAAGGAATAAAGCTATATAGTTCAAGTGTTAATTTTCAGCAAAATCATATTTGTTAAATATGTACATTTATATAATTTCCTTTGAACAAACTTGCAATATAAAGTGCTCTTTGTATGTTTTACACTTGTAATGTATATTTGTTCTTAACAAATATATTTCTTAGGATGTTGCGGCTATCTGAGTGATCATAAAACTACATGATGCACATCTTTGCAATGAGAGCTTTGAACGGATATCCTCAGTTTGGTCTTTAATGGGGTTATAAAAACGTGCTTGAAATTGAATTTTTTTTTTATAAACGGTTAGTACTAAACTAGCTTATTAGTATTAGAATGGATATATGTATATATGGTACAATTAAAACCCGTTTTCCCTAGTCTTATTGTTATGTGAGTTGATAGTAAAAATACATATTTGGAAAACGTATAAAAATTTGAACGCAGCGAATCTAATTTTTATACGTTTTCTAAATATGTCTTTTTCAATTTCCTTAGTATGCAAATAACACTTTAAAAAATGTAAAAAAAAAGTTGATAGTACTTTTATTTGCTATTTGTTTTAAAATAAAATGAATTTAAGTGGGTAGGTTGGAATTATGTATGACAGCTTCAGTTCTTGTTAGGCTACTTAGCTAATACAATAGTTATTTTTGAACTCAGTGTTTTATTTTTATTATATTTATAATACCAGGTTAGAAATTATTTTACTTAAAACTAAAATGAAGTAATGCTCAAAATATAATATCAATTAAAACTTGTTTTTAATAGATAAAACGGGCTTAAATAGTAAGTCAGTAGTTTAACTGTCTTATTTCTTTGATATCTACTAAAAACAAGTTCTAACTAGGGAAAACATATACATATACCAATATTACATACATCATATATTCTTTTGAATATTATTTAAAACAGTTCGGTAAAATCCAGAACAGTATTTTCTAAATTGACATTGATTGTGATCTAAATTTTCACGTTATGTGGCCTAATTTATTTTCCAATTTTGAAAAAAATATCATTGTGAAATGTAATTTGAAAAACATATTTAGAGAGATTTTTACATATTTCGTCTAAACGCTTTTCTAAAATCTCTTTACAGGCATGCTAACAACAAAAATAAGTTGTAATAAGCATAGAGAATTTCAACGCAGCTGGATGTAGAACGCATGGCTCAGCGGTCAGAGCGCTTGGAAGGTTTCCAGGAGACGCGCGTTCGAATCCAGCTGCTTTAAAAAAATTATACGTTTTATCAAGATGTTTTTTCTATATACCTTTTAGCTTTACGCTTAACTAGTTACGAAATCAACCTACCATAATCATATGGAGAAACACAATAACAATGACTTTGAAGTATCAACCTGAATTCTATTATGGGATTGATCTAAACAAATCGTTGCTATATCTTAGAACTGCTGGAATCAAGACGCCTAAATTCGATAAATTATATTTTATACGGATTTCACATTTCAGTATATAATTACATTTAAAGTGAGACACTGCGCCTGGATGGTGCATTCATTTAATTTCCCACTTCTATTTAAGACAAAGCGCGGCGTTGAGTTCTGCTATGCAACACGTCAACGTCTTAATTTTGGGCAGCATGTGGAGAATGCAGTGTCTTGAAACTAGGATAGGTTAGGTCCCTGACTATCCAAGCTATACGTTAAAAAAGTGAATCTGTCAAAAGAAATCTTAATTCAAAACGTTCTCTTGCACCGTATTTGAACCCACACCTGTTTGTTTCTTACGCAAGCATCGGCCACAAAGCGTCTTCATATTTCAACGTCATTGCGAACAGGTGTGGATAGTTTGAGGTCTAATTAAGCCCAACTTTTTTCGTTGAGACCATCAATTTAGTGTTGCTAATGGATCTTTTTGGTTTGTTATTTGCAATATATTTTTAACTAAAGGAACTATAATTATGCAATCCTTAACTGAAAAGACATTACATGCTCTAACAGTGACAATCTTTACTATATTATTGAGGGCATTTAGTTATATAACAAAACCCAAAAAAAATATTTTATAGATATTTTTTGTGCACACAAATTTCAAAAATGGCTTAACTGATATAAATGCAGTTTTGTCTATTCCGTGTTGGTAAGCTTCCCGTAACATTTAGTGTTTATTTTTGTTCAATCGGGTTATAAATAAAAAAAATACAATAATTTAAGTGAAAAAATCGGGTGACAAAACGATATATTTTAGTGGTGTAGTGTACGCAAGCGAAGCCGCGAGTGTATCGCTAGTTTTATATATGAACTGCCTTTTTTGAGCACTTTTTTTTATTTGTTCATATTTTACATTTCTTGTATAAAATGTATACAAATAACTTAGTAAAATGTCGCTCAATACAATGCCAGTTTGCAGAAATACTTACAGTGATGGAACTTTTGTCTTATCTGATTATGGAAAAGAAAATATGTTGAAATACTATTATAACGTGAGGAATTCAATGCTAAAACCGTCGATACTTATTCAATCATAATTTTAAATTATAATAATCATACATTAGAATATAATTATATTGAAATATATATGGATCTAAATTAAAAGAGAAAGATTTTTTTTAATAGTAATTTATTGTTTTTCCGAAAATAACAGTAGGTTCTTTTCACGATACTCCGGTCTTAATTTTTCACTCAAATTTGAACTCAACCGCGCGCTTTGTCTTAAGTACTAGAGCGGAGAATTGAAAATAATATATTATCATTCCTTTGAGTGGGCATCGAACCCACGACCACCGTGCTTTCGGACAGATTATGTCTCACTGCAGCACGAAGGCTCTATTTACAATTTAAACAAAATTTTAAATTCTAGCTTGAAAATATATATATGAAAACGAACGAAAGCAAAGAGTACCAATGAATTGAAAACCGTTTAAACAGTAAGCAAATTTTCGGTTATTTCTAACCGATACAGTGGTTTGAGGTCATAAAATAACATGCTGAATCGCAAATAGGTTTTTGCTCGGTTCGAATGTCAAGCTTTGTAAGATAAAAGTGAGTTTGGATGGATAAATTTTTCAGGTATTTGGATATGCTATTCACTATTTTTTTTAATAAGAAATTAGTATTAAAAACGGGCTTTTTTATTATGATTTATGTTAGGCTCATTTAATTAATAATATAGATTTGGCCAATCAAAGGAATTGACTAACGTGTGCAAAAAAATTTTAAAAAAATTTGTTATATTGACTGATAAATAGATAATGGTGAAGTCTAAAGAATATTTAGTATTTATAATATATTTATGGCTTTAAATGATTTGTTTTTTTTTTTTTAAAGGAGTTTAGTAAATTGTAGCAAATCATTGCATTTCTGATATCCATTCGGCACGAAAAACTTCTAACAATAAGTATATTCAAGTGGCTGATAACTATATTTTTTATAAGTTGATTATAGCTGAATTCTATTTAAATATGCGAAATATGTCTATTTAATCATATTGCAATCAAATCAATAAAAAAATATCGAAACATCGTTTATAGAAAAACTATCTGAAATTAAAACAAAATACCGTATCCACCTTAAAAAATAACTTCAATGCACTCACATTATCTCAGTGTTTGACCACTATTAACATTTAAATTAGCAATTTCCGTTTGGGAAGCGAAATTAATTCACAATTAGCTTTAGAAGATGGAATTCAATTATGATAATTATCTAAATGCCTGTTCATACAGGTTTTGTTTGCTAGTCATTTGTGCATCGCAATTGAATAATTGGCGATACCCAAATTGACTAAAGTCAAGAAAATTTACATAGATTTCGATTTGAATATACAATGTTTCGTATGCTTATATTGTTTTATCTATTCAATTTTCTAATTCAAGAGGTCTGAGTAAGACAAAATTTCTCGATTTCAGGTGGAAAATGGAGAACGAAGTACCTTGACACCAGTTTTTGTCCTCCCTCCCATGCTATGCCGGAAAATGCCTGAAGATGGAAAAAATAATATACAATTTTTACTATGATATATACCATTTTTCCATATGAGCATAAGTAAAGTACATTTTATTAAATTATTTCTATTAAATTTAATATCTGCTATCAGGGCGTCAGTCAGCGTTCCATTAATATTACAATGGTAAGAATGCAAATATTTTTACCGATTTAATGTCAGTTAAAGACAAAAATATTTCAATATTATATTAAAAATATAATATATACACACAATATATTCAAAATAAAAAAAATAAAAATATATGTATTTAAAATATATAGAAAATTCTAAGCCTAAGGGAGGAAAAATACGGGATGATAGAGTATTCTATGTTCGTCTGTTTAATATTATATTTATTAAATTTACTTTTCAAGTACTTATTTATATAGTTTATAATAATTTAAATATTAATGGAATTCTTGTTACTTCTGAACTTTAAAAGTAACTTAATTAAGAAATGAATTTGTGTTCTATTAGTACGAGAATTTTATTAACTTTAAATTCGCACTATATATTTCACATTAAGCTGAATAAATAAGCTTAGGTTATGACACTCCGATTTCCACATTCCTACCATTTTTGACATAAGAATGGGGATCGAACCCACATCTATCGTGTCTACATTCACTTGCCACTGTGTCAAACTGGCATCAAAGCTTATTTTCAAATTTTATGTGCCTATAATTATTGTTTACGGCTTCACGTTTTATCCCGCATCGCATATCAGGGCAAATAGAGAGCTCGCAGTATCATGACACTCCGTTTTCCATTTATTGACTTAATCGGAGACATTGCTTATTGAGTGATGGAACTCAACACTGCGCTTTGTCTTACCAAAGCAGTCAAGTGGAAAATCAAGTGAGGATCGAACCCACGACTATCAGTCAGACGTTGTCTTGTCATTTACAGTCAGACGTTGTCTTGCTGCGCCACAATGGCCTCCAATATTATTAATACATTTTCAAATAAGTATATTACGACATTTATGCTACACAATACATAATTTTGCTCTTAGATTAGATTCACTTGAGGACCCAACAAGCACAACAAAACACAAGCAAAATTACTCACAACGAAAATTCTTTCAGATCATACTCTTCAATCGTCGTTACATCGTTACTGAATATTTGTAGTCCCCATAAATAGGTCTACGCCTTTTTCCGTTCACCCTTCTACTAAGGAAATTGCTGCCGTATATCGAGTCTTATCTGTAAATCTATTTACATCAGTGAAATGTTGTAGGATGCCTTTTTCTAAGCTTAGGACAGTTTTTTTTTGGGACTTTTGCGGTGATTTAGTTAATTAGCACTTAGTTGATATAGAACGTTAGTTGACAATTAAATATTTTGTAGGATGTAAATTTTGAGTAAATATTTTTTTACAGCTTCACGTATTATAGCAGACTAGGTAGACGTTTGGGTCCAGATCCGTTCTACACTTTCCGCCAGAATCCGAGATACAGTTGAGTGTGTTATCAGAATGGAAAGAAGAAAATAATTTAAATATAATCAACCCCCGAACGGGAAACAAACTCACAACTACCATCTGATACTCCTACTGCACCACAACAGCTACATTATGTATATACTATACTCGTAGAAACAAATATTACAGATTTTTCGAAAACTCATTTGAATTAAATAAAGAACCTTTGTAGAAATTGGAGATGTAACGTTTCAGATCTGAATACGGATAAGGATTTAAAAAGAATACATAACGTTTTTGTTTCGGTTAGGGATGTAAAATTATTTCGGATTATCCATAAGTTTCGAACAAATTCGGTTACGGATTTTGTGGAAACTTAGTAAATTTCAGCCATTTTCTTACCATATTCTTTTTGTATGATATGATACATATTACGTTATTATATTACGTTCGTTCTAGATGCCTTTGGTTTTTTAGGAATCTATTATTGACAGCCCTCATTAAGATTCGGATGTCTAACAGTTACGGAGTTATGGAGCTTCGTAACTTCTCCATTAGAAACCCAAGACTGCCCTTCCTGAATGCTATAAAAACCTTTAATCATTTTTCCTTTTATTTTAATTAAAATAAATTATCTTATAACATATTTTTTTTAACATTTTTTAAAGGGAAAAATTCTAATTTTTTATCGTTCGTAGAATAATCTTTGGTTAGCAGAAATTTGTAAAAATCTCTCTACAGGGATGCTCAACAAATATAAGTTGTAATAAGCGTATAAGGATTTCGAAGCAACTGGATGTAGAACGCATGGCTTAGCGGTCAGAGCGCTTGAACGGTTTTCAAGAGGCGCGCGTTCAAATCTCACTGTATTCAAATTTTTATTCCTTTCCTAAATATATCTTATAACGGTTAAGAAATAAATATCTTGAAATTTACTTCCCTCTGACCGACTTAAAAAATACATTTATAACTCAATTTGTAAGCGATATATAAATAAGCTTTATTGTTTAAAGAAAAATTGTTAAACTAGGTATAAAGTGTAAGACAAAATATAGGGTTACCAAGAATATTAGCATGACAAATGTTTGCTTACAGTGGGCAGATAGGCCGCAGAATTTTAGCTCAGCGTTAATGAACTTTGTTAACAGTTTCTGGCAACCGGAAGGAAATAGGGCCAATGTAAATACAATCAATATATTTACTATAGTCTAAATGTTTACAATATAATGAAACTGTAGCTGAAAAACCTTTTTGAAAATATAAAAAGTTTGAACGCAGCTGGATTCGAACCTGCGCCTCTTGGATTAGTGGTCATAGCCCTTAGACAGTTTCCACGTTATTCAATTTCCAAGTGAATAATACTTTTAAAAATATTAAGCAACTTCTAGTTCTTACTCCTTTTGTTGGAGAGGTTTTATATTCGTATTTTTTATTTATAACTATTATCCAGCTCGCGGTTTCGCTCGCGTGAACTATAGATGTCTTGTATTTTCGGCGGCCTGTTCATAAAACAATTAAATTTCTGGGAAAGTTGAAAAAAAGGGGAGAAAAAAGTCACTTATAATCATCTCAAGTTCGCCGAGATCATTTGCTGTCACAAACAGAGGAGGTTTCATTCTACCTGTCGATAGCCCGGTACACCAACATTTGACTAACCATTGGTTATTATATTGGCTTGGTATTAACCAAGCGTATGAAATGGACAAAAAATATATTAGGCACTATACCTATTTTACAGCGATTCGGTTACCTTTATCACCCCACTCCATTTTAATATCACAATTTTTACAATTTATTTTACAATATAATTTTCGCGTCGATAAATTTTACAATATATCGGCGCGAAAATAATAAACCCAACGAACAAACAAATCAAAATTACAGATTTTTTATTGTAACAGTGTTTATGGGCAGACTAAGTACGTTATATTTTGTCTACCTATTTCCATTATATATTACCCCAAATTGGGAACTAAACCTACCGCCTTTTTCCATATTATGGTACAAATCAAATTTAATCTTGAGCTATAGTCAACATAATAATCCATACTAACTTATCAACAATCTAATGTAAAGAGCTATCAACGAACGGAACAACAATCATTGCTTTGACACAAAGTGCAATTCCTTGAACAAACAACGAGCAAAACGCAAAAGCTTACCTAATTAGCGCCCACAAGAACCGGCAAAAGCCTAAGGGACTTAATTAGGAAATTGGAATACTCTGTGTATGTCTAAAAACGTGAACGGCCTCATATGCTCAGACTGAATGTTAGTTTTAATTGGTATGAATATTTTATGAATTGTAAGGATTGCTCCGTTATGTCTGGCTGTCTGTATTAAATGACTAATTATTCTATAAACATGACGCTTTATCCAGCATAGCAGGGTAGCAGAAACACCTCAGTGTCAAAACACTCCGCTTTCCGTCCGAGTTATAGACATTGCGGAACCCGGTGCTAAACTTTATCTTCTAGAGTGATGAGATAAAAATAATTTAAATATAAATACTTACCCTTTAAGCTTATATTTAAAAGTTGTCTGGAAGAAATGGCTACTTAGCCATAAAAGCGCCTTTTGTATGTTATTTTATATATATATATATATATATATATATATATTATGGAAGATATGGTGATACGGGAGCAGCTCATCAGCTCTTTTACCAGGGTTTACCAGAACAGCCTCCACTTTCAGCAATGAAGACCACGAGGAAGAATAATAATAATTATTTTTTATTTTACTAGTAGTGACCTGCAACTCCGTTTCCGTTATTTTGAATAGAAGCAAAATCCATCCACCCATGGTTTTTTTGGGTTCGGTATGAATTTCGGATAATTCTTTTTTGGTTGCATCTTTATGTGCAGCTTCAACTTTCAACTTCCAGTAGTTGCGTTATCTGTCATCCAGTCAATATATAAAGGAGTTACCCATATATGCTGATTACGATGTTTGATACAATATATTGTCATCCCATGTTTGTGGACTGGATCACCACTGGGGGAAATTTTCATATAAAACAATATATTTGCGTCGATTCTGATAAGAAAAAATGCGTTCCATTACACTATTGAGCAGATGATATGGAAACTTGTAAAATATATTATAGTCATCATCAGCTTCCGATATTAAAATTTACATTCAATATTTCGGAAAACTAACACCTTCTGATATTACTCTAAAACTTATCATCTAAGTGACAAATACTTGTTCTAGGTATTATGCAATTAAGCAATTTAAGTAAAACTTTTCGAAAAAGACATATAAATATGTCTTTTTCGAAAACGTATAAAAAGCGGTCAAAGCGCTTGAACGTTTAGCAAGAGGCGCGGGTTCAAATCACGCTGCGTTCAAATTTTTATACGTTTTCTAAATATGTATTTTTCAATAACCTAAGTGTGCGAATAACACTTTAAAATTGTTAAAAAAAAAAACTTTTTGTTTACATTTAACTTTAACACAGAATACTATATTTAAAATAGAATACGATATAAAAAAGGATATTGTGCGATATGTAAGATAAAAAAATATACGACTTTCCTGTTCCAGTCTAACTTTTCGACAGAAACTATTATACTGTATAGTATTTTTGTGTTACTTAAATTATTTACGCCACGAAAGCTTTTAGATGGGACGATTGTTTTCCAACTTCAATATTGAAATATTTTTATCTCTTGTTTTATATTCCTATACGCAACTTGTTATCGATTTTTCCATAACCATTGTATACCATCGCAGTGGGACAGCGTCTGACTTTCAGTTGTAGGTTCGATACTCGGGGTACTGATTATATTTAAAATTGTTTGACTGCTTTAGTAAAACAAAGGGCTTCGTTGTGTTCTGCCATTGAATATGCAATGTGAAATGTATGTTTTTATTTTATTTTATAGACAAAGCAAACGAGCGTTCAGGTCACCAGATGATAAGTGATCACCACCGCCCACGACCCCGTGTAACACCAGAGGAGCTACAGGGATGTTGCCGGCCTTTAAGGTGGGAACAGACGCGCTTTATGAAGGTACCCATATCGAGTGACACGGAAGGAAGTTGCTACGAAACCGCACAGTAGAAGAGTGCCACGTATGCAGATGGTGAGGATGATATTTCAGTCGGTTACGTACTGTGCGGTTGGAAAATTCAGCAGCAGGAATCATTTATCATGGCGAGTCTTCCCCAGAATACTCCTAATCAAATGGATCAAGTTGATACTAGGGTGCACAGCCCAGAGATGAGAACAGTACTCCATGTGAGGCCGAACCTGGGCCCTATACAGGGCCAATCGGTGTTTGGGATAAGCGCGATACTGGCAGTCACTCGAAACGTTAAGTCCCAATATGCTGATTCTGGGCGTGGCGTGTACCCTATGTACCCTGTACCCTGTGTACCCTGTGCCCTAAGTACCCTGAAAAAGTGTGAAGTTTAATTATAAAGATTCACATAGTACAATTGGAAAACGTAAAATATTTTAAGTAAATACGTTAGTAATGTTCGTGGGTTCGATTTCCATTGAGAGTAATGAATATATTTAAATTATTCAAATATTCCAGTCTAGTAATACAAAGTGTGGCAATGGATCTGCTACTCAATACGCAATATATATTTTTTAATTTATAAATTTATATAAGTATAGACTTAAAATCTGATCTGATCTGATCAAAATCTGATCTGATCTGAGCTGATCGCTGTTTGTACATGGAAGATATATAAAAAAAAAGTATTATTGGGGTAATTTATCAATGTAATAGAAGCCAAACCAATGACATTTATTTATATCTGCTTGCTTCTGTGCGTTTGTGAACGTTAATCTCAGAAACGACTTAACCGATTTAAATGCAGTTTTAACTATTGTATATTGATAAACTTGGTTTAAGTTTGAACCTGAGTAGGCGAAAAATCGTAATAGGTTAGTAGTTTATGCAGGAAAAGCCGCGAGCGGATCGCTAGTAAAATATAAAGTCTTACATACTCCTCAATGTCCTCCATATATAACTGTAACGTTATTTTTAACGTGTAAAAATTGTTGTAGCGCATCTTGTTAGAGCTCGAGGGTTTCGAGCAATTTGGATAAAGCGATTGCCGCCATACATCAATGTCCTATTGATGTGTGAGCCGATCGTTGCGGATTGACATCGATACGTTTCTCTTTTTATTGCTTAAATAGTATAATTTTTTTGCATATTTTAAAAGTTTTCTTTACATACTTAGGGAATGAGAATTTTTTTTTTATGAAATGTTTCAAAATGTTAATGTAGATTTGAATCCACGTCTCTTGGAAAAAATTTTAAGTTGCCTTCAAGTTAACTTTTTCTTCTTTCTTCGTTAACATTTGTTACAGTGTTCAAAGTTTCGCGCATTACTTGATATTTTGTGTTAGGTGGCGAAACTTAACGCCGCGTTTGATGTAATCATATCAAGGTGATGTCTTTATATTATTTAAATATTCGTAATTGGTGATCCGATCAATAGCACAGTGGACTGTCAAAGTCTAGCTACGCATACAATATAAGCAAGGAAAGCGACCCAATATCCAAATAATGTAAAAAAAATTGTCCAACCCAAACCCAAACCCAAGTGTAAAATACGACTGAATAAAAAAGTGGGGCAAAGTGACTGACTAATGCAGATTTATAATGAAAATAAAAAAAAAACCATACAACTTATAAAAAATATCTAACTGAGCTTCATACTTTTTCCCGCACAGCAGGCCAGAGATAACCCAGTGTCAAGACACTCTATCCTCCACTTTCTGCTCAAATTTAAGACTTTTCCTTGTTGAATGGTGGAGCTCAGCGCCGCTTTTGGTCTCGCCGCAGTAGGTAAAAGAACATAATTTATATAACCCCTCTAGTGGGGATTGAACTGACGACCATCACGTTTACAAGCAGACGCTGTTCCACAGCGCCACAATGTACTCTAACATATATGTACTTATAATATGGAATATATTTAAATTTTATTCTTCTATGAAATATTTATTAACAAGCACCGTGGGTTGATTAGTATTACCCCTTGTATATAGACAAGCGGATTCCATGCATATATGATGAACAGGATTAACAGTTTAATTAAACTAAAGAGTTAACGAATTCGCCTAAGACTGAATTATTAATTATGTAAATTTTATTCATATGGAAATACTAGCTGTGCCCGCGATTTCGTTCATGTGAAATTTGTAAATAAAAGCAGCCTTATTTCTTATTACATTAGCTATCTGCCAGTGAAAGTCCCGTCTAAAGGTCAAAAGGTCAAGTCGTTCCAGAAAATAGCCTGATGAAACAGACAGACAAAAATTTTAAAAATAATTATCTTGGTATATGTACCGTGTATACATATACGCGCATATAGTAAAAATGGGTTATTTTGATATTACACACAGTCACTCCAATTTTATTTGTTTGTATAGATTTAAGTATTTTGTTTAAAAACAGTGGTTGTGAGTTCACACTATCGCATTAGCAGGGACAATTTACTGGTAGGATAAACAGACTTTTTGCTTTATTTTGAAACATTACAATTTCAAGGTGCATAACGCAGCGGGATTTGAACCGCGCGGGTTCAAATTGTTTAAAGAAATATATTATGTGTTCATTTGCGGAACTCAACACCGTGTATTATCTTGAAAGAGCAGGTGAGAGGAAATAAATAAAATTACTGTTAAAATAGTTTCATTTCAAAATGTGAATGCATCGTGAAAATCAAAGAACTTAAGTAATAAATAATGTTAAGTTTTTCTAATATTTTACACGTCGAAGCGCTCCAACCAATTAATATATTAATAATTAATATGCGGTTGCTACAACTTTGATTGTTTTTTTTCTTGTATTCGTTATATTACCTATTAGAAGACAAAACTAACTCAAGGGTGTGATAATATTGTAATTTTGTAGAGAATTATATGTTTTAACTCACTTTAAACCCCTGAATATAAAGTATAAGTGTTATTCATGCACTTAAGATATGAAAAACACTTTGAGAAAACGTATAAAATTTTGAATGTAGCGGGACGTGAACCCGTGCCTTCTTGAAACCATCCATGCGCTATGGCTGCTAAGCCATACGTTCTTGTACTCACGGCTTAGATTCAGAGCGCTTACGAATTTGAATTTACAATTTATTCACTCTTTAGGCTTTTACATATTTGCAATTGTAAATAATGTAGAAAAATATGTAAGTCACAGGTAAAGTTTTATAAAAAAAAAACAAAAATTAAGAAAGAAGACTTATTTTTGAGATTGTAGTTCCCCGCTCGTAGCCCTAATTCGAGACGTACGGAACTAAACGTTTTGTCTTACCAAGGAAATAAAAATAACTTTAATACAATCATCCCCGAGCGGGAATCGAACCCACACCCATCACATTTACAATCAGACGCTGTCCCACTGCGCCATAACTTCATCTACTAAATGTACGTAGATATTTTGTAAAAACAACAAAAATCTTATATCATATATGTAATAGTATTTTCAATACCGGACGTAAAACTCTTATAGTTACAGTATCGAAAACAATGGCAAAGATACCGGCTACCGATAGTAACGTTAACTGACTTGCGAAATATGATCTAATTTGGTTCCTAATCCGATGTTGTAAACTCAATTTGTTACCGACGACTAATGTGATGGTACAATTCATAGAATTATATACGCTAAGATTTAGTTGAGAATGTTGGGTACGTTTATACTATATTTATTAACACAAGCCAATTGTTACAATACGTACTTTGAAATTTACATACGATATATATTTTGTGTTTGAAAAATATGAATTAAATAATTAGATAGTATCTGTAAAGAGAATTTTAGAAATTGCTGCTTACCAAAGGTAATTTCTTTGAACAATCATTTGGCAAGGGAGTAGGCTATTAATTAAATATTTTAACATTTCAGAAGTGTTATCACACACTTAGAATACGCAAAACATTTTCTGAAAACGTATTAAAATCCGGGTCCCGCTTCGCCCAAAACTTTTATACATAAAAAATATATTTGATTAAAAAATCTGTTTTGTAAACCTACAAAATTCCTACAACTTGACCCAAACTTGACATAACTACAGAGCGATAGGCTGTGTTGCCTTAGGAACTGCGACCCTTATCAACAATGTCGGGCGACTTAGGTTCTATAATAGAACGAATATCACTTTGCAATACCTTCCTCATATCTATTTCCTACTTTATTCCCATAACAACAAGGTTTAAAATCCACTCATTCCGAGCAGAGGCCAGCTGTAGCAAAACCCTCATATTTAGTGGCCCTTCTATTAACTTTGCGTCTGTTCTATTGTTTCGTTTTACCTTATTTCAATCAGATGGACTAAAGGCAAGAAACACAATTTTCTCCGAAGTCTCGCTAAACTTTATTACTGAGGAAAATAAAATATTTGTTTACTGTTAGAATTAACAATTGCCAACATTGCAAGGTTTTTACGATTTTGTGTATATTGAATCAGTGAAGGTGTTATATATTGGCATTTCTCGTGCATATAACCGGGTAGTAGAGACCCTAGACTTCAGTGCTCCGTTCTACACTTTTTACTTTCTTTAAGAGACATTGCGTATTTAAGCGCTGCGCTTTATTCCTCCTTCCTCCTTCCTTACTTCCTTTATAAAATGGTTTGAGTACACAGATAAATATATAAATTAATGTAAAATGAATATTCATGTTTTTTATGCAAATCGAGAAAGTGCCTGTCGGGTGCCGGAACTCAACGCCGAGCTTTGTCATAGTACGAGCTTTGTCATAAAAATATTTAAAATATAATCATTCCCCCTAATAAGAAGTTTGACATGATTCCTGACGCTGAATTTTCCAACCGCACAGTATGTAACCGACTGAAATATCATACTCATCATCTGGATACGTGGCACTCAACAACAGTACAACAGTAGTATGTGATTTCGTAGGAACTTCCTTCCACGTGCTACTCAACTGTGGAAGGGCGTGGAAGGGCGGAAGGGCGCCACCGGCAGTATTTCCAGGTCGATTCGACATTGTTACCTTCGAAAAGCGCGTCTATTTCCACCTTAAAGGCCGGCTGCGGTGATCACTTACCATAAGGTGACGCGAACAATCGTTTGCCTTGTCTATGGAATAAAAAAAAAACAAAAAACAATCGCGTTTAGAGTAAAACGCGGTCACACTGCGCCACGATGACCTTATGGGTTTTATTATGATTACTGCAATTTTTTTATTAAACACATTTTAGATATCTATATATAGAATAAAGGTATATGAAAAAATATATTATTTTTGATGTTTTTTGTCTGCTTGTCTGTTTATCTGTGCGTTCGCGCATGCTAATTTCAGAAACGGCTTATCAGATCTAAATGCAGTGTTGAGTACCATGTTTGTAGAACTTTCCTTAAGTGACAGTGTAAAAAATGACAACCATTTAAATCATAAATTTAAGCAAAGTTTTTGATTTAAAATGGAACGCAGGGCGGCGCAAAAACGAAATAGGTCGTGTAGTTTAAGCAGGCAACGCCGCAAACGGGTCGCTAGGGTATAATATAATATAATATTTTTAATAATATAAAAAATAATATAATATTTGCAAGTACATATTTATATGGTTTAAAATCCATTGAAGTAATCAAAAACAGCAATTGTAGCGCCTTAATGTTTTATTTTAGGGCATCTCCTAGTTCACCCATTTTACACATTCACCATCTTGGAAATCTCGAACAGAAAATATATAATATTTTAGATATAAACGTGTATGCTCATTCATGTACAGTGTGTAACTGGACAAAAATAATACACTGACTGGATTTCAAACCTACCACCATTGCAACTAATTAAGAAACATAATTATTAACTTTCTAAAGTGTTATGCGCACTCTTACAAAATTGAAAAACATATTTTTAGAAATCGTATAAAAATTTGAACCCGCGCCTCTTGGAAATCGTCCAAGCGCTCTGACACTTTAAAAATCGCTCGCACACTTTAAAAATATGTTTTTCAATTTTCAACTATGCAACGATGGCATTTTCCCTCACACCAGTTTATGAACAGGACTCCGCGCAGTTCGTTTTACCATAGCGGAGATATAAGAACTAAATTAAGTATTGAAGTATTTCCACAAGTAAGAATCGAACCCACTATCAATCGTGTACTTACGCACTGCGGCACAAACACAAAATATATAACTTTTGTATTTCTTACTAATAAGTCATCTTTTTTCGCGCATAGCTATGACTACCCTAGTAGTCAGTGAAAATGTGTCAGTGAAATGTGCCAGTGAAAGTGATGACACTTTGTTCTCGACTTTCTGCCCGAAATCGAGACATTGCATGTTGATGGGCGGAAATCAACGCTACGCTGTCTAACCCGAGCGAGAAAATGAAAATAATTTTAATATATCATTCCCCGAGTAGGATCAAACCCACAAGCCATCGGGCCACATATATATTTTGCTTGATTGCTTGTGGGTTCGATACACATATATATATATATATATATATATCTATATAAGACTCTAGAAGCAGTACAAAGGTGTTGAAATAGGTCACGATTATACTCTAATCTGTTTAGTTCTTAATCCATTTAATAAAGTATATTAATTGGATAGAGGTTAGAAATTGCTTGTCTGCTATCTAATGTCCTATTTTGCTTTGTATGAAAAGCATATTTTAATTTAACAGGCCATTCTGACGATTGGCTGTGGGATCGAATCCCATTCGGGGAATGAATATATATTTTTCATATTTAAGTTCTTTCACTCAATACACAATTTCGATTTATGGCAGAATATGTAGAACGGAGTGTTTCGACACTAGGTTATATGTATCTGTCAAGTTTGATTGGCGTGATCATTTTGATTTAAAATTATTTTCATAGTTCTATTTTCATCATATAAGACAAAACGCGACGTTAAGTTCAGCCACTTAACAACTAACACTAGGTCTACCTGCCATTTCCTAGAGAAGATAAAAGGAAAAATATGTTAGTGTAATTAAAATTTAATTTTTTAAAGTGTTATTCTGACACACACACTCACCAGAGCAAGAAAATGAAAATGATTTAAATATATGTCGGCGCATAGTGTAGCGCCATTTATTATAGTTTCTATAGTCTAGTCGTTGGTTGGAATAATGAGTGGTGGAAGAGAGTTGTTGGTAGGAAAGGATTTAAGAACGCCAGTTCGATTCCCGGTTGAACAGTAGACGTTGAGAGGTGGTAGTGTTCGTTCATTGTGTCACTTCAATGGCAACGTTATTTGGTGTTAGTTAGGTAGAGAGAGGCGCTCGGGCAGTGAAGTTGAGTGTTGATGCATTCTAAATCTCCGAATGACTAGTCCCACCTACGACCGAGACCCATTTTTGACGCGTATCGATCTGTTTGTTTGTTTGTTGCATACCCGCAAATATAGATGTACATTCTGCTTCAAGCCCACCTATAGAACGAGTGCAGCTGCAGCGCGACGGAGAGGCGCTCCCGATAACGCTACAGGGCTCCGCTGAGGGTACTTGTTGAGGAACCCATCCCGGCGCGCCGTCGCCGCCTCCGCCTCCGCTGACACAGAAGTGTGAATGTGTTTATAATTATTTTTATTATTAATACTGTTATCGTCTTATACATATAATTATACCGAATGAGATCGAACCCACAACCAATCGGGCCACATGACCTAACATATCTAACAACTATTCCTACCACCATCAAGAACCTTAATTGTAAATCAGTGTAAAGCCTCCCCAAAATTAAATTTGAAAATTGGTAATTAACTGCCCCAAGTACATATAAAGTATTCTGAAGTAAATTAAGGAACAAGAAAGTATTTTTTACTTTGAAGTCGGAATTGTTAACAGTTTTAATGAAGCGTATTTCGTTTTTATACAGATATGATTTGGATGACGTTCCGGTGTTATAATTATGTTAGTTCTTTAGACGTTGGCCAATTAACAAAACTTACTTAACAATTTATTTGTTGAATTTGTTTTTATATTTGTTTATTAAACAAAAGCGGGGTAACTAAATATGAAGATTTCGTTCTGGGGTGGCAAATTTTTACTATGGCGACGTCTCACAGCTGGAATTGTTTTTCATATAACTACTAATTATATAGCGAAATTAGATATGAAATTAGTGGAAAATTGATTAAAGGTCAACTTGACAATCTTTTTAATATTCATAGATTTCACGAATTTAGAAAAAAAGCAAGCAAAGCAATTGGAGCAAGCATTTCATTCCCAAGGCGTGTTATTATTTACAAAATCGTTAATAACCTTTAACACACACCCGTCATTACACAACTTTTTGAAATTCGCCGAAATTTTTATAAAGACCTGTAGTCTTTATAAAAATTTCTCCACTTTCCGCCCGAAATCGAAACAATACGTATCTAACGGAACTCGTGATTTGTCTAACCAGAGGGGAGAAATGAAAATATTTTAAATATAATAATTGCTCCGAGTAGGACTTGAACCTACAACCAATCGCGTTTACTTTTATGCATTTCTTCCACTTCTACACTTGAAAGTGTCAACATCATTTTCATAAAAAAAAAATCCAAAGCTTTTCCTTCCCATATTAATTTAATGACTTTATAACTTAAGTTTTACTTACAAGCATTTCCTTTATACTTTCCACCAATTTGTCAGTGTCGCATCTAATATTTTATAGAACAGGACAATGCTTAACTACATTCTCATAGTAGTTTTCAGTTTTGATCGATTGCCGGTTATATCAAGGCGGGCTCGTCTCTGCGGTCGCTCAATGCCTTTATGGCGAGACGTTTATTAATAGCGCCTTTCCCTGCATTTTTTTCGCTGAATAGTCTCTATCATCCGTGTTGCGGGATGTTATATCCTAATGGATATGATGCCATTATCGCGCAGTGGAAGATTGTCTGACAATAAACGCGATGGTTGTAGATTCGATTCCCACAGGATAGAATGATTAAAATTCTCTCTGGTATGAGAAAAAGCGGCATTGAGTTGCGCCAGTTCAGTCCGATCTGATGACAATTTTCATAGCTTAAACTCAGTTTCATGATGGAACTCAACGTCTTTAAATTTAAATTACTATTTTGACAGACGCATGAATCGCCTTTATTCACTTTCGACTAATCTAAGTATATAAAAAAATAAGAGGGTGGTAAGAGAGGTACGAATTATGTTGGTTGACTTTCGAGAATACATTGTGGATGATACTGAAAGAAGGCCACGTTGAACATGGTGTTGGTCAATTTAAACGCAGCAGGATTCGAACCCGCGCCTCTTGGAAACTGTCTTAGCGCTCTGACCGCTAAGCAATGCGTCTACATTCAGCTACGTTGAAATTCTTATACGCTTATAACAATTTATTTTTGTTGTTAGCATCTCTGTAGAGAGATTGTTACAAATTTCTGTTACCCAAAGATTATTCTACGAACAATCGTTTGGCAAGAGAGAATGCTTTTTATTTAAATATTTTACAAACTGTAAAATGTTAATCACACACTTAGGAAATTGAAAAGTATATTTAGAAAACGTATAAGAATTTGAACGCAGCAGGATTCGAACCAGCGCCTCTTGTGTGCGAGTGTGTGAGTCAAGTCCATTCTATCTCACTTCCACGCAAGGGATAAAGCTTGAAGCTTAATAAATATGTGTTAGAAATACATATATTATATATGCAAATTATGTACATGAAGTTTAGCTTCCGCCAGTCAAAGAGATGTTGTGGCATTCATTGTAGGTTAGGTTAGGTTAGGCTAGATTAGTAATTAACTACAATGATTTTACGGGAACTGTCAATACGAATAGTTCACAGATTTAATATATGTAAATGAAGATATTTTTAATTATTTAGGTTTTCTTTAGTTTTATATTCATACATATTTTTGTGTATTCGAGTGGTATTTGAACCCACAACCACCTTTCGTGGGAGAGTTTCGAAATGTATTACGATAGAGAGAACCTAGTGTTAAAACGCTTCATTCTTAACTTTTCAGCTGAAATCGAGACATTGCATGTTAAGTGTTGTAACTTGAATTGACTATGAAAATAATTTATATATAATCTTTTCATCGTGGGGTCCAAACCTAAAACGTTTAAATTTATTAATAGACAATAATGATTTAATGATAACTGATTGATTGATTGATTGATCATTTGTTTAATAAACGATAATGATTTAATTTAAATATTATTTAAAACAAAATACATTTTTCTTAATATTCGTAAAAATATTCAACAAATGTTAAGAAGAGGTCCGCTGTCACGCCTTTAGTATTTATCACAGTGTGAATAGGCGGAGGGATTTTGACGGATAGCCAGTTTGCTTTGTTAAATAAGTCAAGATTTCAATATTGAAACATTTTTGTCGTCGCCTGGCCTATTATCTTGAGACAGTGTTTGTGTTTGATCTGATAACAATTTTCCCTCGTTTTTAGCATAAATTAACAATTTCTATAATGTTTTATTTTCGTTCGTTTTCTTTAAAATAAAAAGCTAAAACGCCACTTTTCTACTTTACAAAGGTATAGTAATCAGTTGTACATTTTTCCCACATAGCGGAGTAGTCAGAGAGACCCTAGTGTCTAATTCAGTCCAGTCCAGTCAGAGAGACACTTTTCGTCCTAATTCGAGACGCGATTTGAGGCAAAACTCAACGCCGTGATTTGTCTTAGGTACCAGAGCGAATAAATGAAATTATTTTATATATTGCCCAATAGTTGGAATCGAACCCACAACCAATTTCGTTAACAGGCAGACACTGTCGTACTGCGCCACGATATACTGAAAAGTATAGTAATACTTGATATATTGTTTCGGTAATATTTTTTATCGAAATGTATTGATACGAAACTATTGTGATCTTAATTTTTTGAAAACATAAAAATTTAAGGTAGCGGATGTCGAACCTGCGCCTATTGGAAACCATCGTACTACTAAGCCTGTATGCACTTACATACACTTGTTACGATTTGTTTTTGTTATTAGCATCTCTACAGAGACGTCGAAGATTTTGTCAAATTTCTACTACCCAAAGACTTTTTCTAATAACAATTGTTCGACAAGAGAGAATGCTATTTAGTATTTAATACAATTTTTTTACATTCTTAAAATGTTATTGACATTCACGTGTTTATACATAAACTAAAAATATTTGACATATTCTAGTTGTGTAAAACTTTTAATATGTTAAAAATACGGAGATTACATTAAAATATTTAATATTTTTTAAATTTTCCCTTAATTTAAAAAAAATACAAATTTAGGAAACGTATAAAAATTTGAACGCAGCAGTATTTGAACCCGCGCCTCTTGAAAATCGATCAAGCGCTCTGACCGCCAAGCCTTGCGTGCTACATCCAGCTACGTCGAAATTCTTATACGCTTATTACAACTTATATTTATTCAATTCAATATCCTAAGTTAGTTGCAAGTGTGCGAATAACACTTTAAAAAATTTTAAAAAATATATATGTCCCTTAATTTTTTATATCTCTATATAAATAGTCCTTAATGTTTCTGCCTCAGTGGCAACAAAGTTTAGTGTACTGTCTTTTTAGATTGGAGTACCTTTGTCACGTCACACTATTACTAATTTCCAACCTACTAAAATTTCAATACATACTCAATGTAAAATAAGAACAAGTATTTCGAAACCGTATAAAAGAGGAAAAATTACATAACAAAATTTCGACTCTAGTAAAAATACAATAAACCCAAAGCAATGAAAATATCTTCATATATATGTAAAGAGACTAATATTCAAATACTTTAATTTAAAACCATAAATAATTTACAAATTCATATGTTTCTTATAATAAAAGTCTACGATTTAATGTTTTTGTAGTATTCATTGAAAAAAACATAATATGTTTATACGTCGATACATATCTCACAGTAAGCTGAACAAACGGAGGAAACTAGTTTAGAAATTCCTCCCCATCATAGCTGGATAGCGGAACTCCACGCTGCGCTTTGTCTTATTAGAGTTGCGGGTGGACAAAAATAAAGTCCCTTATTGAAGATTGAACCCACAACCATCGCGCTTACACACAGCTCCCCCAACACTAACATATCGACAATAAATAAAGATATATTTGAAGTACCATATAAAGTAACAGTGTATACGCATCAATAACACTGTTCTATTGTCACTAGAATGGGCGCGTGACATGGCTTGCCATTGACTTGTTTATTACGAAACATTCAAGCTACTAGTATACTGTGTTCGAACGAAAAGTGACAATTTATAGGATAAAATATAAAAAAAATATATATATATATATATTTATTTTATATATATTTATATTAGAAAGTAGCAGGATTCAAACCTGTAGCCTATTGAATTGTATTGTAGAAATCGTTGAAGTGACTGGTTTACTTATCGTAAGTTTGTAAAAATCTCTCTACAGAGATGCTAACAACAAATATAAGTTGTAATAAGCGTATAAGAATTTCAACGCAGCTGGATGTAGAACGCATAGCTTAGCGGTCAGAGCAGTTGAACGGTTTTCAAGAGGCGCTGGTTCAAATCCTGCTGCGTTCAAATTTTTATACGTTTTCTAAATATGTCTTTTTCAATTTTTTTTAGTGTGGGAATAACACTTTAAAAAATGTTAACAAAATATAAATAGCATTTTTTTAGCTTTTGCCAAATGATTGTTCTTAGAACATTTGATTGTTATTAGGATATTTATACACCATTTTTAAACACGTTTGTATTTTCACGCAAGTATTTATTTTTTGAAAGCAACGCAGCGGGATTTGAACCCACCCACAAGCAGAAATTTGTAAAATCTCTCCACAGAGATGCTAACAACAAATATAAGTTGTCATAAGCGTATAAGGTGCGAAAAAGATGCGAGGTCAAATCCCGCTGCGTTTAAATTTTGAATTGAAGAATTTCGAAAAATATATTATTTAAATTTATATATATTAAGTAGAGAGATTTGTACACACACACACATCCCTCCTCAATGCGATTGAATGAGTCCTCACTCAGTCGGACTAGTCCTAACCCATAGCTGCTAGGATCAACCCAGGAGCTCTCGTTTCACCGAGTTTCAAGTCACAACGTTTCTAAAGAAATTTCAAAAGAATTTTCAAGGAAGAAAGAACTGAACTGAAAATATCTTCTAGCTCACAATAAACTATAAAAACGAACGTTACTAAAATTTAAATTCTTTTTCAATTTAGCTTTTACGTAGTCATTTCTATAGTACAGTGTTTTTAAATACGGTTGAGGAGAAAAATTACTAGCACTTTGTACTGTCTGCATCGACAGCGGGAATTTAAATATATATATAATGTGAGCATTCCAGCTTAAAAAATATTCTCGTCGTTTCATGAATTACAAGGTAGGTTTGTAATGTAGAGTGTTACATAGACTTAATGGTGCAGTGGAGCTGTTGTTTGTATAATTCAGGTTATAAGTTTAATTCTCTTGGAGACTTTTAGGTTCATAAAATATGTGTAGGTCACATTTAAAATGGACAGGGCCCACTATATTTAAAGTGTTCTAATTTCCTTGCTCTGGCACAACAAACTACTGCGTTGAGTTCTACCACTCAAGGTTTTTTTTTTTTGTTGAGTTTTGATTTTTTACGGAAAGCGGATGACTGGTTGAGTGAGTCCCCTTTGCGTCACAACGACCTTTTATAATTAAAATAGCTAATATAATTTTTGGCAACTTCATAATTCTATTTATAAGAAAAATCTAATTTGAATAAATTAATTCCTTGAAACATGTATGTACAATGCGAAAATAACTTAGAACCCACAACTATCATCTAAGTAAGCAGTGCTCTTATATAACACACTATGCCATGACACTTATTACCAAGATTTAGTACCTGGGTTAAGCTGCTAATACACTTCCCTTGTAAACTGTGGCGAATGTCAAATAAATCATTCTAAAATGTAACTCCTCATCACCGACGACGTATTGATTCATGGTTTTAGAAGCCAGTAAGTTATTAGTTTTGTGGAATTATATAAATTTTGTGAAATGCTGGAATTTAAATTATTGTTATTATTCCGCTACTAAATATGCCGTGTCTGAAAACTGGACCACTCCAAAAGTATAGAACTCTCTGCGGGAAAAGACATGAAGTAAAGAAAAAATATATGAAATTTGTAATTGTGTAAAGTTAAATTTGCTTATCTTACAATTCTGCAAAATAAAATCAAAATTAGAATATTCTTTGTTAAAGACATATTTAGAAAACGTATAAAAATTTGAACGCAGCGGGATTTGAACCCGCGCCTTTGAAAACCGTTCAAGTCTTTCAAATATCCTTTGTTGATGTTTATTGAACGTCATACCAGTCGTGAGGGTTTTGTTGTAGCGCAGTGGCGCAGTGACTGTGATCGCGATTGGTTGTGGGTTCGCTTCTCACTCGGGGAATGATCATAATTTAATTATTTTCATTCCTTCGCCCTGGTGAACAAAATAAAGCGCGGCATAGAGGTCCGCCACTTAACACATAATTTCTCAAATTCGGGCATAAAATGGGGAATGGAATGTCTTGACGCTAGGTTTTCTCTGAAAAACATTTTTTTTTTAAATATATAATATATTACACTGTTATACGTACTACTAGTAGAGTTTTCATCATCACTCATCATCACTTCATCATAACTCATCACTAACTCATCATTATCATCATCATCATCAAATATATAATTATTTTATCCAAATTTACAGATGTTCTCACTAACGTTGGTCCAAGCTTCTGCATTACTTGAATACAATTTAAACACCTTGCTTTATGTTTCCAGTCCGTCTTAGAAACTTAGTTTTAGCAACCGGTTTTTACAGCAGTTGCATTGCTGTAGGTTTAAATTTCAATTAGGTAAATAGTTATATGTACACAAAGTCATGACGCAGGAAGTAAAAACAGGTCCATAAACCCGATAATCGTGGGTTCGATGTAAACTCGGTGGAGTTATTATATAATATAAATTATTTTAATTTTCCTCTCCCTAGATAGACATAGCACGGTGCTACGTTAGAACACTCAACACACAATATCTCGAATTCAAACGGAAAGTAGACTTATAATAGTAAAATGTAATTTAAGTTTTATAAAATCTTTGGCTTTCGCAGATTTGACACATTTTTAAATGAACATTTTTACCGGATTATATATTAATCGCGTATATTTTTGGTATTCGAAAATACATTTTAGAAAACACATTTGAGTTTTCCCAATCAGAATGTTTAAAGTTTATGAAAAATAGAGAAAGTATAACGAGATAATAAATGACTTTGCATTTCAGGCAGATTCGCTGGACCCTGTGTAAGTTGAGAGTCGAGTATGTTTGAAAACAAAACAACTGCAAATATATCTGTGCTAGCTATAGGCTACTTCTTATAAATAACTTAGCTTTGTATTAAAAATTAGGTATTTAAGTTTTATTTTTTATTGTTTTTAAAGTGTTAATCGCACACTTAGGAAATTGTAAAATACATTATTTAGAAAACGTATAAAAACCGAAAACCGTTTAAGAACGGTTGAACGATTTTCAAGAGGCGCGGGTTCAAATTTTTATACGTTTTCTAAATATGTCTTATTTAAGATTTTCAAAGTAATAAAAAAGGTCAGAATTTTTTAAATGAACGTGTCATCCGAATTATATTTTTTAAATCAATATATAATTGTTATTACATATTTTTTCAGCTCTTCATTTTTTCAAGGCATTCTGTTCTCCACTTTTCGCGCAACTCAACGCCGAAATTTCTTGTCGCCAAAGCAAAGAAATGAAAATATTTTACATCATTACTCCGAATGGGAATCGAACCCACAACCATACCCGTTTACAGACAAGCGTTCTATTATGCCATGATTTTAAAAGAATAGAATATATATATCGTAAAATTCCATAAATAAATCCAACTGAAACGTACAAGTACAAGAATTCAAACAAAATGATTACATGGAACTTGTTTCACGCCTTCCTGTACACTTAATAGTAGTAACATAGAGATGACTCCTCTATTAGAGAAAAGGCTTTATGTACAAGATATTTGGGTTCATAATCGAGTATTATATTTATTTAAAAAAGGTAACTTTTGTTTTTCAATTGTACTTTCAATTTCAAAACAACATAGTGCAGTTATATGTAGAGTCATATTTTAGTAAAATAAGATTGTTTTCAAGCTCAGTGTTTAACTGCACTAAACAGTTCCACGAAAATTGGAGAATGTAGTGTCTTGACACTACCTTCTCTCTAGCCTGTCATGCGGGAAAAACCTGTCAAGTTGTAATAAATATACAAGGAAAAAAAATGTTTTTGAACGATTGAAGGCAACGGGATTTGAACCCACTACTCTTCGAAATCTTGGAAACTTGGACGTCTTATACGTTTTCTAAAAATATATTTTTAAAGTTTAATTTTTTTTTAAGTCCACAATAAACATGTATCAAGATTATATAAGTAAAGTGTATTGTAACAAAGTGAGTTTTATATAATGATCCATGAAATTAGGAACTAGTGACCAGAAATTCGGGGAAACCTAGTTTTCCAGTTGTTTTATCCTTTGCTAGGCTGTATGTTTGTTATTGATTAATGTAATTTAAGAGAAATGAATTATTATCTGTATGTGAAACAAAACTTTGTACCCGTTTTTACAAAAAAAAACGAGGATGGAGGAGTATATATATATACTATATAACACACTATGCCATACCATGATACTATGCCATGACATATATAGAGGAGTGCAGAATACATAAAAAGGACATTTAATTAATAAAATAAATGTCACACACGACTACCATATGTTTGACATAAACTTCTGTATAAAGTGATATACACGTTGCTAAGGAATCGCATATAAGGTACCTATTCAATACGCAAAGCTGTACAATTAAAACAAAGTATTCGTTATAATGAAAAAGTATTAAATAAAACAAGAGTTCAATTTAAACTTTTCAGAATGAAAATCTATGTAATAATTCAAAAAATCATCCCTTATAAATAATAATCTCAAGTCAATTACAATTTGTCCCGAGAAATATTAAACAATATTAAAAGCTTAGGTAGGATTTTCTCGCTCGTTAAGGTAAAAAATAAGAATAAAAATATCTCGTAAAATACATTTTCCTTGTAACATTGATTACCGTAATTAAACCTGTTATTTAATGACGTTTATAATGAATTTGTATTATTTATGTATATAAATAACACTGGCTTGTGAGTTTTGACTTTAAAAACTATATTATTGATCGTTTAAACTGCCTTTTTTATTCGTACAAAAATGAGAATAAAACACACTAATAATATTGGAGTGTCTATGTCTGGAGTATTAAAATAACACATATATGTTCAATTTAATATTTCAATTTTTGTATGTGACAGACAAACATATATACATACACAACATATAGTTTGTTTGTTCTGATTTATCTCTGGAACGGATGGACCGATTTTGACGGGACTTTCACCGGCAGATAGCTGGTGTAATAAGGTGTAATTTAGGTTACTATTATTATAGAATTCCATGCGGGTGAAATTGCGCAGTTAGTATGTACATAAAAATAGTTATAATTTTTTTATTAGATAGAATGATGTAGCCGCTGTGGCAAAGTATGAGTGTGTCTGACTGCATACGTGATCGTTGTGGGTTCGATTCCTACCCGGTGGAACGGTGAATGTGACTAAGCACGGCGTTGAGTTTCACCAATCACTCAATCTATAGAAAGGAGTGTCTTGACACTAGGTTCTCACTGACTAACCTGCTTAAATATTAAACTAAAGCTACAGGCTTTGTAGCGTCTAAAAAATAAAAAAAGCAATATCAATTTAATACGAGGAAAGTCAAAACGTGAACAGGCATCAACAAATAATAATTTTAATTATACTAATATTAATTAAAGTTGCCGTGATACAATTCATATACGTATATACCTAACTGAACCTTATAGTTGTGGACTAATAGACAGTACACAGCACATATATATGTTACTGGACAAGCCCACCTAACTATCCAATATAGGTAAATCCAAATAATTTCCCGTAAATTAAAAAAGACCCTAGTTTAATGGTAGAAGTCCCATTTTGGTCTTTGATTACTATTAATTTCCAACAAACGCTTCGGTAAAATACAGATTTTACTTTAGGTTAGGTTGGGTTTATAAGCTTATAGGACTTTTACCATTAAAGTTTGTATATCTTAAGATTTATGATTAAAATCTAAGGATTTACCATACCGGCCTGGAACTGGATGGAGTAACGTATACTAACCTAATATGAAGTATAATATATAAGTATATCAAAATGAGAAAAAAACAATATCTATTGTGAATTGCACTAATAATTTAACAGACCATCCATAGAGCCTGTTGAGACGCAGTAGGACAGCATTTGACTGCAAACGATGGGTTGTGGTTTCGATTCCCACTCAGAAGATTAACTTTATTAATTAAACTTTTTCTTCGCTCTAGTATAAGACAAAGCGAGGCGTTGAGTTCTCGAAATGTCTCGAATCCAAGCGGAAATGGAGAACGGAGTGTCTTGACACTAGGTTCTCTAACTACTCTGCTTTGCGTGAAAAAGGGTGAAAAGGTATAATTTAAATATATTTAATACACATCGTCGCTACATTACTCTGCACATGTCGTACCAAAAGCCTGTTTCAAACTTCGTATTACACAACAAACGGCGACCGGAAAATGTTAGCGGGGCAAATTTTGATTTTACTTACAGTCGGTACAGTGTTATCACAATATCAATATACGGCACCTCGAAGTAAGTTATTAGTCTTTTAACATGATATATTTTTAACAGTATAAAAATTTTAACAATAAAAAAATTTTTGGTAGCAGGTATTTGTAAAAATCTCTCTACAGGTATGCTAACAACAAATATAAGTTGTAATAAGCGTATAAGAATTTCAACGTAGCGTAAGAATTTCAAGATGTAGCGCATGGCTTAGCGGTCAGAGCGCTTGAACGGTTTTCAAGAGGCGCGGCTTCAAATTCCGCTGCGTTCAAATTTTTTATACTTTTTCTAAATATGTCTTTTTTAACACTATTTTATTGACTTCACCTGTATTTATCTATAAACGTAAGTTAATTGAACTACTGCACCACGATGGTCTCTAAAACCTAATAAATTTATAGAGTTTTTAATATTATTTTTTTACTATTGATATTTAACAAGTCGTTCGTATTACAATATATGCATAGCACAAGTCTGATGACTACTAGCTACTAGTTTCAACCTAGTTTCAAACCCTGTGGTTTTCACTTTTCGCCTGAAATCGGAGTGGCGGAACTCACGTGCTTTGTTTTGTCGGCAGAGCGGAGAAATGCAAATAATTTAACAATGACCATTGAGCGAATGGGAATCAAACCCATAAGAATCGTCCAACAGACAGACTATCCCACTGCACTTTATTTTTTGGTATTTTCTTATAGGGCCAGCAATAATATAGCAGTATCTATTTGTTAAAAAAATCTTCTCGATAATAAACTCGAAATATCGCTATCATTCGCGTACAATTCAGATAGTTTAAGACCAATACTTCTTCAATATAAAATAAATGTACCTGTATAATATATCAACAAATTACTTTTCAGACTTACCGAGTTACGTTAAAAGAGGATTACAGCAAAAGAATCGATTTAGACCATTGCCTCGAGAGAAAAAACTTACTATCTCCAATTTGACGTTACAAGAGGTGTTCGAGAAAATAAAAGATATTACCAGAGCTCTCAACGAACACGCAAAGAAAAATGGATACTTTGTCGATTATAAATTTCGAATTTTAGAATATTAGATTTGTTAATTGACTTGGTTTATTAATTATCATTTTCAGATTTTCATTTAACGTTCGTTTAAATAAAATATATTGGTTATAGTGACAATACGTTAAAGGATGGATATTTTTTTTTATTTTTAAATATATATAAATATACTTCAAAAAAAAATTGTAACTACACGTTTTTTCCCGCATAAAAGTGTAGCAATCAGATCAGACAGTACCTTGCTTCCAATTTCCGTCCGAAAATCGAGACATTGTGTATTTATTGGCGCAACTCAACGCCGCGCCTTGTTTTACATAACAGAGTATATGTAAAAAAACCAAATATTATCATTACTCCCTGTAGTGGGTATTGAATCTATAACCAATCGCGCTTAGAGTCAGACGCTGTCCCACTGCGCTACGAGTGCCAAAATCAATTAGTATTTTATTGAATATAAAATAAAAAGTAAAATATTACTCAGAGAAAAACTTTAGAAAACCGTTCACGATCTTGAACGGTTTTCAAAAGGCGCGGGTTCAAATCCCGCTGCGTTCGAATTTTTAAACGTTTTCTACATATGTCTTTTTCAATTTCCTTAGTGTGCGAATAACACTTTAAAAAATAATAAGTTCTTTGATTTTCGCAATTATAGCACATTTTGATGTGAAACTATTTTAAACTGATTAATCGCGTATAATTTCGGTATTCGAAAATACATTTTTAGAACCCGACGTTTCGAACACTTTACAGTAGTCCGTGGTCACAGGAGTCTGTCTACCTGTGAGGAGTCTACCGAAATTATAAACTTAAATAATCATCATAAGAAGTCTAATATAAGCTTACATGAGTTGAACTGTTTTATACAGTGTGTACTGTGTCTCTAATATGAGTCGTATCGTGTAAATCTGCCCTCACTATTTATATATATAATATAATTTGAAATAATTCACTTAGTATTGTTAATTATTTTTAATCTTTTTTTTTCGTTTGTTGGCCTTTTGTTTGTGTTTTTTTGTATAGCAATTTTTTTTTAAGAACCAGTTATATTTTTTTGTTTTTTATTAATTTTAGAAACATTTCACATTGAAAATCAAAAAAAAAAGAAAAGAAAGAGTAAAAAATTCAATGAATGTGTAAATATATAGTTAGTATGTGACGTTGGCTTTCTTAATTTAAAATTAACTTAAATTAAAATTATTTTTTATATACACATCTCTCTCATATAGTGAGGCAGGCATAGAGAAACGAGTGCCAAGACACACCGTTCTGGAGGACTGGCGAGTGAGAGTGGCCTCAATATATAATTTAAAAAGTATATCTTAGATGGTATAAGTCATCTACTAATATCCAGTTAAAATTAAAAAATATTTGATAATTAGCCTCCATTCTCCGCATTCCGACCATTTAAGAGATAGTGGCGCAACTCAACGTCGCATTTTATCTCATTAAGCCAAAAAAAACAACAATTTTTTTATATATAATCTGGTCTTCTAGCAGAAATCGAACTCACAACTATGGCAGGCGCTTTTTTATCGCAACATGATGAAACTATTTTGTAACATTTTTTTTAATTGTCATTCGCACATTCAGGAAATAGAAAAAGACATAAATTTGTCTCTATTTATACGGTGTTTAAATAAACAACGTATAAAAATTTGAACGCAGTGGGATTTCAACCCGCGCCCCTTGAACCGTTCAAGCGCTCTGACCGCTAAGCCATGCGTTCTACATCCAGCTGCGTCGAAATTCTTATACGTTTATTACAATATATATGATAAATAGCCTCCATAGCCATCAATAGGGTTCATAATTGAAAAAGACATTTGTCTTTTTTAATTATGAACCCTGGTCTTTAAAAAATACAGATAAAATATATAATTCCATTTTAATATAAACATATAGTACTGGTAAGGCCATATTATTCGAAACACCTAAGTCAACAGCCTGTACAACTTAACTTGTTTCAACAATAATTCTGTGACGAGTTTTAGCTTTAACGGTACCTTGAAATGTAAATTTAAGCGTCTCCATTATATTTTATATAATGCTTTACAATTTTAAATTTCAAATTACTAAAATACCAATGATATTTTATTAATATATTTCACTCAGTTACCTTTACGTAAAATCGTCGCCTGATTGAACACGCGATGGTAGTGGGTTCAAAGCTCACTCGGGGTATAATAATATTTATATTATTTGAATGTCACAAGTTCCGCCACTCTCATAAAGTTTTGATATCAGGCCGAAAGTAGAGAACACCCAAGTGGGAATCGAACTCGCAACCAATCACGTTTTCAGTCAGGCGCTGTACCACTGCGCCACAATGGTATCTGCTTTATATATAAAGCATAACGAAATAAAAGATCACAGTAGTTAGTCAATTTGATAACATCAATTATATTATAAAACAAGATTACATTTCCCAATGCCCGATTACACCGACGATATATTACATTTCAAACTTAATTAGACGGCGGTATTCGAGGGTCTGTTGCAAGAATTTCAAATTATAATTAACTTCATCAATATGCTTCAGTGGATTTGAGATTACATGATTGATATGTTTTGTATTAGAAATATTACTTTTTTTATTATTAATTTACTAGCTCGTTGCTCGCTGCTTTTCCCGCACGAACTCTTTAGTAAAACAATGAAACTGCTGGAGAAACTAAAAAAATGGGATAATTAAAGCCTATTTTCATCGCTAGACCCTCAAGTACCGCGTTCGGTCGATGCCGTCACAGACAGACAGAGTTACTTTCGCATTTATAATATTAAGTATATATTACCTATGATTATAATTAGGCTTTATTTTCATAATTTATTAGAAAAAGAATTACGAAATGTCAAGATTTCAGATCCTACTCTATCCGCATCGCCTTATCAAAGCGCACTTTTTTTAAAACATTTTTAAAGTGTTTTTCACACACTAAGGAAATTGAAAAAGACATATTTAGAAAACGTATAAAAATTTGAACGCAGCGGTATTTGAACACGCGCCTCTTGAAAACCAAGTAAGCGCTCTGACCGCTAAGCCATGCGTTGTGGTGAATGTACTTTTTATACGTTTTCTAAATATTTCTTTTTCAAAGTGTCACTTTACAACGTACAACAGTGTATATCCAATACAAGACGATAGTATGTGTAGTATTTATATTATTAAGTGCCTAATGTGTATTACTATAAAAAATACTGACTCTTTCCTACATCTACATCATAATTCTTGTAAAAAGTACATTACTTTGTTTTCTAATATTAATATACGAGTTATAATATAAGGCATAAGGCGTTTTCCCTACAGAGCAGACAATGTGCTATGTTGAGTTCCGAAACACAATATACAGTGTCTCCAAATGGGTGAAAATGTTAAACGGTACGATACCACCTTCTCTCTTAGCAAAATACCTTTGTAAAATACAGGTTATACGACAAAAGTAGGTAAATATCGCAGTACAGAAATAAAAAAAACTCAGTAGTTAAATGCAGCTCTAGTAAAAGAAAGCGCGGATTTGAATTTTTATCCATAAAAAAGATCGGTAATTCAAGTTTAAGCCGCGAAAACAATTTAGTCAATCAGAAAACTTTACTCAAAATTGTACTAAGGCCAAAAATATATAAACGCAAAATTCAAACTCGTAGTCTCCACAACGGGAAATAGAAAGCAACTAAGCCACAATGGTCTAAAATCTTGACTGATATTTAAAATTTCAAGGAATACCAATGCTGTTTACATAACACCTCTACCATTTTATTGGCACAAGTTGACTCTTGGATTTGATATAGTATTGAAAAATTCTCAAAGATATCTATCCACTTTGAAATGTAACGTGAGAAAATGTTACGAGTATGTATCAAAAATCCTAGGTTTTGGCTTAAGATTTATCTCTTTATAGGTCAAATGCTAGAGTCCTGGTTATCCTTAAATGGTTATAAAAGCTTTAAGGTTTATTTCTATATACATTACAAGTTCCTTTCTCTACAAACTATTATTTCTTTTTAATTTGCAAAAAAAATTATATATAGTTATTTCTATTATACATACATTTATAAATAAAAAAAAACTTAGACTCATGTGCCCTATCAAAATGCGGAACATAACAAAAACCAAAGAAATTTAAATAACCTTTAAAATAAGAGAAATAAGCAACGGCATTTGACTGTACCCGTATACGTAATTGTTGTGGATTCGATTCCCACTCATGAAATGATTTCTAAATAACTTTAATTTCACCGCTCTGGTGACAAGACATCGTGACATTGACTTCCGCCACAGCACGCAATGTTTCGAATTTGGACGGAATTTGGAAAACGGATTGTCTTGACACTAGGTTCTAGGCCTTGGACTCTGCCTTGAACCCTGCTTTGAATAAGCGTAAGCTTTTTTATATATAAATCAGAAATAGGGTACACATTTTCATAATTGAATTATACTATTCATATATTATTCATGTACTGGCGTCTCTCGGGGTACAGAAACGTCTTATAACACGGAATCCTATTAAAGAGAACACATAAGAAAGGAAAAGCGTGTTACGGTAAAATAGAAAAACATATGTAAGTACGGTAGAAGTAAAATATTTGGTCGTAAATATGTATTTTGTGTACGTCATTTTGTATATTTACATAGCCTAGTGGTCCGTGTTGAGTTTTTATAATTATACTATATTCATATACTCGTATATATATATATATATACCTGAAAATATTTATAATTATAAAAATCCTACCTTTGGCCTTTGGGCACCTACAATTTTATATTCCGTATGACAAGGTTGGTTTGTAGAGTATGCTTTTATGCTTTAGGCGTTAAGCCCGCCTTATATACATTATTTTAATTTCTTGTATATTGTGTGCAATAAATAAAGTATATAAGTACTTTAAATCCTTCCAGGGAAGTTGGTTGTGGGTTGTGGACTGGTTGTGGGTTCCATTCCCACTCAGGAGCGGTAATAGAAGTTACAACCATCGGGTATTTGGTTAGACGCTGTCATACTGAGCCACGATGGCCTATTTATAATATACAAGTTTAACCGTTAGCTTACATGAGAATCGGCGTAGCTAGACTATCTAGTATATCATCAGAATTGAGTGACTTAACACTGGATTCTTTAATCAATTTAAAAACGTAGAAAATTAAAAAACAATTCCCATCTACATTAAAACTAACCTCTTATACATACATACACACATATGTATGTATGTATATATATATATATATATATACATACACAGCCTAACAGACCTTCCAAGACCAATATAACTTAATAGCACATCATAAAGTTTCTTTTGCGAAAATAGACAACACTTCACAGCCCATTTCCTTTTACTAGCATTTTAGGTTTATATGCACCCTGTACATAAGTATTGTTTCGAACTTGGGTGAGACCAGACCCAGCGAGTATTTATGACCACTCTGTATGTGACAAGTTTATGAAGCCTTTAGTTCCGTCAAAAACATTACGACATAGTCCACTTACGACGAAATAAAGCTTTTGCGAATTAGCTCTTAGATGATTTCAATACAATCGATTGCTACTGAGGGAATATTTATATTCTTATTCTTTTCTACTCCGGTCCGTTTAGGTTAGGTAAAATTGTGGTGTTGCCGACTGGCAAGCAGTAGTCTTCAAATTGAAGGAAAATGGAGAAAGGAGAAGTATATCACTAGGTTTGCAAGTCCATTTCATGTAGTGTGGGAAAAGTGTGTAGTCAATTATTTTTTGTCGCTCCACGCTTTTTGACGCGCAGTTAAAGAGAATCTAGTACACTCTGGCTAGGCCGATTTTGATGGGATTTTCACTGGTAACTGACGTAATAAATAGTAATTTAGGCTACTTTTATTTTAGAATGTCACGCGGACGCAGTCGCGGGCATTGCTAGTGTATAAGCAGTAAAAAAATCAAAGTCGATATCACAATAATTGATATCAAAAGAACTAATATTTCAAAAATTCCGTTCACATAATTCTAGTTACTTTTAAATTACTCATGTCAATTGATCAAACTGACAGTAAGCGTTCCTTATTTTGTATAAAATACAAGTAAACCCGTAAAAAAACCTAGTTAAGTATTCACATTACTGCTAACGAATTTCGAACTTAAATTTATTAGCATAAAGTTGAAATTCCATGAACATAATATCTAAGTCAATGCAATTAGTCTCCTTTACGAGCGCTTATTGCTTAAGTAACTCTTAAGTAAAAGTTGGGAAAGGTAATTTATAGTGGAAACTAATGACTTTAACAATAGAACCTTTTATACAGTTTTAGGCTTTGTTGTATTAATTTTGACTGAGATCTTAGATTCTGAGATTAAGAGCCGTAAAAGAAAAAAAAAAAAAATCACTATATTCTTAATATTTTTTTTTAGTTAAAAAAAAAGAGGAATATTTACAGTAACGTATAGAAATTTTGAAGTAAATGGAACTCGAACCCGCTATTCTAAGTAACCGTAAAAACGCTGAGACCCCTAAAGTTCAAATCTCGAAACGTTCAAATTTCCATACGTTTTCTAAAAACGGATACGCGGAAACGGATTAATCCGGTTAAAATAGTTTCATTTCAAAATAATTACATCCGTCTACGATGAATTTATTTGGAGTTGCTTGAGCATATTTCGTTGTAAGTATTAAAAACTATCGACTAATAGACAAAGTTTTTAAATAACCAAGCTATTTTGCAATATTACTTTCATGTGTACAACCCGTGGCGTTTAGCTCCCCGACTCAATACACAATATCTCAATTCTGTGTTTTTTTTTTATTCTGTAGACAAGGCAAACGAGCATTCGGTTCACCTGATGGTAAGTGATCACCGCCGCCCACGACCTCGTGTAACACTAAAAGAGCTACAGGGATATTGCCGGCCTTTAGGGTGGAAATAAATAGTGTTTTGACACTAATTTCTTTCTGACTTCAGCTATATATACTGCTATGCAGGAAATGCATGAAGCTTCTATCAATCAGTTATTTTTTATGTATTTTCTTTTTCCTCATAGAGACAGTCCTGTGCATTTAAGCAATAGCTTTTAAGTATTTATACGTAAAAAAAAACAAAATAGCCAAATTGAAATTGAAATAGTAAGAATTTCAGAAAACCAAGTCAATACCATAATAATATAAAGCTCGAATTTATCTCTATAGTGGGAAATGAATGAGACTAGTACAGAAAATGAAATAAAATTATACGACAATTCTTCACATATATATAAAGTGCTGTAAGAAGCATCTTACGTTTTAGATGCGGTGTATAATTTGAACGTAACTTTATATCTCATATTTATATTATAAGCTTGGTTTGTCATTCAGCTTCACGCTTGCGTGAAACGCACTGGAGTGAAACCTTGTTTCAAGACACTTTCCACCCAATATCTAGATATTGGTTATTGAGTGACAGAACGTATAGCCGCGTTTTGTCTTACGAGAGTGAAGACGTGAAAATTATTTATATACAACCATTTCCTGAGTGGGAATCGAACCTAAACCAATCGCATTTACAGTTAGACGTGTCCGTTTCTATTTTTTAAAACTAACTATAGCTATTTCAACGTAGCTGAATATAGAACGTGTGGCTTAGCGGTCGGAGTCTTTGGACGGTTTCATCGAGTCCCCGTACGTTAAAATTTTCATACGTTTACTAAAAATATCAAAAAGTAAAGGATAAACAGAAATTAACGTGGCTTTCTTTCTACCTGCATATTGAAGAAGCTTAAAAAAATATAAATAAATAATTAGCGACCCGCTCTCGTAAACTATAGGAATTTCGTGTTATTAGCGGCCTTTTATTAAAACAATGAACTTCCTATAGAAACTCAAAATATGAAAAAAGCAGCCTATGTAAACCCAAGGACCTATCTTTACATAAAATCTCATTAAAATCGGTTTAACGGTTTGTCTGTGTAAACGTCACATACAGACAGAGTTTCTTTGGCATTTATAGTATTAATATGGATTATGTGCACAATTTTTTTTTTCTTATTTTGATATTTATACGACTTATGAGGTCAAAGAGTTAGTCTCTACCAGTTTAGACAGCAGAATCTAATTTGCAACATTTGCATTTTAAACAGAAATGCATAAAATGAACTCAAAATGAGTTAATCACGAGAGCTGTGTACCAAGAAATTATATAAAATATCCAACTGTAATCGCGATGATTGCGAGTTCGTTTCCCACATGGGACTTATTATTATATTTAACTTATACTCCACATAAGGGAATTTATTTATTAAAAATTATTGTGCCTTGATATAACAAAACGCGGTCTCTAGCAAGTTATATATATATATATATATTTATTTATTTATTTATTTAGTAATTTATTTACATTGTATTTTATGTTGAGTGGTGGAATTCAATGCTGAGTCAATGTCTTGAGTTAGGAGGTTAGGAGCGGAACATGAAGACAATTTACCTATAACAAATTCTCTATTTTAGTCACTATATTTTAGTCTTTTCTATATTTTAGTCACTATGGGCCTGACTAAAATATAGAACAAAATTGCTCTTAAATATACTTTCCACTAAGTTCCTTTAAGTTACACGTTCGTATCGAACCGATTGAATTTTGCACTTAATCCAAGCACTGAACCAGTCTGCAGATGATGGATCATGATAAATTGAGTCTGTCCTCGATTTTAGTTCTTATCCCAATAGACACTAGAAAGGAGTATATATTATTGCCGCTCAATCAAAAATGTCAGCAATTCCATTTGAAAAATGTTTTTCACATTATTAAATAATTTTTAAAATATTTTTAATTAGATACATATACATATATATATACACAAATAAATAAAATTGGAGTGTCTTTTGACTAAATGCACACGGTACATATACCAAAATAACATTTTTTATATTTTTGTCTGCCTGTTTGTTTCGGCTAATCTCTGAATTAAAATAAAAGTTTATTTTAGAATAACAATCGGACAAAGTCGCGGGCGCAGTTAGCAGTAATTAAATTTTTATTTGCATTTCATTCGAAATGAACGGGGTAGTTGGTGTAGTTTTAAGTCTTTACAAATTGAACACGACGACAAATAAAGTATTATAGATTATATAAATTATTATCTGTTCTAGAGTCACTTATAAATATTACAACCTAGTTATTTTAATACTAAATAGAGAAACTATTAAAGGGGTATTTGAAGTAGGGCTTAAATTAATTCTAATATCTAATATCTATATTGGGGTATCAAGGTTGTTTTTAGAAATATGTAGAAATTTATAAAAACATTGTAAATAGAAATACATTTTTCAAATTTTTTTACCTTTGGTGTTGAGACCAGACCAGACCAGAGATAAAAAGAATTTAAATATAATATTCCACGAGTGGGAACCGAACCCTAAACCGTCGCGTATCCAATCAGACGCTATTACAGCACGCCACGATGGTCACGACATTTTTCCTTATAAAAATATTATTGTAGATAAAAAAATAGGAAGCGAGTTCATATTAGGAATGAAATATATCATTTATTAGTTTATTTAATATGTATTAGAGCATAATAGCATTTTTTTGTTTGCCAATTTATGGCAGTTATCGTAGAAATAGCTTCTGATGTGATATTCCCTTGGATTTATTACCATCTAAATGAGTAGTAAACATTTATGGAGAGGCTTTTACTATTAATCAAAACGTTCTTTTTATAAAAGATGATTTATTGGAGGCTTTAATGAAGATGTTATTGAGAAAGTTCGCTCATTTCAATGTGGGCGACTGTTTGGCGAGAGCCTGGTTGATTATCAGACGTGGATTCGATGCTTGTACAGCACATTATATTTTAACAACTTTGTTTGTTAATATATAACTAAGTGATAACTAAGTAAAGAATAAGGATACCCTGAAACGTGAGTACGTTTTATTAAAAATATTTTCAATTTAGTTTTATGGGTTTACTATAGTCGACTTTCAGTGTCACTAGCTCAAAGCTGTCCAAAGGTTTTAACCCCTTATATTGAATCCTTTACGCATCTAAATTCTTTCATACATTAAATTTCTACTTTATAATTTCCGAATTCATCGTTTTGAAAGTTCAAAACCACTGAACAGTGGTGATGAGTGATTAGTTTAAAAGTCTAATTGACTTTTAAAAAGTGAATGTCAATTTGGACATAAGTAAATACATGATGCAGTATTGATTTGTGATCCATTACAATATTATTAAATATATATATATATATAGATATATATATGCTGTGGTCGCGACTTTGTTCGTGGGAAAATTGAAAAGTATAAAAGATCGAAAGCGAAAAGCATAATTTACTCCTTATTAAATCATCCACCTGTCAGTGAAAGTCCCGTCGAAAATGATTCCTGAGATAACCAAGAACTAAAAGACAGATTAAAACTGTAAACAAACATATTTTGGTATATTTATAATATAACAAATAGACACTAATTTTATTTATTTAAAGATATCGTATTATGGAACATCAGATATCACTCATACAATAATAACATTTGAGCTTACCAAATACAAATCATACATGTTTCTATGCCATAGATATGTTTGTCAATTTTCATGATTATTTATTGAATTTTCAAGACAAGTTAGGCAAAGAGGGCATTTGTTAGTGATGTTATATATTACGGAGACAAAACGCGGCGTTGAGCTCCGCCACTCGACACGCAATGTCTCGAATTCGGAAATTGGAGAACGGAGTGTCTAGACACCGGGTTCTCTACCCAGCTATGCTGGAGAGTGTGAAGCAGCAAATAAAAGGCTATTACGGGTCTTTCCACTATTTTATTTGTATTTAGAGATAGAAGTAATGGTACCCGATGTCATGTTTTCAGTTCAGGTTCAAATCCACAAGTATCGCTTGCCCACTGACACACTTCAGAACTCCATAACGCCATAGCATAATTCTCATCATTGAGCAACTTTTAACTAATTTCAATTATTAAAATGACCCTGACGTTGTCTTCTTGTAAGATTATAAATTTATTATACTTTTGCCACTTTCCTCCATATTTTATAGCCCAAGTTTCTTCCAAGGACTGAAACGTGTACATCGTCTAAGCACTAAGCACGGGCTCTCAGAAGATGGATAGCAATGAATAAATGACTTCAATTACATCTCTTATCTTTGAGGCTCTTTATGTTTAAACACGGTTAAGCTTTACGTATAAATTAAAAGCTACTTCAACTTCAAGTGTAGTTAGCCAGTTACGATATTACAATGGATTCAGTTAAAAGTATGTGTTTTTTATAAAGAGAAGGGGGAAATATAATTTAATAATTTTCATTTCTTCGCTCTGGTGAATAAGTGCGGCGTTGTGCTCCGCCACTAACACGCAATGTCTCGAATTTGGATTCTTGAAAGGAATGTTTTGACAATAGGTTCTCTCTGACTACCCTGTTATGCGGGAAATGCGATAGACATACGACTATTGGCAAAATTATGTAAATATGGTTGATTCAACTAAAACTTACCGCTAAGCTTTCCCCTGGAAACGGTATTTTAGCATAACTCACAGTAGGGAAAAAAGCACTTCGATTAACCTAAATTATGTAACCTTATTAGAAAGGTACGTATCGCTTTTCTTTGGTTCTCTCCTTCCTAAAATATCTGAATAATTTAAAATGCATGACCAGTTCAGCCTCTTAATCCTTCATTGTTAGTGAAATACCTTCCCGTATAATGAGGGATCGGATAACTTAATACAGGGCTTAGATTGGTCCCATAGCTTTCATTCTAAGAGCCTACCCGTCATTTGTGTGCGGACCTCAATCAGCTGTTTACTTTAAACCGTCTTATGTCCGAAAACATTGTCAAAAAATAAAAACAGTTTATTATCTCCATATATAATAATAGATGTGGAGAACGGAATGTCTTGATGCTAGTTTATCTATACCTAGCCTGCTCTGCATGTAAAACGTCTAACAAATGCTCGGTTATTTTAAAGGTATATATTTTTTTACATATTTTAAAGTGTTATTCGCATACTTAGATGAAAAAGATATATTTAGAAAACGTACAAAAATTTTAAATTGAACGCTGCGGTCAAATTTATATATTTAATAAATAGCATTCTCTCTTGCCAAACGATTATTCGTAGAATAATCTTTGGGTAGCAGAAATTTGTCTCTACAGAGATGCTAACAACAAATATAAATTTTAATAAGCGTATAAGAATTTCAACGTAACTCGATGTAGAACGCATGGCTTAGCGGTCAGAACGCTTGAACGGTTTTCAAGAGGCGCGGGTTCAAATCCAGCTGCGTTTAAATTTTTATACGTTTCTAAATATGTCTATTTTAAAGATCATCTTCATTAAATAATTCACTAATAAATCTGCAAGTTACAGTTATAAAAAAAAAAGAAGTCCCTCTGAGTTTTTTACGCCGGTTCTTCTTAGGTCTAAGGCATTAACTTTAGTGAATCGATGGTAAATTATTTGATGTTCTAAAAATGAAGCTTGTAACTTCTTATTTGAACAAAATTGACTTTGATTTGATTTCTTCGTTTTGGTAAAACAGCGCGGCGTTGAGTTCCATCACTAACCACGCATTGTCTTGAATCCTTGTAAAAAGCAATGAACGAGATATCATTACACTAGGTACCAAAATCTATCAAAGAGCGTAAACTACAAATGAAGACAAACACGTTTTCTAAATATGTCTTTTTCAATTACCTAAGTGTCCGAATGACACTTTAAAAAAGGTTAAAAAAAATTAAGACAAACACATTCTTCAAACACAAGAAAACACATTTTCTATGTTACTGCCTTAATTCCCAATAAGGAAGCACTTTATTGCGTAAGAGGATTTGAAAGAGCCCTGAACTGCCACACGTTATTACAAACTACTTCGCGTTTTTACGGCTGATTAATCGTGAATGCCTTCCTTCCATATGTGTTTACCAGACGGCATTTGGTCTCTAATAAATACTTACAAATATATCATGGGAATCCATTAAGAACAACTATTATCGATGTATTAATATAGAAAATGATAAAAGGCTGTATACAAAATAATATAACTTTGAAAATATAAATAATATATACGAGTATTTTTACAGTAGCCTTCATACTTACAGTTAGGTAATCAAAGAGAACTTACTGTCAAGATACACTCTATCACCTGAATTCGAGGCATTGTATGTTGAGTGACTGAATGAGCGCCGTGCTTTGTGTTGCATTACATAAAAAGAAAAGAAGTAATTGAAACATTCCTGTGAGTGAGGATCGAACCCACAACTCATCGCATTAGCTACATATTGCCCCACTGCGCTATGATTGCCTCAAAGCTTATATAAAACAAAAGTGCAGAAAATTTATATTTTTAATAATTAAAAATATACTAATTTAATAAATATATATTACACATTATTAATATATATTACACACTATCATGTGTGTGGTGACGTACACGTCGCTAAGGACCCGTATGTATTTAGATAGGCACTAATCTCTGGGGATATAGAGTTTTGATTTTTATGACATTAATGAAAAAGGGCGATCCGTAAGAATACGTAAAGACAATTTGAATAAGTTTTCACAAGAAAATCCATGAGTAAAACTTAGTGTAGTAAATATTAAGTAAACATGTCTTGCAAATTATCATCATTTTTCGTAGAAAATGTAGACATTTTGACAGTAGAATTTATTTCGTCCACGAAATGAATGTGTACGAGTAATATGTTTATACAAATATAGCGATGTCTTTTTTCTCTTTTTTTATTAATAATTAGGATAGCTTAATAGAAGCTTATTATAATATTATACAAGCTTAAGCTTATAGAAGATCAAAGCTTATCCTGCATAGCAGGATGGGCAGAGATATTTTACTATATAAATTATCTTATATATTATTATATTCAGAATGGATATAAAAATATTCCTATAACAGATATCAGAACTGCCAATCAGAAATGTCCAAACACATACGTCTAGCGTTTAACGATTTCTTTTATATATTATTACTTTTATATAAATTTCACCATATATTTTAATAACTCTGTTCTCCATATTAAGTACACATTAAAACTATACTAGCCATGATATAATAAAATTAAAATTAGTTTCGTTTTTGCAAGGTATGCAGAGAGGCTTAGACTAGTGTCACGATACGCCGTTCCTGACTATCCGCTCGAATTTGGTACATTGCGTATTGAGTGACGGAGCCCAGCGCCGCTCTCTAAACAAAGTAGAGGAATTAAAATAAATTAAAAGAAACGATACGATACGATTTCAATTTTCGATTTTTCTATTACGATAATTAAAACTGCTACGACTTAAAAACGTAATATTTTCTCATTAAAGCGAAATAATTCTAAATAATCCCATTAGAGAGTGTCAAAACCAAAAATCAATACATTTCAATAGTTTTAGACTAACCAATAAGTACCGTCCGTGTATACCAATATTGCTAAAGTTCGTTAGTGGTCTATAATCGTCTCGTTCCCTTTGCAATGTTGATGAATATTCGGAACAAACTAGCTCTGGTCGCTTGCAAACATATCTACAGATAAAATTACCATAGGGTATTTGCTAGCGTAAACGTTGTACCGGTTAAGCTGAAATTGAACTTAACATTTGAAAGCTTTTGTGTTACTTTTATTAAGTAAGAGCTTTTATTAAGTAATAATTTCTATCCAGTACACGAATTGTATTGCTATCACTAAGCAGACAATATATTTTATTAAATGTAAATTGTAAAATTGTAAAATAAGCTTACAAAGGGATGCATTCATCCTTAAAAACAGTAATAGTTTATTAAATTGTTATAATAGGATGTATGTACACTATTATATCATATGTATTCTATTATGATAAATAAAAACATTTAAAAAAAAAAAAAAAAAAGTAAGAATTGTCGTCCGCTATTTCATTTACGTGGACTATAAAATCTCTCTTTTTCTCTCTCTTCCTATCTTAGTGCTCTCCTACACTCTACACTCCCCAAGATTGTCTGTCTGTCAGTCTGTAACGCTAGAGTTGTATACATATACGTATATACAGATCGATTAAAAAACCCCTCGTGAAGCAGTGAGCCAGCGATGGCGATTCTAATGGCGATGTTAGGTGATTTCGATTTGGGAAATGATTATATACGGCGTTAAGTATAAGAGGGAAAAAGTGTGAAGGTTTTCCTTTCTAAGTATATTCGACAAATTTTATGTAAAAACACATTTTTTTCAATATTTTTTTCATTTTAAACGAATATTTTTATTAATATATATCATATATAAAATAAATAATATTCATAATTATTCTTTTTACTCTAGCTTTAAGCTTTTTTCCGCATAACTGAGTAGTTATGAACCCTAGTGTCAATACACCTATCTTCAGACATTAAGTGCGAGTGTGTAGTGTCGGAACTAAACGCCGCGATTTTCATTATTACAAGGGCGATATAAAAATAATTTAAATATTGTGAGTGAGAATAGAACCTACAACCAATCACCTACAGGTCACCTACAAATACTGACGCTGTTGCACTGCGCTACGATAGCCTCAATTAATATAAAATTGAAAGTCCACGCAAACGAAGCTGTAAGCCACAACTAGTCCCATTTAACTTACCCTTAACTTAACCTTACTGAAGTTTTTAAATCTCTAAATTTGGTTAAATTAATATATATATAAGTAAAGAAAGCAACATTTACAAATGGTTTTACATTAAAAGATAGATGGTATGATGATAGCGGGCCGATCTAACTCATACCCCTTTATTTCCCACCGAAATAATGCATGGAATCATATACTAGGATACTTTATGATACCTTTGTAGATAAAACATGAGTAGTTAGGTCCAGCCTAACACGGACAGAGTCTGGCTGTTATCGGTAACGATTGCTAGTAGGTTCGATTCCCATTCGATGGTATGTTTTTTTAATTTATCCTCTGGTAAGACAAAGCGCAGTGTTGTGTTGCGACAATCAAGATGCAATTTCTTTAAAAAACAGAGTGTCTTGACACTACTAGGATCTCTTTGACTACCCTGCTACGCGAGGAAAATTGCAGAGCTGAAAAAGAATTAAATTACACCCAAAAAAACAATTCCGAATTTGGTTCCGGCACCGAACACGTAAAATTAAAAAATTGCCCTGAAAGTGGAGAACGGAGTGTCTGATGCTAGGTTCTCACTGACTACCCTTCTATGCGAGGAAAAGTGAAAAGCTGAAAAGAAATTAAAATAACCCCAACAATACAACTCTGAATTGGGTTCCGCCACCCAACACGCATTATTTTAAAATTGAGCAGAAAGTGGAGAACGGAGTGTCGTGACACTAAGTGCTCTTTATCTAGCCTGCTATACAGGTTAGACGCGTGAAATAAAAAATGAAATAATAATAATAATAAATACCTCCTAACACGTTGTAAAATATTTGTGTGACAGTGATCGTCTCGTGCGGGATTGCCGTATTGTTTGGCTGATGAATATTCTGAAATAAAGCCTCGGCGCTGGTCGTTGCCAAACATATCCGTGGAATGTATTAGCATATATTATAATTTACTGTAGAGGTTTTCTGAATTATTAGCGCAGTGGGAGTATCTAATATATTATGCAGAGGTAGCAAATTGGATATTAATGAAAAATGTTGGATTTTTTTTTATTATTTCAAACTTCCATGTTTAATATTACAATTGCGAAAGTAATTCTGTCTGTGACGTTTTCCGCTCATTATGACGTAGTCGCGTCAAACCGCTGAACCGATTGTGATGAAATTTTATATAGAGACACTTAAGGGTTTTTGGATGAATATAGGCTACTTTTATTCTGCCATTTTTCATTCGTTTACCTGCCGAAAATATTTTAAAAATTTACATTTTTTAAAGTGTTATTCCCACACTAAGGAAATTGAAAAAGACATATTTAGAAAACGTATAAAATTTTTAACGCAGCGGGATTTGATCCAGCGCTTTTTGAAAACCGTTCAAGAGGCGCTGCTAAATATGTCTTTTTTAATTACAATTTTTCACATATTTTATAACATTTTATTCCGTAAGCATTTACGTTTGAATAATAAAAAGAAGCTGAGAAACGCTACATATATCGAAATTCGAATTACACTTATAAAAAGCTTCCCCTATTAATCAACTGTAAGAACGTTATATGCTCTTGGTCGGTAATAACGTGTGGTAGCACAAAGCTCTTTCAAATCCTGTTACGTAATAATGCGCTATCTTATTAGCAATTGAGAAAGGTGTTTTTATATTAATACAAGAATTTTTTTGTTCTTTGAGATCTTGAAGTACTGTGTGAACAAAATATTATATTTCAATTTCAAATGATTATATTTCAAATTAATATTGTCGTATCATTTTTACAATATTTTTTATTTCTAAATTCACGGGTTTTTCTTAGTAGATATATAAAATACTTTTTTTTTATTCAAAGTTCAACTCAATATTCGATTCAAATTTAAAATATATAACCATGCCTTTATGCAAAATTACGGCGTAAGGTTCAAAAATTAGCATATAATCTGTAATCTTTTAAACTGGAGAAACTTGAAGAATAAAGTGATTCAACGCTAAGTTCTACAAATGAAAAAAACATATAAATTTAGATTTTTTTTTCTTATTCACCTTATTCAATCCTTTTCGTCCTTTCAAAAACTCATACTTTTGCTTTGAACTTCAAAAAGATGAATATGATCGAGAATCTAATTGAGAGAATCGTGGCGTAGTGTGACAGCGTCGTACTGTATACGAAATGGTTGTGATTTCAATTCCCACTGGGAGGAATGTTTATAGTTTAATTGTTTTCATTTCTCCGCTCTAGTGACGAGTGTGAGTGCGGCTATCAGATTTGCTACTAAACACGCATTATTACAACGGCAAGTGAAAGACGGAGTGTCTTGGCACTAGGTCTTGGTACTCTCTGCCTGACTGCTATACTAGAGAAATAAACCTCGAAAATAATAATCCCCAAAAAACTAAATTTCTATTTTAAAACATACAGATGTGAAATACATTAGATATAAAGTTTATAACAGAAATTAAAGCATAAGGAATAATTGAATGTATTAAATAATAAAGCAAAAAATCTAAGATCGTAGCTTTGGAGACTAAACGTGAAAAATAATACATATAAAACTAAAACTAATATTTTTTTTAATGATAAATTTGTTAAATGTTTTTAAATAATACTTATTCTATTATTTAACATTTTTTTAAAGTGTAATTTGAACTGTTAGAGAATTGAAAAATACATATTTAGAAAAGGTATAAAAACTTGAACGCTGCAGGATTTGAACCCGCACCTCTTGAAAGCCGTTTAAGTTACTTACTCGTATTCTTTTCTAGGTATTACAGCTTAACAGATGTCATGTATACCTTATAGAATTTAGTACGCAGAAAAAGATTTTTGCACCTACTATCAAAACACTCTATTCTCCCCTTTGATTTTTCATCGAGACAGGACCTGTTGAGTGGCGGAACTCTACGCTCGATTTATCTTTTGATATCAGAGCAAAGAAATAAAAATATTTTAATATAATGATTTTCTCGAGTGGGAATGGAACCCACAACCAATCGTCTTTATAGTCAAACGCTGTGAACCGTGACCTGTTATTCCGTTTCAATAATTTGTTTCTTCAAACAAACCCTTCTCAAAATTTCACAAATGAGAACTAGATAACACTCTCGATCAAATAGACTGTGGAAAAGCGGTTCGAAATAAATAATTATTTTCATATCAATATTTGCCTAAGGAGTTTTACTAAGAAAGAATAACATCTGTCGAGTATAGACCCTGCCTGCACCTTAGAATCCGTGCAGGCGCCTTACGCATTATGCCATACTTTCTAATATGTAGCCGTTGTTACAACATTTGCTATTAGCATCTCTGTAGGAATATTTTCAATAATGTCCGCTATTCATGGTTATTACAATTATAATTTGATCCTTTAAAGATAGGCAGTGGTTAAAAATTTGATTTATCAATACATTTTACAAGAATTTTGATATTATTTTAATACTAAGCATGCGAATAAGTGTTTTATATGTTGAAAAATTACTTTGTATTCTATAAAAATTGAGAATAGAGTAGAATAAAATGGATTGTTAATGATATCCTGTACATCTGAAGACCCTCGATGAGTAGAAAACGAAAGGAGCTATAGTTATATACTTCATGAGTGATTTTTCATTTCGTATATAAATATCGTACACAAACAAACAAGTAAAGTCTTAGACGCCAGCTAGTATACTTAAAACGTTCTAGAATTCAGCTTTCATCTGAAAAAAGATAATGCCCCAGTTGAACTTTCAATGCAAACAGTAGTTTCCCACAATTTATTTGCTCAATTTCATAGCGCAAGCCATTAGGCTGCGCTAATGTTTTGCTTCTATAATATTTGCTTGCATAATATCGACGGCAAGTGGTATTTAAAATTTAGTTAAGTATATTTTAAACTTTTCAAAAAATTGGAATTCATATAGGCACAGTTTTGCCAAGTCATGACTGACTTTACGTGAATGGGTTCAGATTCCACTCTAGGGTAACCTGTAATGATTTCAATATATTGATTGCTAAGTTACAAAACACTTGCATACAATGCTTTTTTGCATATGCATATGCATATGGAGGTTAGTCAGAGAACCTAATGACAACTCCACTCCTTTTTTCTACTTTACGCTTAAAATCGAGACATTGCGTATTGAGAGCTGCAACTCAACGCCACATTTTGTCATACTTTAGGCAGAAAAATAATTGAAATATTCCGCCAAATGGTAATCGAACCCACAACCAATCGAGTTTTCAGTCAGTACACGTTTGTTATAATGCCTTTATATTGTACTTTATTAAATGGGATTTGAACCCACAAACATCAAATTAAGGCATGCGCATTCGATTATGCCACAATGACTATTCTGCCAAGCTATACTAGCATATGCTTTCGATTATATATCGGGTGCCAAATAAAATCCATTTATTTCCCATACATTGGCCATATCAATTTTTGTCATTCGCAGCTCCTAAAGACCTTGTCGGTAATATTGAATAATCGCCATCCGTTCCAAGTCATAAATTATTGTGTAGGATATATGACTAAATCTCCATGGGGTTTTGGCCATAAATTTTTGTAGTCTATTCAGGTAGGTTCATCTTTGATTTTTTTTTTATCATTGGACTTGTTTTTGACGGTACTTGTACCTATATTTGAGTATGTTTCTTTTATGAAAGGAGAGATAAAAGGCCTGTCTGACTGAAAACGTAATAGTGTGTGCGGTTGTGGGTTCGATCTCCACTTGGAGAAAACATTCTCTTTTCATTATGTTCATTTTCAAAAACACGGTGTTCAGTTTCCCCTATCAACACGAATGACTTTACTTCGAGCGGGAAATGGAGAAATGTTTATGTGTATGCAATAATAATGTATTTTATAAATAGCACAAAATTTGAACGCAGCGGGATTTGAACCCGCGCTTGAACGGTTTTCAAGAGGCGCAGATTCAAATCCCGCTGCGTTCAAATTTCTATACGTTTTCTAAATTTGTCTTTTTTTTACTTTGGAAAAATCTCGAATATTATTTTTTACGTCCTGTTATCGGTCCTCGTTTCATTTTAACCTTTCCACGCTATTAAATTACGAACTGGTTACACCTAATGTAAGGCAATTATTGGATACATATTGTTATATGAAAATTTTATGTGAACTAAGCTTAGTCATTTATAAGAATAATTTTAGTATATTACTAGATTAGAATCCTTTTAAAGTTCTAATCACATACTTTGAAAAATGTAAAAAAAAATCGTATAAACATTTGATCGTTGTGGGACTTGAACCCACTCCTTTTGGAAACCATCCAATCACACTAAGCAATTCAGCTATACGTTCTTATTCGCCTGTTCATACATGCCCTACGAGGGGCCCTCATGCTTTACGTGGGTTTCCTTCTGTATCATCTATAATGTACTCTCGAAGGTTAACCGCCTAACCACCGCATAACGACTTCTACCGGCTTTCATTAAGTTTTGGTTTCCTTAATTATAAATAATACTTTAATAAAATTTAACATAATCAAGCCACCTTCGTTTTAATGAACGTCATTATTGAAACATGTCAATAACAAGTTCAACAAGATACGAACTCAAATTTTTTTTTTGCATCTAATTCATCTTTTTTTTAATATTTGATCTCATCCTATTCAGTCGTTACCATCATTTCAATAGGATTAAATTGAAAATCAAAAAGATTAATTGATGTTGAAAATCTCAAATTTCTAGTTAGTTATTTAACAAAAATAAAAATTGGCTATGTTGATAATAATTTGAATTTCAAAATCTATATGTCAAGACTTCTTATAAAAGCTTTTAAAAGCTTCATATTTTCCCGCATAGCAGGGTAGTCGGTCAGAGAAAACCTAGTGTCAAGAAAACCTGTTCTCCACTTCCGCTCTAATTTGAGACATGTCGAGCGAAGAAATTAAAATAATTAAATTATGATCAGAGTACGAATCGAACCCACAACAACTCGTGCCAGACGCTTTCCTATTACGCCAAGATTTCCTCTATGTCAAGATAGATTAGAAAAAATAAAACTTACCTTAGAGGAAAGAAAGTTTCATATAATTCAGTTCCAAGATACAGTTACCGTTATAAAAGTTTTAGTAATTTTATTATAATTCATATGTAATAATTCATGTGTACTACGCTAAGACATTTGATAGTGCCATAGCCATGCCATCAATGATTAATCAGAGACTTTTTATACAAAACTGACCATTTAAAAATTATACAATTAAAACATTGATTGAGATGGTTATGGCATAAAAAGGACGTTAAAAAAGGGTTCTACCCTGATAGAGAATGTAACGTTAGGAAACTATTTTCCCTTTTGAGTTTTGCGTGCAGAAAAGAATCTCAAGGACATTGGTTTCTCTAAATGCCTTAGGTTTCACCTGGTTACAGTGGGTGCATATCGAACCAGTTTCCATACTGTTCCACTGTTTACAGCAGATATATTTTGAAGACTCTTAAGCCAGTACATTACAGTCAGTAAGTTGCCACAATGTTTGACTTTTTGACACGTTTTTATTAGCTTCACTATCTATATATATCTATCAATTAATCAACTAATATAACACACTTGCATATGTGTTCAAATCTAATGACAATGCACTATTTTCATTGCAAAAACCGGACCATTTTTAATATTTTTGAAGTGTTCTTCGCAAACTTAGGAAATTGGAAATCATTTTTATACATAACGTATAAAAAATTGGACGCAGCGGGATTCGAAACCGCGCCTTGTGGAAACCACAAACGTTAAATGCTTAACTTAGCTGTCAGATCGGTCTTGGACGGTATATAAGAGGCGCGTGTTCGAATCCCGCTACGTTCAAATTTTTATTCGTTTCCTATAAAAAAAACCTGATCATTATCAGGGTGACCTTTTGAATTTTAAGTTTTTTTTAAATAAATAAAAAAAAACAGCTGCACGTTTTTTCGCGCATAGCAGGGAAAGCGAATCAGAAAGAACCTATTAAATTAAAAAAAAACGTCAATATGATATTCGCGAGGTATAAAAGTGACAGAGTGGCAATATTTGGAAACATTACGCTATCGAAGAAAAACAGTGGAGTGCTTAAAAGATTATCTGAGCTGAGCAATTATTTATTATCAATGATTTATGTACGTTTCGATAAAGGGATAGTACGTTTAAAAATTAACACAGTAATATTGAATTCTTTTATTTAAAATGTGTTTGTTAAATGAAGCGAATTCCTTTATTGTGTCGGCGGCGTTGAGTTGCGCCACTTAAGATGTCATATCTCGAAGTCATGTATACGGTAAGAGGATCGGGGTACGAGGTTTTCTCTGAAGCCAACGCTACGATAAAAAGAGCGTAGAGCTGTTTTTTTTTTTTTATTTTTTAATATGATCGTTTCCGACATCGAGACATTGTGGGTGTGCGGTGATTTGAAAATTATAAAGTTATATCGTTCCACCGAGTGAAAATCGAACACATTACCAATCGCAATTATACCCAGACGCTGGCACTCAGCGCCATGGTTGAAGTTGAAATTATGATAATTTAGTTTAGACTGATATAGTGATTTCAGAGAGCAATGGTACTGTAGACAGTGTCTTGACACTAGGTTCTGTCTGACTGCGCAAACCAAAAAAATAGCTAATTAAAAAATTGCTAATTAAAACATCGATATCTGTAGTCCCTGATCTGGTACATATTTTACTTTTTTTACATTTTTAAAGTGTTATTTATACATAGGAAAAGAAAAAACATTTTTAGAAAATGTATAAAAATTGGTAGAACGCATGGCTTTAGCGGTCAGAGCGCTTGGATTTGAATCGCGCTGCGTTAAAATTTTTTATACATTTCCTAAAAACTGTTTTACATATTTTACTTGTCTTATAATTTACTATCTCTGTTTTTTTGCCTATCTTAGACACGATAATATTAACAGTAAGATTAGAACCCACACCTCACCTGTGCTAAAGGTGCCATATGCCGAAGGTAACCACCCAAGTATACTACAGTAAGCTTCGCAATTTCCTTAAGGTGTCTAAAATTTCGCACAATAATATTGTATGAAACTCATTTCGTTTACGTATTTTTTTTTGAATTCACCATATTACGTCTTTGAGGAAAACATATCCCTTAACAAGATTCGCTTACAACCGTAATGTACTCTGTGAAAATGCTTTCGAAGCTCGTATTTCCCTTTTCATGTTGCATTTTTTGAATATGAGTCACTTTGTGGGTCGGTTATATTTTTCGTAGGTTTTTATATTAGGGCAAGGGTCGTAGGTTCTTATAATAACCAGAAGAAATATTTGTTAGATATCTATTCAGGTATAACCATAGGTATTCATACTTATTTCATGTCAGGTTGAGTTATCAATGTATGAAAACTCTTCCGTTACTGTTAGTCACTCAGTGGATTAAAAGACAATGCACAGCCAAATTTAATTTTAATTATTTTTAAACAATGTATTTTGTGCCTCATATATCAAAAATACTAATTAAATAGACAAACCCAATACTACCGTATGAAAAGACGGTGAAGAAAGCCATTATATAAAAATAGCATACTAATGATTTAAAGACTAAATTTGAAGTTCAAAAATGAATATGGAGTTTGTATTTTATATCTTTTACGTCGGACAAAAGGACTCACTCCAGCTGCATCAGTTATGTAGCTTGTAGGTATAGCTTGAGGGAATGCCGAAAAACTGTATGTAGCGATAAGATGTAGCGCGTGCTCGGGCAACAATATTTTCTAAGTTATCTGTTTTATTTATTTTTTTATTATTATAGTTACCAGAGGGTCAAAAAGAACCTAGTGCCAAGACATTTCAGCTTTTCATCTGAATTCAAGACATTGCGTGTTGTGTAATGGAATGTTAAGTCGCGTTTTATTAGTGCAGGGAAATGAAAGTAGTTGAAATATAATCTTTCCCCCGAATGGGAATCGAACTCAGAACCATTGTGTCATATTATATTATATATTGTGTCATAGTCTAAGTCTGTACCTCAAGTTTGTCTGCGCCACGATGGGTAACTTAATATATTATGACACATATGACAAGTATTTGAATAAACATTTCTTTCGGGAATGATCTATATCAATAATGAAGGACAAAGTGTCAAGCTACCATCATTTGTTGAAGAGTATAATATTGAAAATCGACTCTACGAGTAAATACCATTGTGTCTTTCATGCCAAATCTTTCATTAATTAAAGTCAAAACGCTGCATTGAGCTCCGCTACATGACACACAAAGTTTTGATGTCAGGTAGAAAATGGAGAACGGAGTGTCATGACACTAGGTTTTCTGTGACAACCTTGCTTTGCGGAAAAAGCGTATATAGTATTCCTATTTCCCTTGTCTGATTAGACAAACCGAAGCGTTCGGTCCAAAATCACTAATAAGATCATAAAATACTATATTTGGGAGTGAACGAAAAAAAAAAAAAAAAAAAAAAAAAAAAAAAAAAAAAAAAAAAAAAAAAAAAAAAAAAAAAAAAAAAAAAAAAAAAAAAAAAAAAAAAAAAAAAAAAAAAAAAAAAAAAAAAAAAAAAAAAAAAAAAAAAAAAAAAAAAAAAAAAAAAAAAAAAAAAAAAAAAAAAAAAAAAAAAAAAAAAAAAAAAAAAAAAAAAAAAAAAAAAAAAAAAAAAAAAAAAAAAAAAAAAAAAAAAAAAAAAAAAAAAAAAAAAAAAAAAAAAAAAAAAAAAAAAAAAAAAAAAAAAAAAAAAAAAAAAAAAAAAAAAAAAAAAAAAAAAAAAAAAAAAAAAAAAAAAAAAAAAAAAAAAAAAAAAAAAAAAAAAAAAAAAAAAAAAAAAAAAAAAAAAAAAAAAAAAAAAAAAAAAAAAAAAAAAAAAAAAAAAAAAAAAAAAAAAAAAAAAAAAAAAAAAAAAAAAAAAAAAAAAAAAAAAAAAAAAAAAAAAAAAAAAAAAAAAAAAAAAAAAAAAAAAAAAAAAAAAAAAAAAAAAAAAAAAAAAAAAAAAAAAAAAAAAAAAAAAAAAAAAAAAAAAAAAAAAAAAAAAAAAAAAAAAAAAAAAAAAAAAAAAAAAAAAAAAAAAAAAAAAAAAAAAAAAAAAAAAAAAAAAAAAAAAAAAAAAAAAAAAAAAAAAAAAAAAAAAAAAAAAAAAAAAAAAAAAAAAAAAAAAAAAAAAAAAAAAAAAAAAAAAAAAAAAAAAAAAAAAAAAAAAAAAAAAAAAAAAAAAAAAAAAAAAAAAAAAAAAAAAAAAAAAAAAAAAAAAAAAAAAAAAAAAAAAAAAAAAAAAAAAAAAAAAAAAAAAAAAAAAAAAAAAAAAAAAAAAAAAAAAAAAAAAAAAAAAAAAAAAAAAAAAAAAAAAAAAAAAAAAAAAAAAAAAAAAAAAAAAAAAAAAAAAAAAAAAAAAAAAAAAAAAAAAAAAAAAAAAAAAAAAAAAAAAAAAAAAAAAAAAAAAAAAAAAAAAAAAAAAAAAAAAAAAAAAAAAAAAAAAAAAAAAAAAAAAAAAAAAAAAAAAAAAAAAAAAAAAAAAAAAAAAAAAAAAAAAAAAAAAAAAAAAAAAAAAAAAAAAAAAAAAAAAAAAAAAAAAAAAAAAAAAAAAAAAAAAAAAAAAAAAAAAAAAAAAAAAAAAAAAAAAAAAAAAAAAAAAAAAAAAAAAAAAAAAAAAAAAAAAAAAAAAAAAAAAAAAAAAAAAAAAAAAAAAAAAAAAAAAAAAAAAAAAAAAAAAAAAAAAAAAAAAAAAAAAAAAAAAAAAAAAAAAAAAAAAAAAAAAAAAAAAAAAAAAAAAAAAAAAAAAAAAAAAAAAAAAAAAAAAAAAAAAAAAAAAAAAAAAAAAAAAAAAAAAAAAAAAAAAAAAAAAAAAAAAAAAAAAAAAAAAAAAAAAAAAAAAAAAAAAAAAAAAAAAAAAAAAAAAAAAAAAAAAAAAAAAAAAAAAAAAAAAAAAAAAAAAAAAAAAAAAAAAAAAAAAAAAAAAAAAAAAAAAAAAAAAAAAAAAAAAAAAAAAAAAAAAAAAAAAAAAAAAAAAAAAAAAAAAAAAAAAAAAAAAAAAAAAAAAAAAAAAAAAAAAAAAAAAAAAAAAAAAAAAAAAAAAAAAAAAAAAAAAAAAAAAAAAAAAAAAAAAAAAAAAAAAAAAAAAAAAAAAAAAAAAAAAAAAAAAAAAAAAAAAAAAAAAAAAAAAAAAAAAAAAAAAAAAAAAAAAAAAAAAAAAAAAAAAAAAAAAAAAAAAAAAAAAAAAAAAAAAAAAAAAAAAAAAAAAAAAAAAAAAAAAAAAAAAAAAAAAAAAAAAAAAAAAAAAAAAAAAAAAAAAAAAAAAAAAAAAAAAAAAAAAAAAAAAAAAAAAAAAAAAAAAAAAAAAAAAAAAAAAAAAAAAAAAAAAAAAAAAAAAAAAAAAAAAAAAAAAAAAAAAAAAAAAAAAAAAAAAAAAAAAAAAAAAAAAAAAAAAAAAAAAAAAAAAAAAAAAAAAAAAAAAAAAAAAAAAAAAAAAAAAAAAAAAAAAAAAAAAAAAAAAAAAAAAAAAAAAAAAAAAAAAAAAAAAAAAAAAAAAAAAAAAAAAAAAAAAAAAAAAAAAAAAAAAAAAAAAAAAAAAAAAAAAAAAAAAAAAAAAAAAAAAAAAAAAAAAAAAAAAAAAAAAAAAAAAAAAAAAAAAAAAAAAAAAAAAAAAAAAAAAAAAAAAAAAAAAAAAAAAAAAAAAAAAAAAAAAAAAAAAAAAAAAAAAAAAAAAAAAAAAAAAAAAAAAAAAAAAAAAAAAAAAAAAAAAAAAAAAAAAAAAAAAAAAAAAAAAAAAAAAAAAAAAAAAAAAAAAAAAAAAAAAAAAAAAAAAAAAAAAAAAAAAAAAAAAAAAAAAAAAAAAAAAAAAAAAAAAAAAAAAAAAAAAAAAAAAAAAAAAAAAAAAAAAAAAAAAAAAAAAAAAAAAAAAAAAAAAAAAAAAAAAAAAAAAAAAAAAAAAAAAAAAAAAAAAAAAAAAAAAAAAAAAAAAAAAAAAAAAAAAAAAAAAAAAAAAAAAAAAAAAAAAAAAAAAAAAAAAAAAAAAAAAAAAAAAAAAAAAAAAAAAAAAAAAAAAAAAAAAAAAAAAAAAAAAAAAAAAAAAAAAAAAAAAAAAAAAAAAAAAAAAAAAAAAAAAAAAAAAAAAAAAAAAAAAAAAAAAAAAAAAAAAAAAAAAAAAAAAAAAAAAAAAAAAAAAAAAAAAAAAAAAAAAAAAAAAAAAAAAAAAAAAAAAAAAAAAAAAAAAAAAAAAAAAAAAAAAAAAAAAAAAAAAAAAAAAAAAAAAAAAAAAAAAAAAAAAAAAAAAAAAAAAAAAAAAAAAAAAAAAAAAAAAAAAAAAAAAAAAAAAAAAAAAAAAAAAAAAAAAAAAAAAAAAAAAAAAAAAAAAAAAAAAAAAAAAAAAAAAAAAAAAAAAAAAAAAAAAAAAAAAAAAAAAAAAAAAAAAAAAAAAAAAAAAAAAAAAAAAAAAAAAAAAAAAAAAAAAAAAACTTCTAACATCCAGAGGAACGATTATATTGAAATTATTTTCATTTCCTCGCCTTGGTATCTAAGACAAAGAAAACACTAGGCAAACAAGCGTCAGGGTCCTTGTGTAACACCAGAGTAGGCACACGTGCAGTGCCAGCCTTTGATATACAGTTAGACGGGCTTTTGAAGGTACCCATGTCGTGAACACCGCCGCTGATAGGCCATTCCACAGTTGTGTCACATGGAAGGAAGTTCCTATAAAACCCCACAGTAATAGATTGCCAGCTCCAGAGGGTGAGGATGATATAAAAGCCTGTTACATATTGTGCGGTTTCAAAATTCAGCCACAGGAATTAGGTCAATCAGTCCCCTAGAACACTTCCCATGATATATGCCACGAGAACGCACGTTACGCACGAAAAGTTAAGGAAAAGTTAATATTTCTTATAATTTTCTATAAATATCTAATTTAGTAAATTATTATTGTTTTGTTTATATTTCAAGCACGTTTGTATAATAAATAAAACATCAGTATATTTAAAATATTAGGGTTTGTTTGTAAGCGATGGAAGCCGGAGCTATTTTATGAAGATCTCAGCCTATCTAGAACTATAATAAGTCGATGTCTACTATTTATTTTGAAGGCAGCGCTTTTAGGTTCATTTCAAATTGGTTAAGTAGTGAGAGGAGCTGATTCAGTGAAAGCGAACGTTCACGGATTTTAAAAGGGCCCCTTTAAACCTACACTTACATCGCAAGTCCCAGGAACTGCCCCGAGCTCCTCTTTCTGTAATGACATGGGTGGTGAATCCATGGAAAGATTAGGAGTTATTTCTCTGATTAAAGAAGACAAAGCACGGTGTTAGGTCCAATACACAATGTTTTTAAAATTGAGATTCAAAACTCAGTGTTTTTTTAAAATTAGAAACCGGAAACTGAAGAACGGAGCGTATCAACACTAGACTTCTCTCCACCGATCCCGTTAAATGTAGAAGATCTGATGTTGTAAGAAAACCTTACTTACTGAAATTGCACAATTTTAAGTATGTATATCTAAATATGTTATGAATTGGTATACAATTTGACAAATGGAGTATAAAAATTCTCATTGAGTTTTGCGAAATCTAATATGAATTTAATGTTGAAATATACTCGTGTGAATAAAAATTTATCAAAATAAAGTGTGAGTTATTTGCTTTTAAATTTATTAAAGCTTTGGTGCTAAATCACTTAACCACTTATTATATTTTATCATTTCTCCTAACTTTGGAAGAAATAAATTATCGATTTCAAATATAATTTGTTCTTGGTTTTCAAATCATCAAACAAAGTGCGGCGTTACTTTATAATGTCAAATGTTGAAAATAGTGTGATATTGTTAGTGTCTTTTCAGCTTCAAACTTTTCACCACTTCGAGAAACCACCGTAGCGCTTCTTATTTAATCATTTTTTATATAAAAAATTCATATACCTAATATTTTTTAATACAATATTTAGTATTTTTCATATAAAATAACATTTCGTAATCAGTTAAAGTAGATCCACACTAATCTTTCTCACAAGTAGTTAATATAAGAAATACACACTTATACAGGCTAAGGGCATTCGTTCACAAGACAGTATTAACGATAACAATTTTTACATCTTCCTCGGCCGCCGTCCCATTCAGCCTTTTCGTATTTCACTTTCCATTGAATCTTGATGAATAGTCCGCTTTTGTTAGTTTATCATTTGCTATGGCTTAATTTTGCTTTCTAAATATATGGCCTATTATTACGATTCATATTATATTTATATATATTTGTGACCCATATACTTTTTATATTAAATACTAGCGACCTGCTCGCGACTTCACATGCGTAAACTATTTGGTATTTTCAACCACCCGCGTTCGCAATGAAATCAGAATCTTTACCTAAATTTATAATTTGAATTGTTGTAACTCATTTCTTTAGGAATCGATTCAAATAAAATAAACACTAAACGTTAACTGAAATTTATCTAAGCACAATTGTCAAAAATGAATTTTAACTGGTTTAGGTATTTCTGAGATAAGCGTGTACAAATACACAGACAAACAGATAAACAGACAAATAGAAATAAAAATGGGTTCTATTTCATTGATAAATGCACCCCATAATCATTTTACTTATATACCTTCCATACAGACAGTGGTCGGTTACATTTGTATTAAGTATATAAATAGAAAGGAATTTGTGAATTGGATGAATTACATTTTGAAATGAAATTATTTTCAACCAGATTAATCGGTATTCATAATTGATATTAAAAAATACATTTTAGAGACCCGACGTTTTGAACACTTTACAGTAGTCCCTAGACACAGGTAGACTGAGGTAGCATTCGTCTACCAGTTAATACAATTATTATATCAAACTATCACCATCAATTTCCTAGTTGCCTGGATTCTTGTAGAATAAGCTGACTATATCTTGCTCTCTGGTGTCATAGGATTGAGACTTCAAAGCCTTAAGTTCAGTGCACAAAGGAGTGTCTTGACTCTGGGTTGTTTCTGCTAAGCAAGATAAAACTTAAAGCTGATGACAAGTAGGTTTGGTGGAAATAAAAAAAATATATATAGCGAAAATTTAAATTTTGATAAATTTAAGTTCAAGGCTTAATATAATTCATTTTAAAAATGTATATTTTTATAAGTTTATTATAAACCGCAATGAAAATTTTTAATACAACATTTTAAAGCGAGAATATCTCAACAAACCAATCTGTGTTTCATGGTTCACATTATACATTAAAAATCATAATTAAATGCTTGCACATAGTGTAGCTCCGGAAATTTGAAAATATTGTATTCTGGCACTTGGCACTTGTTAAAAATATATATTAAATAAATTGCATTCTCTCTTGCCAAACGAGTGTTCGTAGAATATCTATCTTTGGGTAAGAGAAATTTGAAAAAATCTCTCTATAGAGATGCTAACAAACAATTATAAGTTGTAATAAGCATAAAATAATTTCGACATAGCTGGATGAAAACGCATGGCTTAGTGGTTAGAGCGCTTGAACGGTTTTCAAGACGGCGCAGGTTCAAATTTTTATACGTTTTCTGAATGTCTTATTGCAATTTCCTAAGTGTGCGAATAACACTAATAAAATGTTAAAAACGCCGCTTATGTCATTATTACGAATTTTACAGGAGACAGTGAAAAACTAGTTTTTATATGTTGTAGCTTGGTACGTCAAATCAAGAATCTAAAAATCCTAGATTGTTATAAATAAAGAGTTTTTTTTTGTCTTCTGTAAATGAGATGAAAATGTTTTATGATATTTTTATGATAATATATAGTGTTCTCAAATCGCCAAGTCTCCCAGCTATACAAATAAATAAAATTGAAGTGTATGTTTGTAATATTAAAATAACTGTTTTTCAATAAATTCATATGTATATATGTATATACACTTTCGATTTGTATGTTGCAGCTGTATACACTGGGTCTTTTTAAAGAACCTGTTATCGAATATGACCGTATAAAGACATATGATAATAAAATAAAAAAAAAAATTACAACCTTTATTTTTATTTTTTTTCATTATATTTTCTAACTAATTTATTTGCGCGTTTTATTTATTTTGTAAAATTGCAATCTAGTTAATGTAATTAAGATGTCTAAGAAAAACATAGTTTTTCATCCAATAATGTATATACACTAAAAAAGACATATTTAGAAAAATATATAATATGTTTTTTTCAATTTCCTTAGCGTGCGAATAACACTTTAAAAAATATATGTTAAAAAAATATATGTATATACACTATATATATATATATACTAAAATAACATTTTGTGATATATTTGTCTGTCTCTTTATCTCTCTGTCTGTTTATGCCGTCTAGTCTCTCGAACAGCTGGACCGATGTTGACGGGACTTTCACTGGCAGATAGCTGATGTAATAAAGAATAACTAAAGCTATTTTAGAATCCACCGCGGACGAAGTCGCGAGCACAACTAGTAGCGTACAAACATCTTGTTACATGGAGATCTTAACAATGCAAGTTGTAGTAACTGTATCAAAACTTCCAAATGGCAAAATGGCTAGAGCAACCGATGTGCTAGACAGGAACCAGTAATGTTGAGAATTTATTACTGTATCTTCTTATGGTTTTACTGAGAGATTTCATTCCTAGTATATGGATATTGGTTACTGCAGAAATCTAGTTGATATATAACTTTAGAACAACTAGATGGCTAATCATTTGTAATTAGGTAATATATATTTTACGTGAAAGAAAAGCTTTTGGCATTTTTAACATTTTCAGAAGTGTTATTACACTTAAAACATTGAAAACATTTTATTACAAAAAAATGTTGATGTTAGCATATCTGTAAAGACTTCTACAGTTTCTAAAAAATATTTTCAATTTTCTAAGTGTGCGAATAACACTATAAAAAATTGTTACTAATATTTAATAATAAATAGCATATTCTCTCTCCAAACTATTGTTCTTAGAATAATATTTGGGTAGCAGAAATTTGTAAACGTCTCTCTACAGAGATGCTAACATCAATAATAAGTTGTAATAAGCATATACAAATTTCGATGTAGTAGGATGTAGAACGGATGGCTTAGCAGTCGAAGCGCTTCCAAAAGGTGTGGTTTGAATCACGTTCAAATTTTTATACGTTTTCTAAACATATTTTGTAATTTTTTTACAGTTTGTCACAAAAAATATGCAGACGAGTGTGAAATTTAGAAATAGTTATGGTGAAGAAATGCAGGAAGCCAATATTTTCCATGATAATACAAAAAAGATCAATTAAATTCAAAAAATAAAAAAAAATCGTGGCGCAGTTGTGGGTTCGATTCGTTAAATATTTACAAGACAAAGCGCGCCGTTGAGCTCCGCCACACCACATACAATGTCTCAGATTCGGGCGGAGAGTGAAGAACGGAGTGTCCTGACACTAGGTTCTCTCTGACTAAGCTAGAAAAAGAATATTACACACAACCATGTTTTTGTCGTACACGTCTGTGTGAAATGATATATGATTATACATTGCTAAGGATCACCGAGAAGACTAATATACGAGAACTTGAGAACCGTTCAGGAGGCGCGGGTTCAAATCCTGCTGTGTTCCAATTTTTTATACGTTTCCTAAATATATGTTTTTCAAAAAAAAAAAAAAAAAAAAAAAAAAAAAAAAAAAAAAAAAAAAAAAAAAAAAAAAAAAAAAAAAAAAAAAAAAAAAAAAAAAAAAAAAAAAAAAAAAAAAAAAAAAAAAAAAAAAAAAAAAAAAAAAAAAAAAAAAAAAAAAAAAAAAAAAAAAAAAAAAAAAAAAAAAAAAAAAAAAAAAAAAAAAAAAAAAAAAAAAAAAAAAAAAAAAAAAAAAAAAAAAAAAAAAAAAAAAAAAAAAAAAAAAAAAAAAAAAAAAAAAAAAAAAAAAAAAAAAAAAAAAAAAAAAAAAAAAAAAAAAAAAAAAAAAAAAAAAAAAAAAAAAAAAAAAAAAAAAAAAAAAAAAAAAAAAAAAAAAAAAAAAAAAAAAAAAAAAAAAAAAAAAAAAAAAAAAAAAAAAAAAAAAAAAAAAAAAAAAAAAAAAAAAAAAAAAAAAAAAAAAAAAAAAAAAAAAAAAAAAAAAAAAAAAAAAAAAAAAAAAAAAAAAAAAAAAAAAAAAAAAAAAAAAAAAAAAAAAAAAAAAAAAAAAAAAAAAAAAAAAAAAAAAAAAAAAAAAAAAAAAAAAAAAAAAAAAAAAAAAAAAAAAAAAAAAAAAAAAAAAAAAAAAAAAAAAAAAAAAAAAAAAAAAAAAAAAAAAAAAAAAAAAAAAAAAAAAAAAAAAAAAAAAAAAAAAAAAAAAAAAAAAAAAAAAAAAAAAAAAAAAAAAAAAAAAAAAAAAAAAAAAAAAAAAAAAAAAAAAAAAAAAAAAAAAAAAAAAAAAAAAAAAAAAAAAAAAAAAAAAAAAAAAAAAAAAAAAAAAAAAAAAAAAAAAAAAAAAAAAAAAAAAAAAAAAAAAAAAAAAAAAAAAAAAAAAAAAAAAAAAAAAAAAAAAAAAAAAAAAAAAAAAAAAAAAAAAAAAAAAAAAAAAAAAAAAAAAAAAAAAAAAAAAAAAAAAAAAAAAAAAAAAAAAAAAAAAAAAAAAAAAAAAAAAAAAAAAAAAAAAAAAAAAAAAAAAAAAAAAAAAAAAAAAAAAAAAAAAAAAAAAAAAAAAAAAAAAAAAAAAAAAAAAAAAAAAAAAAAAAAAAAAAAAAAAAAAAAAAAAAAAAAAAAAAAAAAAAAAAAAAAAAAAAAAAAAAAAAAAAAAAAAAAAAAAAAAAAAAAAAAAAAAAAAAAAAAAAAAAAAAAAAAAAAAAAAAAAAAAAAAAAAAAAAAAAAAAAAAAAAAAAAAAAAAAAAAAAAAAAAAAAAAAAAAAAAAAAAAAAAAAAAAAAAAAAAAAAAAAAAAAAAAAAAAAAAAAAAAAAAAAAAAAAAAAAAAAAAAAAAAAAAAAAAAAAAAAAAAAAAAAAAAAAAAAAAAAAAAAAAAAAAAAAAAAAAAAAAAAAAAAAAAAAAAAAAAAAAAAAAAAAAAAAAAAAAAAAAAAAAAAAAAAAAAAAAAAAAAAAAAAAAAAAAAAAAAAAAAAAAAAAAAAAAAAAAAAAAAAAAAAAAAAAAAAAAAAAAAAAAAAAAAAAAAAAAAAAAAAAAAAAAAAAAAAAAAAAAAAAAAAAAAAAAAAAAAAAAAAAAAAAAAAAAAAAAAAAAAAAAAAAAAAAAAAAAAAAAAAAAAAAAAAAAAAAAAAAAAAAAAAAAAAAAAAAAAAAAAAAAAAAAAAAAAAAAAAAAAAAAAAAAAAAAAAAAAAAAAAAAAAAAAAAAAAAAAAAAAAAAAAAAAAAAAAAAAAAAAAAAAAAAAAAAAAAAAAAAAAAAAAAAAAAAAAAAAAAAAAAAAAAAAAAAAAAAAAAAAAAAAAAAAAAAAAAAAAAAAAAAAAAAAAAAAAAAAAAAAAAAAAAAAAAAAAAAAAAAAAAAAAAAAAAAAAAAAAAAAAAAAAAAAAAAAAAAAAAAAAAAAAAAAAAAAAAAAAAAAAAAAAAAAAAAAAAAAAAAAAAAAAAAAAAAAAAAAAAAAAAAAAAAAAAAAAAAAAAAAAAAAAAAAAAAAAAAAAAAAAAAAAAAAAAAAAAAAAAAAAAAAAAAAAAAAAAAAAAAAAAAAAAAAAAAAAAAAAAAAAAAAAAAAAAAAAAAAAAAAAAAAAAAAAAAAAAAAAAAAAAAAAAAAAAAAAAAAAAAAAAAAAAAAAAAAAAAAAAAAAAAAAAAAAAAAAAAAAAAAAAAAAAAAAAAAAAAAAAAAAAAAAAAAAAAAAAAAAAAAAAAAAAAAAAAAAAAAAAAAAAAAAAAAAAAAAAAAAAAAAAAAAAAAAAAAAAAAAAAAAAAAAAAAAAAAAAAAAAAAAAAAAAAAAAAAAAAAAAAAAAAAAAAAAAAAAAAAAAAAAAAAAAAAAAAAAAAAAAAAAAAAAAAAAAAAAAAAAAAAAAAAAAAAAAAAAAAAAAAAAAAAAAAAAAAAAAAAAAAAAAAAAAAAAAAAAAAAAAAAAAAAAAAAAAAAAAAAAAAAAAAAAAAAAAAAAAAAAAAAAAAAAAAAAAAAAAAAAAAAAAAAAAAAAAAAAAAAAAAAAAAAAAAAAAAAAAAAAAAAAAAAAAAAAAAAAAAAAAAAAAAAAAAAAAAAAAAAAAAAAAAAAAAAAAAAAAAAAAAAAAAAAAAAAAAAAAAAAAAAAAAAAAAAAAAAAAAAAAAAAAAAAAAAAAAAAAAAAAAAAAAAAAAAAAAAAAAAAAAAAAAAAAAAAAAAAAAAAAAAAAAAAAAAAAAAAAAAAAAAAAAAAAAAAAAAAAAAAAAAAAAAAAAAAAAAAAAAAAAAAAAAAAAAAAAAAAAAAAAAAAAAAAAAAAAAAAAAAAAAAAAAAAAAAAAAAAAAAAAAAAAAAAAAAAAAAAAAAAAAAAAAAAAAAAAAAAAAAAAAAAAAAAAAAAAAAAAAAAAAAAAAAAAAAAAAAAAAAAAAAAAAAAAAAAAAAAAAAAAAAAAAAAAAAAAAAAAAAAAAAAAAAAAAAAAAAAAAAAAAAAAAAAAAAAAAAAAAAAAAAAAAAAAAAAAAAAAAAAAAAAAAAAAAAAAAAAAAAAAAAAAAAAAAAAAAAAAAAAAAAAAAAAAAAAAAAAAAAAAAAAAAAAAACAACTGTGGAATGGCCTACCAGCGGCAGTGTTTCCAGGTTTATTCGACATGGGTTCCTTTAAAAAGCGCGTCTATTTCCACCTTAAAACTGTTACACGGGCTCGGCGGTGATCACTTACCATCAGCTGACCCGTACGCTCGTTTGCCTTGTCTGTACAATAATAAAAAAAAAGGTATTTATTATTCAAACTTTCTCCTGCATAGTCGAGTTGGCAGAGAGAACCTAGTATCGAGACACCCCGTTCTCCACTTTTCACCTGAATTCGAGATATTGAGTGTTGAGTATCTTTGACTGCCATGCTGTGCGGGAGCGAGGTTCATATGTTTCAATCAACTATAATCATCAGTCTGGATTTTACATCTACTGACATAAATATACTACGACATAGGACTGTTGACATAACATTGTATTAGACATTAGGCGTTCAGTGAACGATGGCTCGAGTTCCATGATTTTTGTTCACCCAAAAAGTGCTGAACTCGCCTATAAAAGTTTTCTGAACTTCATAATAAAGAATAAAAGTATATTACAAGGCAATAAGTAAATTGTGTCCAGTTTGGTCGTACAGACATCAGAATATGCTTGTGAGCTTCCTTTTGAGAATAGATAATAGTTACGATAATGAAGAGTGATTATCGCTCCGATAGCCTCGCTTCATTCAGTTAAACGCCGTCTCTCGTACAGTGCAATACGTGATTTTGTCAGGTATGGGAATTTGTTTAATTTTACTAAACGCCCTTTTAACTTCAATTGTGTGTAATAAATATATGTAAGAAAGGCATACTTAGTGTCCAATGTGTTTTAAAAATATGCACATTTGTCTATGAATTCGTTGACAATACAATGTTTTTTATAAGCATATAAGTGTGATATCCTTGCCTGGATGAGTAGGATAAAGCGAAAATATATTTGAGCTTGTTTTTTTTTATATATATGAATTATTTTGTAGCCCATTGTGGCGGAACAGTGGAACGGTGGAACAGTGTCTGGCTGTACACGCGATTGGCTGTGGGTTCGATTCCCACTCAGGGGAATGATTATGTTTAAATTACTTTCATTTTCTCGCTCCGACAAGATGAAGCGCAGCGTTGCTCTCTAAACTGAATACTCAATGTAGTCTGGATCGAACCCGCAACCAGTCGCGTTCACAATCAGGCGCGGTCTCACTGCTTCACGGTGACCCCAATTTGTTATAGACAGTTTATTGAACTAACTTATAATGTAAATAAGTCTAAGCTCGTCTATTTAAAGCCTTTTTTTAATTGGAAAATAAATAATTTCTGTTTGAAATTTGGCAACTTAAATATTTTTTCCAGCTTCTTTTAGAGAACCTAGTGACATGACACTCATGACACTCAATGCATGCAAACAACACTGCGACTTGAGTGCCAGTACTCAACGGCCTTTGCCTTAGGTACTAGAGCAGATATATTAAAATATATTAAATACAACCATTGTCCCAAGTGGGAATCGAACTCACGCTTACAGTCGCTGCCCCACTGCGTCACGGTGTCCTCCGTCACAGTTTATATAGAGAAGAAATAAAAAAAAACAATATTTCTTTTACTATAATACTTTAGAAACACATTAAATTAATGAAATAAATGTTACTTAATAATGTAATAATTAATGGGTCAAAGGGGCTTGCTTAAATGAATAATTGCATAGTTTCAAATATAATCCAAAAGTAATTATTTCTTAATTGTTTTTAAGAGTTATTAAAAAAAAATTAAAAACGTATAAAAATTTTAACGTAACGGAACTCGCATCGCGCTTTTAATATCCTAACAATAAATATAATATGTAACAAGCATAAAAATTACAAAGGAGCACGATTAGAACGTATGGCCAAGTGTCAGTCAGAGTGCTTGGTCGGTTTCGAATGGGCGCGGGTTCGAGTTTCCCTTGTGTATGTTAATTTCTTTTTGTTTTAAAAAAAAAATGATTTTCAAAAGCAAACATGCAAAAGTTTTTATTTTTAATATATTCATCGCCTTACATTAGATTTATATAGCAATAAAAATATTTTATTGTCATCGGATCCGGACACGTGAGCAAATTTTCAAGAATCTAGTCTGTAATGAATCAGACAACAAAAATGGGTACATTATTTTTTTTATTTGAGAGACTGTTAAATGTGAAGCCAATAATTGTAGATTTGTGTAAAAAATATCAAAACTATTGAAATATATATTTTATTGCTTCACAATTTATTTCTGTATACATATACTTACAGCAAGGTACACAGATAATAGTTAGTGTCAAGACACTCCGTTCTCCACTTTTCGGCCTAATTCAATTATTGCGTATCCGCCAGGAGCTCATCGCCGCACTTTATCACCATTTTCTCGAGTGGGGATCGACGTCACTGCGCTAAGGTGCGATATTTTATATCTATAGATACATTTACTATAAATTGTTTTGTTATTTTAACCTTGTAAATACATTAAAAAATACATATTTAGAAAACGTATAAAAATTTAACGCCCTCTAACCGTTAAGCCATGCGTCCCGCTGCGTTTAATTTATTATACGTTTTCTAAATATGTCTTTTTCAATTTTCTTAGTGTGCGAATAACACTTTAAAAAATGTTAAAAAAACTTGTAAATACATTTTTTACCGTTACTTATAGATGTTAATTTTTGTAAAATTTTCCAAAGAATAATTTAACAGGAAAACTAGAAGTACCTAAGTAGTGTTTTTCTTCACTTAAAACAAAAAACAGATATAAAGAATATAATATATCTTATAACAATTAGTTAGTTTTCATAATACTAATTTTGGTGATTATAGCAATAAAATGAGCTTGAGAATTTAGTTTACGGTGGCGGCTGAAAAACTATGTAGTTCTTTATAGTCGTGTAGTTTACGCAGGCGAAGCCGTGCGGGTCGCTAGTATCTGTAGAAGTGTGACAGCATCTGACTGTAAATTATATATATATATATATCGCGTTAAATAGAACAAATAAAGTCAGCGGAATGTCTAGACGCCAGGTTCTCTCCGCCTACTTCGCTATGCGGGATAAGACAAAAATCTATACATAAACTTTCAATCAGTCTTTGACTTCGGTATAGTACAACAAGTAAAATATAAAAAAGACATATTTAGAAAACTATTTTTGAGATTTGAACACGCGCCTCTTTAAAACCGGTCAAGCGCTCTGATCGCTAAGCCATGCGTTCATGCAGTAGAACTAAATATGTTATTTCCTAAGTGTGCAAATAACACTTAGTAAAAAAGTAAAATATATACAATATTTTGGCACAGAGTAGTGTTGTGTAGAGTCTTTGACAGATCATTTTTCTAATATCATAAAATGCAATATTTCATTTACAACTTGGTGTTGGCAGATATTAATGCGATTTCCTTAGATGCAGCATTGTTTATGAAAAACTTAAAAATTTACTATAAATCTTATGGTGATACAACTTTTTTCAAAACGTTTAACATTTTGAACGTATCGGGAATCGAACCCGCTCGCAAGATTGTCTTAGAACACCCTATTATGTAGCTAGAACAAGCTTTAAACTGTACAAAAAGATAAATTCTATAGTCTATTTTTATTTTCACGGTTTAAAATAAGCATAAGTGTAAATTACGTTGAATAAATAAATGTAGGCAAAAGTTTAATTGCAAATATATTTTTGTGAATAAATTTTGTAAAATTTATTTTAAGATTTAAATAAATCTTCAAAATATTACACAAGCGTTATACATAAATAACAAAAAATGAACAAGTTTTTCAAAGTAAAGACCTTCATCAAATAATTTAAGATTTTAAACTTGGGAAATAAAAAAAAACACTTGGAACATGGCTTAGCATGTTGGAATGCAACGCTTACTATTGAGCTTGCTTCCAAGGGGCCCGGATTCGAATCCTGAAAATTTTCTATACATTTTCTAAAAATGTTCTTCATATAGTATATTTTAAGTTTATTTTATGATAATTTTAACTTCTATTAGAAACTCTTAAGAAAGTAAAAAAGACGTAGAATTCTACTCCGTATTCCATTTTCCGCCCATTTTTCAAGGTTCAATAGCGCAGTAGAACAGCGTCTGTTTCGGAACACAATTGGTTGTAGGTTCGATTTTGACTGGGAAGAATGATTATATTAATACCATATTCATTTAACCGCTGCGGTAGGACAACCACAGCGTTGAACTTTGCCATTCAATTTCATTTTGTATTTGGGTGGAAAGTGGAGAATGAAGTGTCCTGATCAAATTATTTTTTATTAAAATTGAACCCACTACTATCACACCGTATTCACTTTCTTCAGTTTACCACTTTACCACTTCACTTTACGACGATGGCGTCAATTCTATAAAGATAATTCTTTGACATTTTTTACGTATTTATTCTATAATTTATTCATGTATTTACATAATTTTCCTATCTTTGTTTTAATATCTATTTAATTTGGTCAAAGTATCGAATATTGACATAGAATAGGGGTTGTTTGGTAAACGAGTTTATACCATTTCGTTTAAAAATGATAATATGGCTAGTTAGTTACATATGAGAACGTATAATATTACTAAAAAAAGCAGCCTCACGCTTTTTCTCCGCTAAAGCTCCGTAACTATTGTTTAATTGCATCGAAATGTGCATATTTACTCCAAAACTTTGATTAAAAAAGCAGAAAAAAATATGTTTTAAATTGATAAGGTTTATTTTTTTATACAACACGCAATGGTTTTTTTATAAAAATATCTGTTTTTATAATATATTATTATAAATAAAATGTAAAATATTTAGAATTCCGTTCGTCAAATAGACACGACTTCAATTCCTTTTCAGTACGTACATATATTATAATATGAAATGTGACCCAGTTCAAAATAACAGGAACGTGAGAGAAAATACAAAATATTCAAATATTATGCCAATTATCGATATTTTTTGTGAAAATCATGCGAATGGAAGACGGAAATTTGGCTTACAAGAGAAATGTACAAAAACAATACTTTTACATTAATCCGCTAGTTATAGATGATATTGATAAATTAAACACGTTACCGTATGTTTTGGTAAGGTAATAACCAACAGGGCTACCATTAATCATCATAATGTATAAAAAATTTTTTTTATTTATATTTCACATATTTTAACTTCATATTCTGATACGACAAAGTGCGGAGTTGAGTTGCGATAAATCTCTCTCAGTGTATCTAAAAAAGACTGATGTGGTTACTACCTTACATCTTATATACGTTAACATGTAGGTAAATGAATATAACATATTTAGAAAACGTATAAATTATTTAACGCTGCGGGATTTGAACCCGCACCTCTGGGCAACCGTCCAACCTTCGACGGTTTCCAAGAGGAGCGGGTACGAATCTCACTGCGTTCTAATTTTTATACGTTTTCTAAATATGTTTCTCAATTTCCTAAGTGTGTGATTAACACTTTAAAAATATACAAAAATAAATAAATATATTTTTTCTTTAAACAATATTTTTCTCGAGACGCTTCGTCCTTGATTGAAATAAATACTCGGTGATAACTTTACTGTAAAACTTATTGTTGCATTACATATTGTTGATATTATAAAATGATTACTCGTACACTTATGTTAGAGCATATTAAAAAAAACTTACCGGGAATCTGTTTTTTAGATGCACGAGTTTGTGACGAAATTTTTAAAAACACGTTTTCAAAAAGAATTTATATTTTAAATGTGTTAAAAACACTTTAAAAATGTTAAAATAGAACGTATTAATTAACTTAAGAAATAATAAATATTGTATCGTCATCGGATTCGGACATGCGTAAAAATTGTTTAAGAAAACCTATAAGATTTATATTGTATATTTGTACCCGTGCCTTTTGGAACCCGTTCAAGCTCTCTGAGCCATACGTTCTATATCCTACTACGTCGAAATGCGTATACGCTTGCTACATCTTATTTTTGTTGTCACTGTAGAGAGGTTTTTCAAATTTTGGCTACCTAAAGATTATTTCTAAGATATATCTTAAATACTAGCTATCCGCTCGCGGTTTCGTCTGCATAAACTAATTTTTTTTGTCCCCCCGCGTTCTCACTTAATTCTTAAACTTTTTTCTTTTTTCTGTGTAATACACATATAGAGAACTTAGCCGCCCGAATTCAAGATACTCAACTCAACTTAACGCCGCTCTCTGGCTTACTAGGCCGGAAAAATAATGAACCTAATATTAAATTTTATAATTTAAATAAAATAAGTAAGCATTAAAATTTGCATAGTTTAATAACATTAATAAATGAATATGATTTTATCACTGTAGCTCGTATGGAACTAAATAAAGCTTATTCTAATATTATCAAATGGAGATCGAACCCACAACCATCGCTTTGGAGCCGCTATCCAACTTGGTATCATGACTCACAAAGTATAATTTAATTACAATTGTTCATAAAATGTATCTATATGTAGTTTCGTTCAAAGTTCGCGAACACTGTATAAAGACGTGTCGTGTTAATTTTATTTCGATGTTTATTTGAATTTACACCTTTTCAATATTTAAGTAAGCGAAGCGAGCTTAGATCGAGGTTTTTTGTGATATATTATATTTTGTTACAAAAAGGTAAGAGAAATCGTTTTTGTTTATATTATAGGTTATTAACAAACATATAAAAAATGCTTAGAAATATTTTCTTAGATATATTATTATACTTCTTTTTATTGAAAGAAACGTTTAAATAGTATTCAAAATAGCTTACGCAAAGTTCTTTTTAGCGACATTTATTATCCTGTTCGACTGTCTTGGTCGTTTTTCCATATGTGTGTTTATTTTTATAAAAAAATATTTATATTTATATATTTATACATTTGCTGTATGAATTCATATAAAATTCAGTTACTTATTTCACAACGACTACTTTAGAAACGTCATTCAATTAAGAATAATTTATACAAGCAAAAAAAAAACCTTTAAAAACAATACATTAAAAATGTTGAGATGTACAAGTATATATTATATTATATATACATATATATATTTATTTTTTTATTTTAAATATATATTTATATAGCATATATATTTATATATATATATAAAATAAAATAATAATCGCACCCCTGTAAGAGACAAGCGCGTCTCCAACTTCCACGACTCACGCAATGCTTCGAATTCAGGGCGGAAGCTGGAAAACAGAGTGTCTTGTCTTCACACTAGGTTCTTTCGTCTCTCGTGCGAAGTAAAAAGCTAATAAAAAGAATATGTAAATTCTATAATTATAATTTCGCTAGTTATTCAGACTCAAAAAATGAATTATAGCTCTGTTTTTGTTAGTAAACCGCTTTATGTAAATGTTGGTACTTAATGTTTTTTCTTGTGAAACACTTCACATCAACGATCAAAATCCTTGTTAGTTACGTTTTACTGAATATTTAATTATGTATTATAATATTTATTTATTAATATACGTTTTATGCTGTTTTGGCACTGTGTCTGATTTTTAATGCGATTGGTTGTGCGTTGGCCATTCCAGTACATTTGATAATTATATTATATTTAAATTAATTGCCTTTCTTCGCTCCACATTTGTATGACTAAGCGCAGCATTGAGCTTAGCCACTCTAAACGGAATATCTGGAATTCAGAGAACGGAGAGGAAGTTCTCTTTGTGAATACAAATATATTTATAACTGTATCACATCGGGCACTTTACATATATATATATATACTGTATATATACAACCACACCACAACGGTGTCAAAATAACAATTTACTATTTTGAAATGAAACTATTTTAACCGGATTAATCGCGCATAATTTTGGTATTCGAAAATACATTTTGGAACCCGACGTTTCGAACACTTTACAGTAGTCCGTGGTCACAGGTAGACGCGCAAAATTATACGAAATTATGCGCAAAATTATACGCGATTAATCCGGTTAAAATAGTTTCATTTCAAAATGTGTGATAATCGTGAAAATCAAAGAACTTATAACAATTTAAAAGTTATTAGTATAAAAACCAGCTTCACGCTGTTTTCCCGTGTAAAATGATAGGCAGAGATTGTGGTCGAGGAGCACTGTAAGGTTTTAGTGGGTATACTGACGACCTACATCTGCCAGTCAGGAGTCCCACATAACCCATTCGAGTCTCCAATAAGGCAGGTATCAGTAAGGGATTTCCTCACGAAAAAAAAACCATAACTTTGTGTCAAAACCCTCCGCTCTCCAGTTTCCGCTCACATTCAAGATTGCATGTACGAGTTACGAAACTCTATCTATTTATTTTCCATAGTATAGATTATATTTTTTTATTATATTCCATACTAGCCAAGCCCCGTGGTTTTACCTGTGTACCGTGGGAATATTTAAATGAAAAGTAGCCTATTTATTGCCTTCCTCATAAATGCCACAATAGCCACATTAAAAAAAAATCCAATTTGGCTGGTATATCTAGAGAAAAGTGCGTTTAATTAAACAAAAAAAATATTCAGCTTTCTCATATAAGTATTGAGTCAATACAATACTTAAAATGTAATGTGTAATTTTTTTACAAATAATAAATGTACGTATGTATGTATGATAGATTAACTTCTTGCGACCTTTAATACAATGCTAGTATAAATTTATTCTTAAGAAATTTATTTTAATTTGTTCGATATCGACTTGCATTTTAATGATTTTATTTTGTACAAATTTAAATATTTAAACAAATATATATTTTAAATATTTACAATTGTATGTGATAAAATTATCACGTCATATATCGCTTTAGTCTATATCAAAGGTATCAATGTCAATACAGTATCATTATATTCATACGTGAAGCAAACACTCTGACCCCTTTTTTCGAAAGGGAAATTTTTGCAAATTTTGTGGACGCGACCAAATGTGGCATGGCGAAATTTTGTATGGAAATGAAATGTAGAAAGCTAATGTTTTTAGTAATCAATCACGTTAATGTCGAGTGATAAACCCGTTGCTATGGCAACGTGTATGCGTCACACGTCAGGCGTTTTCTCAGGTCTGATACAATACAAATACACTTTGTTGCACACAAAATTACAATATATATACAATTTTGAAACTATATATCATGTACTATATATATATATATTTATTTATTATGCATGATATATAGTGTAGGCTGGAGTGTTTCGTTGTTCTTATCTTTGTAATGATTCACTTTCAGTGAATGTAGAGTCTTTTGATATGGCTATGGCTTATACTTTACACTAGTAGTCACTATATAGGCATGCATGCATGCACTAGTGGCTGTATAGCGACTATAGTGACATAGGTATTTTGCTAGCGGAACCTATCTACTTAGTATACAGCACCGTATACAACACAAAATCGTAAAGCCAACCCAAAAAATAATAAAAATAATATTCCAAAATACAAAGCAAAGAGAATTTTTAAATTCCTTTACTGGTAACTAAAACACCTGAAGTACAACTAAAATTCGAAGAGCATCGATTATGGACCAAATCGTTATATAGCAGTTTCAACTCTATTTCAATGGTAACACGTTATAAAATCGTATATTATATATTAAAATTTTAACTATTCCTTACAAAATTCAACATGCAAATTTCATTCTTAGATAGAGGCACGTAGCTGCCCGTTGATATAGTAAACAAAGTTTGCATACAGAACACTTTGTCGGTATACAGTGGGTTATTGTATAGACACCATGTCTTAATGTCAAATTATAATAAGCTATTCTTATAGTTAAGTATACATTATGGTAGGCAGAGAGGACCTGGTAAAGCGGCGGAACTAAACGCCGCGTTTTTTATTACCAGATCAGGGAAATGAGATATATTTTAAATATAATAATATTTATATTTCCCCGAGTGGGGTCGAACCCACAAGCATTGCGCCACGATGGCCCCTATAACCTATAGTTTCCCGGGCTCTCAATAGCGGCTGCCTAACAGTGAGTTAGGTACACTAAAAGGGTTATCAGCTCTGAGACCGTGACAAAAACCTTACTGCTGATCGCTAATAAGCTGGTATTGCTCAAGGTAACCAAGGTCACTAACTCAGTCACCTTAAATAGAAAGGAGGTAATTGCAATAGTTTAGTAATTGGATGGATCCAAACTGTCACCTTTTTTGGTGGTAGTGTGAATCGTAGCTACTTTCCACGAAGATGGGACTATTCAGGTGGTATAAAAGAGAATAGATTAGAAAGAATGAGAATAAGTCCTTTAGCACCATAGTTAACTCGGGAGCACTGGTTTTGAGCACAATAGCAGGTATACTATCACGACCTCTGGACTTTCTGATGTCAAGAGAGGAAAGAGCACGTCGCACGGTAGATTGCGTAAGACGAACGTACAAAAAGAGTCCTTTCCTTTTGCCGAATATGCCAGAAATCCAACCGGTTCGCGCAATGGTAGAAGTGAAGGCTTGCAGACGATACCTTGGCAAGGAACCAAATTGTACAAGTTTCAGATGGAAAACTTAACATTCTCTTGCCAATTGCCAATGCCTGGATCCTTCGCAGGTATTGTCACAGCCCAAGCTCGAGATCAGCGAACGAAACGCCGAAGTTGATCTATAATCAACTTCGGCGTTTCCGCCATAGGACCCATAAAGACACGCGTATATGCGAGTAAAGCCACCAAAGTCTACCGGACACAATATTGATAGTCTACGACTCTCCAATCTGTCGAGTCGCTCCAACAGATATCATCCATGCGTACGCACACTGGGTACAGTACGTACGATGTGTCAGCAGGGGTGGATATCTTTGTTTCTGTTAAAAAAAAGTAAGACCAATCCCCACCTCGAGATGGTGGTGAACAGCGTTTGATTAAATTCCTCTGATGTTGCTGATGTCCACATTAAATGTAGAAAGGGTGCTGTACGAACAACAAGAAAGGATAGGAATAGGAGAGAGTGATGGCTTACATACCATCGAACCGGAACACACAAGATATTTAGCGGATCGTTTGTGACATGGATAGTGGTCGCTAGTGTCAAACGCATGGCTTAGCGGTCAGAGCACTTGAATGATTTTAAAGCGTCGCAGGTTCAAATTCCGCTGCGTTCAAATTTTTATACGTTTTCTAAATATGTGTTTTTTAATTATTACGTAAAAATAAAGCTGATATTACATTTGAACTTCACGATATTCTGCACGATACGCTTAATATAAAGTAATTGAAAATAATAGCGCTGTAGGCCCACTATTTGTCGTATATGTATACGAATTAGGCCAAGCAATTGTGGTCATATTTCAGATTGTGGAACAAATTGATGAACAGACAGATGATATATATAAATATATATATATATATATATATTAGCCGCACATTTTTTCCTGCATAGCAAGGTAGTCACAGAAAACCTAGTGTCAGGACACTCCATTCTCCACTTTCCGACAGAATATAAGACATTGAGTGTTGGGTGGTGGGTCTCAACGCCGCGTTCTGTTCTACTAGAGCGGATAAATTAAAATAATTGACAAATAGTCATTTTCCGAAATAGAGTGGACTTCCAACCCACGACCAACCTTGTTAACAGTCAGGTGCTGTCGCACTGCGCCACAATGGTCTCAAAATTAATAAAAAATCACATAATAATTGTGCTATCTTTTGTTCCAGAAACAAATACGATGGTAGAAATAAGTAAACACCTGTTTGACGCCGCCTGTGCAGGTATCGACTGTAGTGTTTTAACGCATCCATGGCACGAAAATTGTTGGAAATCTTTAATCATAGCCTATAAGGACGCTTTCAAAGGCAGCGCTAAGTTTTATTTTATTGTTCATTTAGTAAGTATTAGGGGATATCTTGAAAAAGACATTCTAGAAAACGTATAAAAATTTGAACGCAGCGGGATTTGAACCCGCGCCTCTTGAATACCATTCAAGCGCTCTGACCACTAAGCCATGCGCTAAGCCATGCAACTTATATTTGTTGTTAGTATCTCTGTTGAGATTTTTACAAATTTCTGCAACCCAAAGATTATTCTACGAACAATCGTTTGGCAAGAGAGAATTCTATTTATTTGAAATTATTATTGAAATTGTACGTATTGGCTGCTTATTATTGCGTCGGCGGTCATGGCGATTTAACGGTTTTCAAGAGGCGCAGGTTCAAATCCCACTGTGTTCAAATTTTTATACGTTTTCTAAATATGTCCTTTTCAATTTCCTAAGTGTGCGTATTACACATTAAAAAATGTTAAAAAAAAAAACATTCGGTTAAAAAATAATGTTTATTTAATATTCACCAAAAATATTATATAAAAAGCAAAGAAAAATCTTTGGATCGTTTTAACGAAAATTATGCATAAAATTTGGCATATTCTATATCGAGAATTGAAATATGCCAAATTTTGACATTAAATCAATTGACATTACACAAACTGTCAAATTTTGTATAAAGTAGCATGTGCGTTGCTTAAGAGAAAACAGAGATATATCTCTCTTTGAACACTCCACAAACAAACAATACCTCGCTACTAACAGACTCCAATCAATCAATAAGCTATGTTCTGATTTATATAATGGACGTAAATCAATTGACCCAATTACTCGAAGAGTATCCTTGAAGTTAGGTGATTAATTTGTGGAACACTATCAGTTACGAATTGCTATTGAACTACTTGTACTGCTTAAATGTGTATGATTGGCCTAGCATTTGGTGTGAGTTTTATTGCTAGGAAGTATACTTTAAGGTCTCGATGGCACATCGTTTATGTTAAGGACATCGTGGCGCTGTGAGACGTATGATTGTAAACACAGTTGGTTAGGGGTTCGATTTCCACTCTACGGTGTGATCATATTTAAAATCTCGTCATTCTTTTTAAAATATTGCCAAATCTGCTAATAATTTTAGGAAACGGTCATAAAGTCCACCGCAAAGGAACGCAATTTGTTTATAATATTTTAAGTTTTTCAATTGTCAATTTATTAAACAAATTGCATTATTGTCATTTGGTGTGTTGGTCGAAGTAGAAAACGGATAAGTATATGATTGAGTCTAATTTATTTAAAAATACGGTAAATTCACGTTTTCATCGCATAGCTGAGCTGTAGTCAGAGAGAACCTAGAGTCAAGAAATGTCCGAAATTGTGAAATTCTGTACTGCACTTTGTCTTATGAGAGCGAGAGAAAATAATTTTAATATAAACATTGCTCCAAGTGAGAGTAGGATAAAACCCACAACAAATCGTGTTTACAGTCAGACACTGTCCCACAGCGCCACGCGGCCTACGTGGCCTCGAAAAAATATTGAAAATGTTTGATAATAACAAAATAAATTATATTATTTTTTTAATTTTGCAGATACAAAACTTAATAAAGGGTAAGAAAATATTAAATAAGAAGGAATTAATAAAAGCTGGCGAATATTATTTAAGGTCTACGCTAATGGGAGCCCTTATATGCGGTGGTATATGTCCACTTGTGTGTATTCTAAGGTCAGCATTCATTTTTACATATGTATACGAATATTTATATACATAGAAGAAGGCTTCGCTCCATGCTCGCTTCGCTTTACGATTGATATATCCGTCACTCGAGACTAAGGCTTAGTGACAGTATGGTTAGTTTCTGTATAAGTCATTGTTTTTGTACCGACCCGAATGTCAAAACAGCTTCCGGTAGAACTGACATTTTATGTTAATTGACAATTCCATTGGAAATTCGAGAGTGTAATAGCCTATTTGAATAAAGAATATGCTGTTTTTGATTCGTAAGAATAGTAAAAAGAGGAGATCGCTGTAAGACTTGTGCCACATATAAAATGAACATGATACTTGGCTTATACGAGTAAAATTCCAATAAAACTAATATTTATGGGAGCGATAGACATAGAAGACTTATGTTAAAGAGACCAACTGTATCTGACTGACTGTCGATGTTCAGCAAGCTTACGGCCTGCTGATATTTGATACCGATGATGCATCCCAATGTTGCTTGTCAGTGAGGCTAGTATAATTGGCATAACTGCTATAGTAATGTTAGTTTCTTATATATTGATTAATGATGTCTTGTGTTGCGTAGGCGATAATTGGCCATTGGCATAGGTCAATGGTATAACTTGTGGCTTGCGACTGTCGAGGCTTGGTGAGCTTCAAGCTTTCTAATAACCGTTGTCGGTGATACGACCCAATGTTGCTTGGAGTCACTGAGGCTAATATGTTTGGCTTAAGTGAACAGTGACAGTCTTCATTCGTGGCTGATGCTGTGATAAAACGGCGTTGGAAAATGATATAACTTGTTATTCCCTTGTACCTTAATATACGACGGTTGGATCGCCACTACGCAAGTGATATTTATAACAGGGGGCGCGGGCTAGACGACTCGTTGCAGGAAGAGAACATTGAGACAAGACCTGAGACTTGTGTCCCAAGTGTAGGCTTTAGAAATCTCTTTAAAATACATTAACACTCACCTCCACTGTCCGGGCTCCTCTCTCTAGCCATCTACAACTTAATAAAGATACGTTAGAAATAACACAGGGACAAGGCGTCCCGCCTAATAACGACCACTACCGTAGCTCAACGCTAACCTTAATGGTCTGGAATGGTCAAAACTTAAAAGTCCTACAGTCCTATCTGCTTAATCTGTTGAGCGGGAAAAATATTTTGTGACATTTCAATACTATAATAATATTTGATGTTAAGAAAGATATTTTAGAAAACGTATAATATATATAAAGCCGCGGGATTTGAACCCGCGTCTCTTGGAAACCGTCCAAGGTCCGTTCATTCGTTCGAATTCAAGACATTACTTACGGCTTGAGCGACGGAATTCAACCTAACGATATATTTTTAACATTTAAAAGTGTAAATCACACACTTATGAAATTGAAAAACATATTTAGAAAACGTTGTTTGATTGCATAGCTTGGCAGTCAGAGCGTTTGGACGGTTTCCATGAGCCGTGGGTTCGAATCTTGCTGTGTTCAATTTTTTATACGTTTTCTAAATTTGTTTCCCAACGTGAAAAACATATTAAGAAAACGTTATTTGAACGCATGGCTTAGCGGTGAGAGCGCTTGGACGGTTTCCAAGAGCCGTGGGTTCAAATCTCGCTGTGTTAAAATTTTTATACATTTTCTAAATTTGTTTCTCAACGCTTTTTTTCACCAGAGCAGAGGAATGTAAATAATTTAAATATATACATAAAACATTTCTCCAAGTGAATATCGAACCCAACATTTCCTACTCATAATGATATTACCACAAGAAAGTCATTATAGAAACAAGTTTGCATTAATGAAAGGACATTGTTAACCTGTAAAGTATTAAGTCTCATTACAACTTTGTAAAAAATAAAACAATGCAATTTGCCTCACGTATAAATCAAACAATTATTTATATATTTAAACTAGTGGCAGCTCGCGGATTTGCCCACGTGCACTGTAGCTGTTTCATATATTTGTTGGCCTTTTCGTAAAATAATGAAATTCCTGGGAAAAGTGAAAAAAATATATAAAGAAACTGCCGCGGCATAGCAGTAGCAAGTGGCATCATACCAAGACACTCAAGTATCTCTATATAAAAATTCCATCACAATCGCGTCAGCGGTTACTTTCGACAGGAACTTTGGAATTTAAAGTATTAGTAGTATATTTACATATATATTTTTTTATATTTTGCACGTTTTGCCAAGTGAGCTAGCTTAGTCATTTTCTTTACATATGGAATAAAAACTAGAAAAAGAACTGTTGAGGTGGACTAACATTTTTAACATTTTTTAAAGTGTTAATCGCACACGTAGGAAATTGAAAAAGACATATTTAGAAAACGTAAAAAAAGATTAAGTTGATTTGAAAAACGCAACAGGTTCGAATCCCGCTGCGTTCAATATTTTATACGTTTTCTAAATATGTCTTTTTCAAGCTGTATACTTTTCCCCGCATAGCAGGGTAGTCACAGAGAAACTAGTGTCAAAACACTGGTTATATTATGTGGAAACTCTTTATTTACTATGACAGTACATTCTGTACAAAACAAACTTGATTATGAAAAGTGTGGATGTAAATAACTGTAAGAAATATGAATATATTTGACAATTAATATCCAAACTTTAATAAACGAATTAGTATTTCGTATAAGGGAACTGAAATAGTGTTCTCAATTTAATTTATAATTCAAAATTCATGCTTTGGCAGTAAAAGTACAGGCTGGGCCTCGTAGATCGTCAGTACCTTGAAACTTTTCCACCCCGCATCTCTGGTTAATTAAGGATTCTTTCTCCCCTTGATTAAATGTGAAGAAGAGGGTGTCTCTTAGATTTCTTAATACCGGCGATGAAGGTCAGGGAACTCTTGTTTACTATACGGAGAGAATGTATCACCGTTTTAGAAGAGTACAAACCTAGGTATATCAATCGTCGGGCGTAACGGACGGGCCATGGCGCCTGCACAGTAAGCCCTGGTTGATATGATATCTTTGATGACTATTTCAAACGGATTGCGGTAATCACATCAAAGAAATTGTCTCGATCAATATATAAAGAGCTAAGTTGGTTCACGTCTCCAATAAGTAGTATTTTTTCTGACTGTTGTAGTTGTAAAACTTACTATTTTGTTCCTTTGGTTTCTCGATCATGAATCCAACATATTTTGTATTTTTTTTTTTATATGGCGATTTTTATACCTCATTTCAGTTTAGTTACTAACAAATATTCCCTTCCTTAAACAGAAAGAAAACTCGTTTATGGCAAAATATATTGGAACAAAAAGTTACCCAGACTTACCTGAAGAATAATTAAATAAACTGTAATAATTAAAACAACCTATGCATTAGGTTTATCTTCAATCAATACACACTAGACTTCGTCGTAACTTACAGCCTTTCTATTCGTTCCTTTATAATCCTTTCACTCTCTCAAAAATAAAGAACTTAAGGTACCAAAAAAAAAAGTGTGACAACACTGAATTCTATTCTAACCCCTTTATTGAATTTGAAGTATACAATTAAAAGTCTAGTAACGTTTTTAAAAATCGTCTTTAAGACCACCTTTTTAATTCAGCCTGTAATTAGTGTATTCTTATGTTTATCATATATTGTGTTATAAATGTATGTGTACATATAAAGATATATATTATATTTATATAAATAATTTAGCGCTATCTTTACAAAGAATCCTTTTTCTACCAAAGGATATATATATATATACATATATAATATGTTATTTTCGTGTTTTATTTCCTTATATTTTGTGGGCAATATACATTTTTCTATTCTATGAAATAGTACTATACTATTTTAAAAACCTATTTTAATTTATCCACTCGCTGTACATGCACAAAGATGCAATTTAAACTATTCTATTGCAACCTGAAATCCGCAGTTTCTGAACTGAAATCCTTCCAAAGGTTACTTTAAGAGGCGTCCTACTTAAAATAAGTAAGTCTTTTCACTCCTTATTTAGGACAGTCTAGATCTTGACTTTAATGAATGGATTCAAAACAAGCTGAAATGCATCTTGAATGAAATTTAAAGTACTAAATAATTTCGATACTTTAGTATATAGTAGAGGCCATCGTGGCTCAGTGGGACTTACAACTGTGAATGGGAAAGTTGTAAATTCAATCCACACTCATTACGACAAAGTACGGCGTTGTCTCAAAACGCAATGTCTCGAATTCAAGCGGAGAACGGAGTGTCATGAGTATTATTTCACTCTTACATTATGCTAGGTTCTTTCTGCTATCCTGCTATGCGCTAAATAGCGCAAAGTCCAAATAATAAACGTGGTTTAGTTTCCAAGGCAACGCGTATTTGCCACAATGGAGCTACTAATACAATATTAATATACTTTTCTATTTTAGATGGATTATGGGAGGAAAATATCACTACTACAATCATATTCTTGTTCCTAGTTTATTGAATGGAGTGTTTATTTTACTTGAACCGCCAAAACGGAGAAGCTTGGTGATAAATATGTTTTGTGCTCTGGTAAGTTGATTTTTAATTAAAAAAAAAAAGACATTGTGGCCCAGTGGGGCAGCGGAAACATCTCAATCAACTGTATATATGATGGTTATGGGATCGAAGGCCCTAAAAAATTGTGAAGCTTCAAAATATTTTTTTATTTAAATTATATTCTATTAATAGAGAGCACAGCGTTGAGTTGCTATAGGTGACACAAAATATTTTGCAATCAGGTGTAAAGCGGAGAATGGAGTATTTTGACTCTAGGTTCTCTCCTTGCTATATGGAAAAAAAGCTTAAATGATTCAAAAGTTTGTTTCAACAGCTAAGCTATGAAATGTGCCAGAATTTGCTCTTGCAATCGTTAAAAGAGTATTTATATATTTGTAATAAATTCATAGCAATTGAACACTAATTTAAATTTCTGTGTCAATCTGTCGAATAAGAAAAATATTAATAAAATACACATTGTTTTATCTAAGTAAGACAAATGTTCTAGCTAATAGAGTACTGGCTACGCAGCTTACAGAGAGATGGCTATATTTCTATGACGATTACAAAACAAACGCTACTGTTTATGGTTGGCAGCGCTTTGCTATTCTATTTGATGCGATTAGAGGGATATAAGGAGAAACGGACACCTGTTTTATGGTAAAATACTTATAATATAATAAGTTCTTTGATTTTCACGATTATTACACATTTTGAAATGAAACTATTTTAACCGGATTAATCGCGTATAATTTTGGTATTCGAAAATACATTTTAGAATTTGACGTTTTGAACACCTGTGACCACGGACTACTGTAAAGTGTTCGCGATTAATCCGGTTAAAATAGTTTCATTTCAAAATACTTATAATATACTTTTTTTGATTATTCATTCGTAATGTTCATGTAAACTAGAATTAAAATAGATTTAAATATATTGTTGACTAGCGACCCATTTCGTTGTTTCGTCCCCGTTCTCACTTAAATCACAAACATTGCTTAAATTTAAAATTAAATTTCTTTTTTAATTGTTGTAACTTTTTTATCGAACTAGAAATAAACAATAAATGTTAAGGGAAGTTTACTAAAAAACAATATTCAAAACTGCATTTAAATCAATTCAGCCGTTTTTGAGATTAGCGGGCACAAACGCACAGATAAACATACAAACAGAAAAAAAAATTAACTTTTGTTTTTGTATTTTGTTAACATCTTTTTTTTAAAGTGTTATTCCCACACTAAGGAAATTGAAAATATGTCTAAAATATTTCTAAAATATGGCTTTTTTTTGTGTTTTATTACATTGATAATATTTTCAAATATGTATATAATTACATCTTACGAACAATAATTTAATTTTGTTGTTTGTTCACACTATCCCACACTTAATTTGCTATTTCCTATGCCTTAAGGTTTCCTGGAATAAATCGCTATTTTAGCGATAAGGTCGCCATTTATACACGATACCAGTATTCTTGTACTTTGTATATTCTTTTGTTTTTCATTTCGCATGTTTTTTTATTTATTTTCTGTTTTTTATTTTTATTTGTATGGATGTACAATAAATAATTTTTATTATTATATTTTTTTTCTCTTTACGGATCTCAGCAAGAAGCTGGTGGTGTGAACCTGTCACGGGCTAAGCCAAGTGGATCAGTTCATTGTGTATGGCTGTGGGTGTTAGAGTTGTAGATGTCAGGAATCGCCGAACTATAGAGCAAGTGTCTATAATTACTGACTTTTGTAAAGGGATGAAAGTGTTTTTGTGTAGGCTTAATTCTTTTGGGGATGTATGTAAAGATTTCGGAATGAGCCCTGTGGACGATAGAATGATGGGTATGATTTTAACTGTGTGCTGGTGCCACATTTGTCGGATTTCGTCTGCCAGTGGGGGATGTATTTTTGTATTTTCTCCGTGTTTTATTGTTTCCCTATCTGCGGGGGATATTCTATTGTTACGATGGTTGACGCGAACTTGATCTGCTAAACGTTGTTCAGAGATAATATTATGAAGGTCGGGATAAATATTAAGGAATTGTGTGTAAAGTGTAGTGCGATATCCAGCGAGGTCTGTTTCGCATTTTGTGACTGTGTAGTAGCAGCGGAGTAAGTGTTGGATGATTTGATCATTCCATTTCATCCGCTGCCGTTGTTTGCCAGCTAGAGTGGTTGCAGGGCACATATCCTGCAAAACACTTCTTGCTGTTTCATGTGTGTGTCTGGTGAAGGTGTGTTTGTTCTTTCGGCTGTAGCATCTTTGTTGGCCGTGACCCGCCTGTTCAATCTACGACCACTGACGGCCCGCATGCTGCCACGTCCAGCGCCAGCTCCAGACGTACCCTGGCGGTGCCCAGGTAGCGGCCCTATACGTGTACCATTATTAAAATTCTCCATTTTGATGGGTTTCCATTGCCATGTTAGCCGCGCCAGTAACTATATTATCGCGTGTACCGCCCCCCACGTAAGTCTGATGTTCGACTTGGACGTATGGTTGTATTGGGGGGTTGTATTGGGGGGCTTATTATTATTATTATTATTATTATTATTATTATTATTATTATTATATACAGAAACACTGTACACTGCATGTATACTATAATAGTGATGTTGTTGTAGATGTGTATATTTGTACAGGAAATTAAAGGGATTTTTAAAATTATTTACTTTATTTATTTATAATAGGTTAGCGAATGAGGTGACACTCCAGTCTCCAGTTTTATTCAAATACTGAGCGTGATTTAGAGACTTTCCATGTTGAGTGGCGGAACTAAGCGCTGAGATATTGTCTTAAGCAAGAGAACAGAGATATGATAATATTATAACTATAAACAATTTCCCAATTGGGAATCGAACCCACAACCAATCGCGCTTACAATCAGGACGCTGTCTTGATTTCGATTATTTCATTTTAAGCGAATATAATATTTTCAGCACATACAAATTAATCATTTAATCCACTGTAATCCGTTCTCTTAACTTATGTATGTTATTTTAATCCAACTGAATACTAAACAAAATGTTTTTTTATTTAAATCAAACAAATTTATTTATTTATGTTTAAATAAACGAAAGTAAATTTGAATTTAGTAACAATTTTTTTTATTAAACTATGCTATGAATAAAATTATTTAATTTTAGAAAATAATTGACGAAATAAACCTCTTTGTTTGTCTGTAGGTAAGTCCATTACAAACATTGCTATCTATTCATTATCTGCGTTAACGAGTGGAAGATAATCTCTAATCCTTATTTGTACTTAAACACTCACTGGTACTTTGCCGTTGAGAAGTTCCAATAATTTCTCTTTTTTCGTATTATTATTTTTTTTTAATATTGCATCTCAACTAAAATCAAAATATATATAATAATAATTTATTGTCTCAATACATATATAATACATAATCACTTAAACACACAATTATGTTTTTATTTCTAGAGGTTTATTTCTAGAATAAACTGTTTTACAGCCACCATATATTTTGTACACTAGAATGAAACTTACACTACTGACAAATTAAAAAAAAAACAGCGTCCCACTTCAAAAGAGAGAATCCACTGTTGAAACACTCTGTTCTCTCCTGTAGTTGAGTCGTCGAAGTCAACACCATGTTTTTCCTTTGTGCGTGAAAAAATGGAAACAGACATATTTAGAAAACGTATAAAAAATTGCAAATTGAAAACCGTTTAAGACATCAAGAGGCGCGGGTTCAAATCCCGCTGCGTTCAAATCATTCATGACAATTTAAAAATGTAAAAAAAAATTGAAACAATTAAAAGTTAATAAAAAAATATTTACTTTCATATATCACAATACAAAAAAATCTTTTCGTAATGTGACATATCAATCCCTCCCCTCTCTCCCTATTTACATATATTTATTTATGTTAAATATATTATCTAATTAATTTCAATTGTTCTAGGCTCTTCACCCCAGACAAAGTAAGGCGGAAAACAGATGGTTCAGAAAATGTTTGTCCACATAAAGGCCCTTGTTTAAAATATATATTAAAGGTAAAGGTGTTTTGTGTGTTTAACAAAAATCCATATACAGAGTTTCTGAACATTTCATTATTTTTTCTTAATTAATATGTTATATTTTTATGAGCTAGATGAAAAAATGCAAGTACATATTTTCTCTTGTATATTAGTTATACAATTAGTATTTTGCCTACAACGAACATTGCCAAGTATAGGTTTTTAGCAAATATAATCTACAAATGTATTTAGTCATCATTATAATTAATAACTGCTATTGACAGTGTCATTGGCTGTAAAACAGTAAAGACATGTCATAGGTTAAAACGCATATAAAAATATATATCTATAAAATTTTATATAGAACATAATAGATTAACTAAATAAAAAAAAAAAAAGAAATACAGTATGAGCAAAAAAAAATTGGTTATTAAGATGGATATATTCGTATTGTATATAAAAATGTAAGTTTTGGAGACACGAAAAAATACCCGCCTCAACAAAAGTTGTTTAGTTTAGTTGTCGTAAAACAATCAAAAATCTTACATATGTTTTGTGCTCAGAGCCTATCCATACATGGCAATAAAGTTTTGCAAACATAATGTACGTAAATATGACAAAAGATTTTGAGTTATTTAGTATAATGCTTTATATTGAAGTGAAGTGCTCGCGGTCTTGAGTTCAGCCAATTAACACGCAATGTCTCGAATTCAGAAATTAGAAAGAAAAGGGGAGAATGGAGCATCTTGACACTAGGTACTTCTCTGACTCTCCGACATAGAAGACTAGGAGGCTGATCTCCATTTTTTTTTAATATATCTAGTTTTATGAGGAAATAACTGTTTTCAGGGATCCCTAACGTATTTTGGGATTGGTTTCGGTATCAACATGGCACGACTAGTGATACCAGGGTTAGCAGCACCGTGGAAAGCCTTGTCAAGTATAAGAAGCCGCCATTTCAGCTTAGGTCTATTCTTCGGCACTTATATCGGTATTTACAGAGTACGACTTGATTTATTAATATTGGTACTGGTGTAGGATTTAAGAATTACAGATTTAAAAATTAGCTGAATATTTTTTACCATACTGTTTGTATAAAATTGAGTTTTCTGAAAAAAAAATTAAAAGCAGGATTAAAAATATATAGATATTCTTATCGTTTGATGTAACTTATTGTTAATATAGAAATAACAAATATGTTTAGAAAACCAAAAAAAAATACAAAACATATATATCCGAAAATATTATTTATGTCTAAAAAGTTAATCGTTTATCAAAATCGAACTTTAAAAGAAACAGTATTACCTACTATATCTTAGTTTATCTTGGCAATCATTTACCAAGATTCAATACACGTATATAAAAATGGCAAAAATATATATTTTAAAGTACATTGCAGGCTGTGATATGCTACTTATGTCGTAAACAAGGATGCGACGCCGCAGAGTATGCTTTACCGGCTGGATTCGTCGCGGGACTATCGTTTATTTTCAAGCCAAGTCTCGGATTCGCAATAGCATCATTGACAGGAGCTTTTAAGGTGAGAACTTTTTATATGGAGCTTTTTTGCAGTGAGCACAAGGAGTGCATTTGAAGTTGAGCTTATTTGGAAGTTTTCGTAGTTATATGGTGTGGTTATTCTATACTTTATACTGTATTGTATTTAAGTTTCTTTTAAACGGTTTTAAGTTTCTTACGATCAGTGAGCGGAATTATTTTTTCTGTGAAAAGACTATGTAGATTTTGATCTTGACAGGTCATCTTGTCATCTTAGACAGATATCATTTTTTAAAAAAATATGCTACTAGAAACACTATTTTTTACTAGACTAGACTAAATATATATTATTATTTCAATATAAACTTTTCACCGTTGAAGATTTGAAGCCATAAAAAAATATTATATTAGAGACATTGCGTGTTGAGTGGCGGAATTCAACGCCGTATTTTCTCCCACCAGAACGCCACGATAGCCTCGTATCATTTCGATGATAATAGAATATTTTTTAATAATCTACATACTATTTTCAGCTTTATTCAACAATTCTATATGACAAAAAGATTATAACGGACAAAATACCGTTACCTGTTATAACATATTGCATATGCCAAGGTCTTCTATTTCACGCAAGAGTCATGCATGCAGACGTGTGTCCGCAATATATGTTCAAACTTATGGCCGCTGTCAGTAACGGAAGGTAATGCAAATTAAGATTTTAACTCTCTTTATTTTGTCCTAATATAACATAATAAGAAAATGTCACTAATACTAATTGATATCGATTTTTGGTGTTTGTCTTGTTTATATATTTCACTGATCGAGTTATGACACTAAGGAAATTGAAAAAGACATTTGGAAAAAGTAGCCGCGCCTCTTGAAAACCGGCGCGGGTTCAAATCCCGCTGCGTTCAAATTTTTTTACGTTTTCTAAATATGTCTTTTTCGATTTCCTTAGTGTGCGAATAAGACTTTAAAAAATGTTTCAAATATGAATTATTACACTACTTAACTACACTACGTTTTGCTACCTTTGCTTTTATTTAAATTTATAATATAAATTGTTGTTTTTTTTTATTTATTTATAGACCGATAGTATCAAAATAAACACTAAATAATTAATTGAAGACTGCATTTAAATCGGATAATCAGTTATTGAGATTACTCTGATCGGTTACATTTTTATTTTGTGTACTAACCTTTATATAACAGTATAAACTTTTATATTGAAGCAATGGCGTTACACAACTTAACTTCTAAATAGTATAGTTGTAAAGAATATAATAAGCCATAATGCATTTTTCACCATTTTTTTTTAAATATTATTCATGCGATTAAGACGACATTTTTTTTTTATTTAAATCAGCGGGACTCGATCTTGGACGGTTTCCGGTTTCGAGTACCGCTAGGTTCAACTTTTTATACTTTTTCTACAATTATTCTTCCATCATTGCCATCCTGGTCTTTTTCTTTGGCTCTTGAACTACTGCTTAGTCCTTGTTTTATTATTTATTACATGTTGACATGGGCTTAGGCCCAAGAGGATTTTTTTTTAAATAACACGAGTATTAATCAAATGCACTACTTATACGTACAATCCGTTTTTTAAGTACCTAATTTCCAAGAGGCGCGGGTTCAAATCCCGCTGCGTAATTTTTATACGTTTACCAAAAATATGTTTTTTTAATTTCCTAATTGTGTCAATAACACTTTAAAATGGAACAGTGTTTCTTTAGTATCACGCTTTTTCCCGCATAGCAGGGTAGTCAGAGAGAAGTTAGAGTCAAGTATTCCGCCCGAGTTCGAGACATTGCATGTTGATTGGGGGAATTCAGCGCCGCTATTTGTCTTATTCACTGGAGCGGAGAAATGAAAATAATCAAATTATTAAAATTCCTCTGAGTTGCTCTGATTCATCTAACCCTAATCTAACCCACGACCACTCTTGATTACAGTCAGCCTCTAAATGACGAGTTTCGTTTCGTTTAGATTTTTTCTGCCGACACTACCACATACGGGACATAATTTAAAAAAAAATTTTAGGCAAGCCATTAATATTTAGATATTTTAATAATATGAAAACAATGGATACAAGAAGTACTATATAATTATATACCTTTATTTATTTTTATTTACAGATCTGAGCAAGTATATTGGAACATAACAAGGCTAGTGAAAGAGGAATTGGCAAAACGAAGTATGTGCGAATAATATTTTTATAAAATGAAATACTCTCTCAGATTTATAATAATTTAAAACAGAGGTAGCAGAGAAAAATAAAAAAGGTATCAAAATTGAGGAAGTTAATGTACAGGCAATTAGTTTAAAGCGCTTGTCCAGTATCCAAGAGGATAAAAAACTTGAAAAGTTGAAGTTTTTATATAAATTATTATTGTTTTAAAAAATAAACGTGAAAGAAACATATAGACTGTAGTTTTGTAAATATTATTTTTAAATAAATATGTATAGTTATAAAATATTTTTAATATTGATAAAAAGTACTCCATAATACTGTTTCCTTTTTTTCAATTTTCATTTATTTAGTAAAATAATAAATAATATAATTCTCAAGACATGTATCAAATATATTTTAGTGTCTCTGATATATGCCTATTTCCTATAAAAATTTATAGACAATGATACATATTTTTGTCAGTTTACTTGAATTTAAATACATATTGTGTAAGTAAAAAAATAATTGTCGTCTGACGAGACATATAATATAAATTTCAAAAGGTATATGGTATCGATATAAATGCTTAAATATAAGTTTTCTAAATATGTATTTTTCAATTTCCTTAGTGTGCGAATAACACTTTAAAAATATTAGGAAAATATATATTTATTATATAACATTATCTCTTAAAAACGATTGTTGGTTGAATAATCTTTAGGTAGCAGAAATTTGTGAAAATCTCTCTATAGAGAAGCTAACAACAAATATAAGTTGTAATAAGCGTATAAGAATTTCAAGGTAGCTGTATATAGAACGCATGGCTTAGCCGTCAGAGCGCTTGAACGGTTTTCAAGAGGCGCGGGTTCAAATCCCGCTGCGTTAAAAATTTTATTCGTTTTCTAAACATGTCTTTTTCAATTTCCTAAGTGTGCTAATAACAGTTTAAAAATAATATAAAAAAATGTTAAAATATTTCATAATAATAAAATAAAACAGGAAGTAACTATATATTGATGATGTAACCCAGAGCATATTTGTATACTTAACACTGTTCTAATGAGTAAACTAAGATTTAATAAGTGAAGTAAGGACTAAAATTTTCAAATTTCAATTTCTTGTATTTGTAATAGAAAATTATAACTTACATTATATTGTTATATTTGTATAAGATTTTTACTTCTGTTATTTTTTATTATCGAAAGTTCACATAATAATAATCAAAACGTCGTCAAATATATTTGATTTACAAAATTATGCTTCATTTATTTATCACGCTCCTTAAACTCCTAATTTCAATAAAATTATTACTAAATACATTATGTATACATAAAAATATAAAATAAATAAATATTGAATACTAGTTGAAGCCCGTCACTTCGCTTGCTTTGACTTTATGACTTAATACATACTACTTCGATTTACCTACTTGTAGACCTTAAATTTGTAAAAGAGAAAGAAAATAAAGAATATAACTCCGTCGTGTGGAAATCGAATCCACACCCATTCTGCTTATAGTCAGGCGTTTTCCAACTGAGCCATAATGTCCGCAAAGTTCAATTATTTTTATTTGTTAATAAAAACTACCAACAATACTTAATAATGCAGCATTAACTCATTTCTTATAGTTTAGCTGCTCTATTATAATTTTACATCAGGTGTTGCACTCTCGGATATCAATTATACCAGAAGTCCGATTTTACCCTATGACATTTACCCGATTTACATTAAAATGAGTTTTTACTTGTCCTAAACAATTTTTTTGGAAATATATTCAATTTTACTGTTTTTTTAGTATAGATAAGACGAAATACAAAAACCAGTCAGTTTTTTTTTGTACAGAAAACTTCTATTAAAGCTCAATATTTTTTTTTTTAACCAGATTACATTAAATTAGTATATTTGTATTAACCAATGTAATCTATTATACAGATTAACTATATTGAGAATCTAAAGTTTTTTTTTATCATTTCGCATCGTACGCTGGATGGCATATTTTTCAGCCCATTTGGTGGCAGAACTCTATGTCAGGTGAAAAGTTGAGAACGGAGTGTTCTGTCACTAGGTTCTCTCTACAAAACTGGTAAATCGGGTAAAAAAATTAAAAATAATAAAATCCAAATTCAAAGTATTATTTATATTTAATCTACATTTTAACCAGCTATTGTAGTAAAGTTTTGATTCCTGCCCTTCTTTTTGGTGGCACCTAAGTGATTAAGTATTAAAACCTTTTTCAATCCACTCTTATTTCTTGTTGTTGAAGTTAAAACGCCAGTGGCAAAACGACATATAGAATCGCACTGTAAATTTAAGAATTATTTTCTATATCTTTTATTACATTACAATTTTACAATTTTATATATATATATATTTATATATATCCGATCCGATGACAGTAAAAAATAGATAATATTTAGTTTCTTTTTCAAACTATTTTGTTTATATTACTAGTATATCTTTTAGATTTTAAATACAATATATATTTATATAACTATATAAAAACGGTGGGACAGTCTGACTGTACGCGCGCGGTTGTAAGTTTTGTAAAGAGCAACTGTCGGCTTATGTTAGCCTTTGAAGGTCTAAACCATTGTCTAACTGTAAACGCGATAGGTTGTGGGTTCAATTCCGAATTGGAAGAATGATTATATTTAAGTTATTTTTTCATATCTTCGCTCTGGTACGAAAAAGTGCCGCGTTGAGTTCCACCACTCAACCACGCAACCACCACCACGCAACTCGGTCTTGACTTCGGGCGGAAAGAGAAACTGGAGAACTGAGTGTCTTGACACTAGGGTCTATCCTGCTATGTGGGACAAAATATGAAGCTAAAAAAAAATTACGACATACTTGTTCTTTATTATAAAAGTTATTTTTATTGCCTCCACAGCCAGAATATATTCTTTCTTTGCAAACTTTCCATAAAGGGTCGTAATACCATCGTTGAAGTGCTCCAAAACAAAATCCATAGTCAAAAGTTAAACTGCACCACTTAGGTCTCGTTTCTAAACGGATAAGATAATATTTGTTAATTTCTTTTTGGCTTTTCTCTTTTATTATTTATAAATAAGTACTTTTAATTTTCTTTCGTAGTAAAGTTTTAACTAGTATGAATATACTGTGATATAAACACTGACTAATAAAGACGTGGGCGAGGCCACTTTTCTTTCGTTCTCAAGACCTATATAATAAATCTAACTTACCAAACATGCTCTGAAAGATAAAAACAGTCATAAAATGTCGTCGTATTTATGTGCAGCCAAAATATGATTTCAACCAAGTAAGAATGAAAGAAAGCGTGTTGTTTGTATGGCGCTGTCTCGCTTACTTGGATCCCGTATATATATTCTAAGTTTTTATATATATATATATATATATCGGGTATTTTAGTATGGTGGTATCGTATTTAAAGAGGCCTCGAGAGGCCCTTATAAGCGCGAGGCCGTAAGCGAGGACCTACTTCACCCACGTCTAGCTATGCCACTGGTAATAAATATACATTAGCAATGTGTACGAAAGCCACCAGAGAACTTAGGTTTAAGCTAGATATTCCGTTCTCCATGTTCGGCCATTGCGTATTGAATTTCGTAACTCAACGCCGCGTTTTCACAACTTATCCTTATAATGCTACCTTAATAAAACTTACTTGGTCGATTTGGTGCACTAAGACAATTATGCCTACACTCTCCGTTTGTGTCGAACCTGTTACCATTCCCTTGACAACCACCCCATAAAAACGTGGAACAGTTACGAGATGACGGCTCGTAGTAGTACATTGGGATTTCCGCCCTGCATGGGCCCACATCCGGTTTCAAATAACATGTTTTATCGATTACTGTAATAAAATAAAAGTAAAAATATCTATACAAATAAAAACAATTAGAGTCTGTTGTATTATTAAAATAGCCGCTTTTTACTAAATGTATGTACAAAACTATATCTTCTTACAATTTTTGTTTCTGTCATCTGTCTGTCTGTTTGTTCTGCCTAACCTATATGTACTTACTAACGGCTGGACCGATTTCGAAGGGATTTTCACTGGTAGATAGTTGATGTAATAAGGAGCAATTTTTATTTTAGAATTCCACGCGGACGAAGTCACGTGTACAGAAGTAAGTTAAATAATAGAATAACGCTTTTTGTTAATAACACTAAATATTTAACTTTTTTAAAGTTATATTTTGTTAACATTTTTTTAAAGTGTTATTCCCACACTTAGGAAATTAAAAGAGACATATTTAGAAAACGTATAAAAATTTGAACGCAGCGGGATTTGAACCCACGCCTCTTGACCTTGAACGGTTTTCAAGAGGCGCGGGTTCAAATCTTATTCTTACAAACCATACGGTTGATGCATCGTCGACCTTGATAATTCAACGTTGTAAGTGTTGTAAAAAATTTTTAAATTCACTTCAACTATTGAAGCTAAAGCAAAAAGAGTACAATGGAAAATATATGTAAACATTTTTGTCAATAGCACAAACAAATAAGAATATATTCTGATATAAAACACAAACGCTATTGATTCAATATTGCATTCGTTGTATGGCTGTAAAATAAAAATGAACATAAAACAATGTTACAATAAATTGTGCATTTTTATTGTAAGAACTAGTTGAAGCCTGTAACTTTAACCCTTTTGTAAAAAATATAAGACATATAAATAGAATCCCGATCTTGCCCGTCCTAGTAAGACTTTGTATCAGAATTTAGAATATTATTTCTTACCGTCGGGTTTCATGGAAGATTGCGGCAGTTCCTGTGGCCTGGTCTAGTGGTGTTGAGGTTTTATTGGACATACCGACGGCATATTTTTTTTTTAACGTGAGGAAATCCGTTACGAATACCCGCCCGATTGGGGACTCGGACGCGGTTATGTGGGACTCCGGACTAGCAGATATGGGCCGTCCGTTTACCCACACTAAAACTTCACGGTGCTCATCCTTCACCGCCACTGGCCAGGGCCACGGGGACTACAATCTTCCGTGGCCCTGGCAGAGGGTATACCTCTGCAAGTCCCACATGACCTATTCGAATCCCCAATTGGGCAAGTATCCATAATGGATTCCCCTCATGTCAGAAAAAAAAATTATCTCAGTAATTAACGTATAAGAATTTCGACGCAGACGGGTAAAGAATACATGGCTTAGCATTCAGAGCGCTGGAACGGTTTCCGAGAGGCGCGAGTTCAAATGCCGCAACGTTCAAATATTAAACTCACCTCAAGAAAAATACATGCCAAATTTTAGCTTCTTGTGCTCAAAAGTTTCAGCTGTGATTGGCTGTCAATCAGTCAGTAATGTAAGTTTTTTTATATATAGTTTTTCTATATATAGTTTACTAAATTGTTAGTATCCGTTTAGTTAGGGTATTAATTTGATTATCACTTAGTTTTTTTGTTTACGGCGTTTCGAGCGTGTTAGTGTCAGTACAAATCACTTCGCCGATGTTGCACTCTATAAAGAACAGAAGGTTATTTTCTTTTTTTTTATCTTAAATTTGTTCCCGTATAAGGGGGTAGTTAGAGAGAACCTAGTATCAAGACGCTTTATTATCCATTTTTATGTGTATTTGAGATATTGCGTGTTTAATGGTGATATTTAACACTGCGCTTCGCCTTGCCAAAGCGGAGAAGGGAATAAAATTAAATATAATCTTTCCCCCGAATGAAAATCGAACCTACAACCAATAGCATTTACGATAAGACGCTGACTTACTGCACCACGCCTCCTAAGTGAAAGAATATTTATAATTTAATCATATGCACTATCCCGCTCTTGCAAGAAGAAGGGTGGCGCTGAATTGGTATACAATACACAATGTGTCGATTTCGGAAGGAAAGTGGAAAACTAAGACTTTGAAATTTGCGTAAACAATACTAATAAGACATTGGGCGGTTTCTAAGAGGCCAGGGTTCGAATCCCGTTGCATTTAAAATTTTATACGTTTTCTAAAATGGTTTTTCCATTTCCTAAGTGATTGAATAACAAGGTCATATGAACAATTCTGTCGCTTTTTCCTATTTTATTTATTGTGTAAGAACAGCTACATGCATTTTAATATTCACATATTTGGATTAAGATAAACATTTTAAGAAAACATATAAAAAATTTGTTAGTATCTTCTTACTTTCCAACTGCCTTCAATTTTTTAAACACGCTTTTAAATCAGATATTCTTCAAGCTTTTATGCAGCAAGCTTCTATAGCAAGGCAGTCAGAGATCACCTAGTATCAAGACACTCCGTTCGCCACTTTGCACCCAACATCGAGACATTGTAAGTGGTGGAGAGCGGAAAAATGAAAATAACTTAAATGCTCCGCTTCGGAATTGAACCCACACCAATCGCGTTTACAGTGAGGCTTAGGCTAGACCTTAGAAGGCTAACAAAAGCCGACAATTGCTCTTTACATAACTTCAATTCATGGTAAACCTTTTACATCAAAATAAAAATACTGTTTCAAAATTGTATATAAATTATATTTTTTCCTTATTGAGCGTTTTTGAAACATTTTATTTCCTCTTTACGTTTGCAATTGGTTTTCTATTCAACGTTTTAATAATTCTGTAAATAGCAGTAAATGTTCAAAGTAATATTTATTTTTCATAGAATATATATTATTAAACTAGCAAACCGCTCGCGGCTTCGTTCGTGTGAACTGTTTTATATTTTCGGCGGACTTTTCGTAAAACAACGAAATACCTGGAAAAACTTAAAATAAAGTAGCTTATGTTCATCTCAAGACCTTCAAGTATCTCAATATCAAATTTGATCACGATAGTGATGACGCCACAGACAGACAAACAGACGAAGTAACATTCTCGCGATGGCTGTGGGTACGATTCCCGCTTCCCCAAGAGGGATGAAATGATTATATTTTAATTTTTTTCTGTACCCGCCGCACTGGTAAGACATTTAACGTCGTTGAGTTTCGCCAATAAGCTTGTAACATCTTAAATTTCTGTGGAACGTGTTTTGACACTAGGTTCTCTCTGTATACTCTGCTATTGAATACGACTTTCACCTAACATTTAATGTTTTTGAATTAAACTATTTTTTTTATTATAAATATAACATATAAATATAACTTATTATAAACAAAACAAACATATGTAACGGTATTGCAACAAAACTCCATAGATCTCTAAAATAAAATTTAAACGGTTTAAAGTAGGTAAAGTAAAATTATCTGAGAAGAAAATAGCATTATAAATGCATGTAGGTACAATGGTACGGTCCACGGTACATACGGTATGAAATTAGTCAAATTTCAACGAATACAGTTTTAGAAAGTTTTGCAAAGCTAAGACTCTTAACTTTACAATACATTCATAAATTAGATGACGACACAATACTAACTAAGTCTTTCCAAACTTTTCGCAAAGACGGGGACGGGGACTTCCCCGATGCTTCTGTAAGATCACAGTATACTTGCGACTGAGAGTAAAAAATATATTAATTTCATTAAAATCACAGGATTTAGACATAAGCTTTTAATTTTGACGAGATTTTTTATAATAAAGGATAATATGTATATATAGAAATATGAAGATTACCATCAAGTAAAATTGGGTAAAAGAAGCTGATAGGGGGCCTGTCCACTGAGCGTCGTCCGGTTCGTGGTCGCCACTCGACCTTACTGCCCCAACGGCCATGGTTTATCATGGCTATGTGTCCTGCCACCTGCCACGTCAGGTAGGCAATTCTTCGAGCAATGTCAGTTAATTTTATCTATATATATAAATTTAATTACCAAAATTTCGGATATTAGTAATTATGCGTTAATTTTTTAACGCAATGTCTGGATTTTGGAAGGAAAATGGAAAACGGAGTGTTTTGACACTAGGCTTTCTAGGACGACCCTGCTATGCGGAAAAAAATGTGAAGCTGCCAAAAAATGTTTTATTCTCGTTTAAAAAGAATCTTTTATCATTCAAATTTAATTCATTTTACGATGTCACTCTGTCTCAAGAATACCTTGTACCAACTAAAACCTTACACTACGTCGTTTTTCTCGCTGCAACTCAATTTCCATATGTATTCGCGGTATGAAATTCAGAATGGCTTTTGTGGTAGAACATTTGCATTGTTAATTGTGCTTTCCCTGAACAGTGAACTTCGGAGACGAGGCCGCGTATGTCTTTACGAAAATTAAACTATTTTGTATATGCATATTTTGTATTATTACAAAATTATAATTGTTTGTATGAGTCTATAAATTAACGTATGTGTGTGTGTGTGCGTGAGCTCATATGTGTTTGTGTGTGTTTGGATTTGTTTGGGTGTGTGTGTGAGCGCGTGTACTTATATGCTAATGACTGCATGTTGTGTTATTCTCCTTATAATGTTACAAAGGTTGGTTATAGTGTTTAGAGATTGTGAAAGAGACAAAGAGATAAAAATAGTAAATACTATATTGTCTTCCAGTAATAGTATGAGTACTTTGTAATAATATATAAATAATTCTTGTATCCACAATATAAACATATTTTTTTTGATTTTATGCCTGTAGTCATATTAATTGTAATTTAAATTATCTTCAAAAAGGTTTAATTTGATGCCCATATTTGAGAATTTTTTTTTTCATTGTTTGGAATTGGAACCTACAGCCAATGTAGTCTCTAAATTGTTCGTTGTGACTGCCCTTGCTTTATTATATTTTGTAGTATTTTCCGCTAATTCAAAATAAAAATATGTTTTATTCTAATACGGTTAATTTTTGAATCATTTAACATAAAAATGTCAGTATTGTCAGTCCTTCAGGTACTTAAAACAAAAAGGGCCTTGAGTTACACCACTCAATACGATTGGATTTCGGGCGGCAAGTTGAGAACGGAGTGGACTGACCCTAGGTTCTCTCTAGCTACCCTGCTACGGGGAAGAAAGAGGGAAGCTAATAAAAAAAAATTAAAAATCTTAAAAATTAACATGTACCTCTATACATCAGTCCAAGATATTAGACTTTAAGCTATACGTTTTCATCAGCAACGCCTACTTTTGTATAGACTTTATTAAAATGTTCTTATAGCACCTACAGTTGTATACAAATTCCCAGCACACCTTGTGTTTTCATCTGCAAAGGATGCCTTTTGGACAATTTTGTCGTATTGATTGAATTTTGTAAGTCCCTTTTCTTATATACTTGTACGTACTCGTAAATATGAATTGGGCTTTTGCTGTTTTTGCTGTAGTTTGATAAAATATTTTCTGAACGTATTGTATCATGTATCAATTGTTTACAATATAAATAGTCTAGTTCATAACGCTTAAAGATTCTATGTTTGAAGAGTATGGAACTACCTATTTTTTTTAAAACAGGATTTGAGTTTTACTCAGAGGAAATATTTTTATGTATATACCTGTATTTCATGTATATACCTGTATTTCATCTATAAACTAATTCGACAGATTGTAGAGAACGGAGTGTCTTGACACTAGGTTATCTTTGTATTACCCTGCTATGCGCGAAAAAGCGTAAAGCTGCAAAAATGTACTTTTTACACATAAAAAATGGACGTATTATTTTCGAGGACTTTAATCGTCGGTTCGAATATGCTAACTCTTTTCTAATTATCTAATTATCGTTGCCCCGTTGACATCTGAAATACGCGTTGCCTTAGCAACGTGTATGTGTATGTCACTGTATGCAAAAGTGTATGTCAAACACATTGTACTATGTGTAATATTTATTTTGTTAGTTTCACTTCATTCTTATTATAAAAAAATGACGTTTTGCACACCTTCACCATATTAAATATAACTATGTCAAATTTAATTCCCCCCCATTATATTCTTAAAAACCTATCTTTCATCTTTCACGTATTTCCTACTAACTAGAAGAGCTTTGACTTTGTCACCTTTTGAAAAATACCAACCAGGAGATTTCATGAAATCGTAAGGGCGTCTCCTATGAAACAGTCTTTCGACTTATGATCTTCGCTCATAATGGAGGACTTAGCTTCGCTCAGTCTGAGCAATTTGAGTATCAGGTATTCGAAGACTTTTTTTTATGTTAAACATACAACATAAAAAGATACAAAATAAAACACACTGAAATTAGAGATTTATCAAAAGTAACTCACGTTTTAAGCCACTTTCTGAAACTTAAATGGACGGACGGGACACGAAACGCGACTGCAGGACGATATGGTCCGGTCCCCAGGCAAAAGCTACAGATGTAAACCATTTATAAGATGACATAACTAAAAAAGCTGGACTTAATTGGATACAAAATACACAGAAAATTTGAAATCCGTGGAGGAGGCTTTCACCCGAGGTGGGGTTCTAGAAAAATTGTATTTGCTGTTTTTTTTTAATATAGGTTGATTAATTACAAAGAAATGTGTAAAGCAGTAGTTTTAAGCCAGTTTACTCAATGGTTAAAAATGCATTTACCAACAAGTTATATATACCTAAAGCACAACGACACTGCAAACCAATGTTATGTTTTTTTCTATAAATATAAAGCTGTTTATTAATTATTATTCTTATATTGTTACACAATCAAATAAATAATAGCAGTGGCTTTTTTTAGAAAACTAATAAAAATATTGAACATAGTAAATCTTGAAAAATTTGAAGATTTCAAGAAAATATTTTTGTCCTAAGACTTGTAAAATATTGAAATAGTATGAGTGTTAGTACAAAACTAACAAAAAATCCCACATCTAGGCCTTACAGTAAGTAACCAGTTGATGTCATTTATTTCGTGGTTTCATCAGCCAGGTCTCGTGTATTGAAAACGTCAAATAACTTGAACAAAAAATAACATTTGTATAAAACAAACAGGTATACAGTATGTATGTAAATACAATTCAAATGGTTATCCGCTTGTACAATCCCGTTTCCCGGTACCGTGATTGAGAAGTCCGGGATTGAAGGATTTGCCCGGGAAAGAAAATAATGCTAGCTGCACATCGCATCGCCTCGTGCAGGCATTTAGCTCGAAGCTCCGGATTTGCGCATTGACAGAATTCGAATTCGTTTTGTTTTATTACTCTATTCGGCAAAAGAAAATACGTTGTAACGAGAAAGTATGTGGAAAATTAAATTTAGAACTTATTTCAAACTAAAAAGGTAAAAGTAAACCAAAATTTTATTCCTTAGGCGTCGCCCTTACTCATATATTGATTTGTATTTAATCGACATTAATATATAGATTTATCATTATATCATATGACTAAAGACAATCTCACGGCTTCGCCTGCGTACACTACACTAATTTTTTCACCACTATTTTTTTTCGCCCGCCCGCGTTCTCACTCAAATCGCAAACTTTGCTCAAATTTATAATTTTTTTGAAATGGAAAACAGTATCAATTCATAAAATATAATATCTTTAAATAGTAGAATACCACTTTGCTGTCAAATTTTGACTCCTACGATCGAACTAAATATTCAATGCAATGTAAATTAATACAGTCTAGACCTGGATACCCCAATTAGTTTATACTAACAAGCAAAGAAATTAGAATTAGTTTATATAACATTTATCACATATATTTTTCTGTTTTGTGTTAAAATAATCAGGCTGCAAATTAAAAAAAAGGCCTTAAAAATACACAAAGTATGTAATGTACCACATATTTAGGATAAGGGAACCATTTTTCAGAAAACGGATTAAAAATTTGAACACAGCTGGACTTGAACCTGTGCCTCTTGGACGGTTAGAAAGTGGCGCTATTTTGAGTCACTACGTTAAATTTTGTTATATATTTTTTAGATAAATCAGTTTTTTCATATTAATCCATAATTCATTATTTAAATACCACGGTGTTAAGAATCATATTAATTTCCATTATTAACATAACGTATCTAATATATTGAATAGTACAAAAATTACTGTACTGTGTAAATTGTACCGAATAAACTTTTTTTTTGGACTAAGTAAAAGATAAAATGGGCCAACCTTAAGACTTAAACCATCTTTATGCCTGTTATTGTAAAAAATTTTGTAAACGTTATCTAATACACAATTCGAAAATACTATTTTCTTCCATTGTATATAGTATATCTCTCAAGGTTTAGCCAGCATTAGCAATCTGTTTTTTACGATAAATCTTTGAAATTCTCGGTTTTACTCTATTAAAATATTCATGTACTAGCAGTATATGAAACTAGTAATTTAGAATTTAGCTTACATAGCTGAGGCAATTTTGTTTTATATTATGTAATCACTAGTAGTAGCTATAGCTATTAATCCAGCATAAATTTGTTCTGTATTAAATATTAAGTAGAAAGAAGTATTCAGTATTAGAAATGAAATATTGAGCGCAGAGTAAAATTAAACTAACAAAGTTTCCCAAGAAAATTGTTTGATCTTATTACCTTCTTCGTACCAATATATTATTCAAAAGCCATCATGAATTGTTTCACTTAATGAAGTGGGTACAGTGGTAAATCATTTAATGTCATTGAATAAAAAAGTATTAATTTAGACATATTTAGAAAACGTATAAAATTTGGAACGCAGCGGGGCTCTTGAAAACCGTTCAAGCGCTCTGACCGCTAAGCCATGCGTTCTAAATCCAGCTACGTTGACATTCTTATACGCTTATTACAACTTATATTTGTTGTTAGCATCTTTGTAAAGAGATTTTTACAAATTTCTGCTACCCAAATTCTACGAACAATCGATAGGCAAGAGAGAATGCTATTTATTAAATATTTTTAACATTTTTTAACTGTTATTCACACACTTAGGAAATTGAAAAAGACATATTTAGAAAGCGTATAAAAATTTGCACGCAGCGGGATTTGAACCCGCGCCTCTTGAAAATCGTTTAAGCGCTCCGACCGCTAAGCCATGCGTTGTACATCCAGCTACATCGAAATTCTTATACGCTTATTACAACTTATATTTGCGCGCGTAGTCCTTTTGACGATTACACCGTGGCTAAAACGCTATTTGTTAACAGTATGGAAATGGGGAGGGAGTGTATAGCTTGTTTTGTTTATAATTAACTTATATGACTGATGATACAAATATTAGGAATTATAAACAATAAGTCTTAAGCGTGGTCCACTACACGCCCCCTAATATAGGTTAAAAAGAATATTTCGTCGCATCCATATATTTCATGTGCTTGAAAATCTATTTCAGAACCTTTCAAACTCATTATCGCAATTATCATTTAACCGAACAAATGCTATCACCTGAAGAGAACCAGCTACCTTACACTTGTCTAAATATAAACAAACGTGCATACTCTCTGAATAAATAAATACCGCAGTCCGACCAACATTCAACTAAAAAATCAGATATAAAAACATAAAATATTTCTATAAAAAGTAATATAAAAGGTTACACCATACAATGCCAAACGTTTTATTTAAAACACACAGTCTATCTTAATATCACATTCCTTTCGCTGGCTGGGGCTGGAATAAAACCCGAGAGAGCATTCACACGCAATATCTGAATATACTAGGCGGAAGTCGCGGCGACAAACCATGCGACGGAAAGCAGCTGCCATAGACCACTAAGCATTAGAGCTGTAATTTTTTTATATTTAAAATATGATTTTAGATATGTTATATGTGTAGTACTTAATATGTGGAAACTTAATAGGTTTCTTGTATTACGGTTATTTGTTACAAATTTTAAATGATTCATAAACGCTTTCCATTGGAAAATAAATAAAATTAAAATTTCTAAATTCAATAAAATTTTATCATGTTTGTTTTAGTAACGTTGAAGAAATGAGAAAAATAAGAAAAAATGTTCGTAAAAATTACGTATTATAATATAATAAAAACATCTTAAAACAATTATTAGTATACAAGTTGGCATTTTTTCTTCTATTGGTCCTGTAAGATATAAAAAATAGAAGAGAAGACTTATATGCTTGGTAATTTTTTTCATGATTCCATTTATCCTGGCAAGGATATGAAGTTCATGGTACGAAAATATAGATTTATCATCGGGTTCGAACACGTGTCTTAATTTATTTGTACAAGTGGATATAAATAGCAGTGGAAGATTATTTTACGAAGATAGATTAAATGATTGATACATTAGTAGATATATATGTACAATATAATAAAAGCGTATTACACACAAAAAAAAACATTTTTGAAAGCACCGGGTTTTAAACCCGCAACTCTTGGAAACCGTCCCAGAGCTCTGAGCGCTAAGCCGACAGACATGCGGCTATGTCGAAATTCTTATACGCTTTTATTACAACTTATGTTTGTTGTTAGCATCTCTGTAGAGAGATTTTTACAAATTTCTGCTACTCAAAGATTATTCTACATATTACACTAACTCAGTATCAATCATATAATTATATAAATTGTCTATGGATATTTTACTTCGATTAGTTTAGCTTGCAAAATCTTATAACTAAAAATAATTTAACTAAAAATAGCGCCTATAAACAAACACACAAACAATGTTACAAATATTATTTGAACTCACGACCATTGCGTATGATAATAACTAAAACTGAAGCCTCTATCATCTAATACCCTATGCACCCTACAGGGAACCAACCCATGGACTGTTTGTTCATTAGGGGTTTAATTTGATTTTTCTAGCGCGCCCTAATTGCGTTGTTCTTATAATCCACTCATTTATGCGATGCGAGGCTCAATTAGTTAGTCTTATACGTTTTTTGTTTGATTTTTAGTATATTTGTTTATTGTGTGCAAGAAAATTGTTCTTGCAGCACGCGTTGTTTATTTGCTGGAAAAATAGGTTTCATAGAAACAAGGCAAAAATATAATATAATGTTCATACTTTTATGTATCACTTGATATTTGTCATGGAGATTGTTTATACCATTAGAGTGTCACACCGTGTGACTGTCGCGATGGTTGTGGGTTCGATTACCTCTCGGGGGTCGGGGGATTATAATTGGGGGGTTGATTATAATTTCTTCGCTCTGGTGATAAGGCAAAACGCGGCGTTGTGACCCGCCACTCAACATGTCATGTTCATTCGGGCGAAACTAGGAAACTAGGAACACTAAGTTCTATGCTATAAAAAGCGTGAAGCTGAAAAAAAATGCTAGTTTTTTTTTAACTTTGGATATATGGGTAGTAGAAGTTGAAAACTATTGCACCCTTTTAGTGTACCATGTCTGGCCAGACTGAGTGAAAAATATGTTATTGTTTTCTTAATATAAATCGAACCCACATTTATTTGGGCACTTCCTAACACCGCAGAGGCTGCGTGAGTTTATTTATGACCAGGGATAATATTTGTGACCCTGTAATATGTGTAATCCCTCCTGTGATATTATATTAAAAATAAAAAATATTGTGCGTATATATAATTTGAGATATTGCGTATTGAGTAATGGAATTCATCGCAGTGTTGTTCAATTTAAAAATTCATTAATAGAATTATTTTTCCGAGTGATGGGATAGAACCTACGACCACCGTGTTTATATGATATGTCCACGATAGCCTCAAAAAACATTGTAAGGAACATTTTCTTTTAAATGTAGCAACTTTTCTATAGTTTTTCGTCCGTTCTTCTCAGTAGAATGATCAAAATAGCAGTGGCTATAAATATTTTTATAACCTAATGCCTTTGCCAGGATGACGACCAGCATAAATACAAAAAAAAAAATATTTGGTTTATTTTTAACATTTCTTTTATTATATTATAATATATACAATCAAACCCTTACATATTATATTTTTATTTAATTTGTCGTGTTTTTCTCTTATACCGAAAACGTTTTCAAGGTACAAGTTATTATATTAAATTGCCAATTAATATTGTGTTTTTTTATATTATTTTTATTTATTTTTTATTTATTTATTTTTATTTATATTATTTACTTACTTACGTTTAGCCATACCAAATCTTATCCTTTTGTAAATTATGGTTTGTAATAATTCTGCATATATTGTATCCTAGTAGCTGCCCGTAACTTCGTTTACATTGACTTAATGACCTTTTCCAATTCTTATAAGGAATTATATATAATAATTTCCATTTATAAAACGGAATGTCCTTATATTTTATATTATTGTTGGACTATTATGGTTATTATTATGGATATTACTCTTCAAAATTAATTGTGGCTGAAGCCCTGTCTAAGCTTAAAAATTATACATAAAAAAAGTTTCATCCAAATCTGCCCGGCAGTGTGTGTCTGTATATGCGCGTACAGACAGTCAGTTTTTACTGTTACATTATAGTATAAATCGATATATATATAATGCCTTGATATTATCAAGACAGATATTATATATCTGTATTTAATACTTAGACAGGCACTTATTTATCTATGAAAAGAAAATTGAAAATTTGATATAACTATATAAATTTAATATAAATTGGAACGATTAAATATTTAACTTCTTTATTTTATTTTAATATTTTTACTTTATAATATAACTGCAATGATAGTTATATTGTTATTTGTAAATCGAAGTGCCTTTATTTAACGATAACGCCATCTCGTTTTATATGAAGGAACTACGTTGGAACAGAAAAGCTCTAACAAACCATAAAATATTGCAAGAGATCGTTAAATTTTGGAATTACTTTGGACGTAAAATAACAAGTACGTTCATATGGACAAGGAGTACTGGTCGTCAATATTTCTAAAACAAAGAAACACATTAGATTAATGAAGTAAATATTACACATACTACATACACTGTGACCATCCATGTGTTTCACAAACACTTCTGTATAAAGTGACATACATATTGTTATGGCAACGCAAATTTTTCATATTAACGAATCTATTAATTATTTTCACCGTATTTCAAATGCATTTGCTTTTACTATTTAGTATAGAATACACATTAAACATGATAAATCAATCGAATTTGATCTCACACGTAGTATATACTACGAATTATAGCTTCCCTAGTGGACACTGAATATAGCTTATAACAAAAATATTCAATCCATCAATCAATAAATCAATAAATGTTTCTCGTTTATGCATAACCATAACTACTGGACGTAGAAAGCTAAAATATATAAGAGAATAATGGAAACTGACAAAAAATATTATATAGTGCCAATAAAGTTGTGGGTGACAATAAATAAAAAATAAAACAAATACAGTAGTGTTCAGTTGTATATTAACATTAAATATTTACAAATTTGCACATTTATTAATAATTTTGCTATTATGAAAACTTAATTAGTTTCTTAACTTATTTATATATATATATATATATATATATATATATATATATATATATAAAAAAAAAATATATATATATATATATATATATATATATATATATATATATATGAGTAAAAACATTCGTGGGATTTGGATAAATATTACATAATATAATATAAGGTACCTCAATTCATAGTAAAATGAAAAAAAAAATGTCGTGAAAAGTGTATTGTGTAAATTATATTTTCATGAAATTTACGTGTTTATTCAGTATTTTACCTATATACATAAAATTTGTTATACGAGTACAGCTACTGTTGAGTTTCTAGCCGGCTTTTATTGGCGGAGCTGCCTTCCGAGCCGGCGGTGGCTTCCAGACTGACAATACTGATATCTATATGTTAGCTGACAGTTCAAAAGTGTTTGTAACATCCAATTTAATATTATAAAGTTCATACGTGAAGGAAATTTGTTTTTAAGTGTTTCTAATAAATGATATATACATAAAAAAACCCACAGATTATAAAAATTACACATTTATACATTATAAATACTGTAAATAAAAAAAAAAACTACATTTTTATTAGGTAATACGTGACCATTAGGTTAATACCAATTTATTTACTAGAAAGAACTATGAATAAAATCTTATGTAAATCTTTAATAATGTTTATTGTATGTTAAAACAGATTTGTTTTAATAAGATAAGAAATCAAAGCAATACTTGTTCTTCACCAAATATAATAAAATTAAATAAAAAATATATTACATATTTGGATCGCACTGTAGAGACTCCATTCTCTACTAAGAATTTAAATTCCTTTAAGGTCGCAGCAGTGTCTTGTCAAAGGATGAAATGATGACAATTAGACGTATTTAGAAAACGTATAAAAATTTGAACGCAGTGGGATTTAAACCCGCGCCTCTTGAACGGATTTCAAGAGGCGCGAGTTCAAATCCCGCTGCGTTCAAATTTTTATACGTTTTCTAAATACGTCTTTTTCAATTTCCTTAGTGTACGAATAACACTTTAAAAAATGTTAAAAAATATATGATGACAATTATTTTAATCACTGTGCCACACGCTATGCCATATTATCCAATCCATCTAAATATGTTTTTATATAGAATTTACTCATTGAAATTCAACACTAGGTAAAAACACATTGTCCTCCGCTTTTCGCCTAATTTTGAGACGTTGTATTTCGAGTGGCGGAACCCAACGCCGCGGTTGACAGTCATCCATTCAATTGTACACGACGTTTTGAGAATATTTCTTTGGTATTACAAACTTTTTTGGGCAAAAGCATCATTAGTTTAACAAATATATAAACTAAGCATATAACTATAGTAATAATCATATATGTTAGAATTAAGGAGATAAGATGAGAGAAAGAAAAAGAGACTACTATCTCCATTTTGTGTGTATATTTTGATATATATAACACATAACTTGTACCAGAAAATTAGTTTTATTTAATTTAAAATATACATAAAAACCTTTTTATTTAAACTTTATTTATTAGTTATTTGACCCAGTCCTATCAGCTACTCGAATTTTCCCGCATACCGTTCACCACTTTCCGTCCAAATTTGAGACATTTGTCGACGCCTTTTGTCTTGTTCACCAGAGGGAAGAAATATAAGTAATAAAAAAAAATTGCTATGCTAACAACAAATATAAGTTGTAATAAGCGTATAAAATTACTCCATTTAAAATGTGTAAAAATCATGAAAACCAAAGGAATCCTTACATATTCTTAATTTATAACATAAAAAACCTAAGTGCCTTCTATAAACCTTAGTGAATTATTATTTAATTAACACTTATATTATACTTGTTACCTAAATTCGTTTTATTTCTATTCTAATTTTAAATTATCATTCACCCTCCCACTAAGGGCATAAGGACGTTTTCTTTACTATCTTCTTCATAGTAGAACTTGTTGTTCAGAGAGTCTTGATTTAGGCCATAATCTTCTCCCAGGACAATCGGAAGCAGCAAGAGAAGGAGTAGAAACCAGTTGAGAATGCAAGTGGACGAACCGCCTCCAAGCATGACTGAAAATTAAAATTTTAACATTAATAAAATAATTAACCGTGACCATCGTGGCTTAGTATTTAAAAAAAAAACAAAATATTAAAAATTTAAAATAAAATTAAAAAAATAAACAGTATTAGTATTAAATAGTAGGACAGTGTCTGGCTGCAAACGAAATGGTTGGGGGTTCGGAGAACTGATTATAGAAAAATAAAGCCTCTACAGAGATACTAACTACAAAATTAAGTTGTTACAAACGTATAACGTTACGTAACGTAACGTACGTTTGTAACAGAACAGTAGAGACAGAACAGACAGACAGACAGACACAGACAGAACGTATGGCTTAGCGGTCTAAACTTGGGCGGTTTCCAACAGGTATTGTAATGCCATCGCATATGGATACATTTGCTAATTTTCAAGCAATCTAATGGTATAAACTGAGTCAAAATAGCTACACAAGATTTTCTGAACTCAATAGGCAGAAGTGAAGCTAGTAATAGTTTTTTAACATTTTTTAAAGTGTCATTCGCACACTTAGGAAATTGAAAAAGACATTCAGAAAACGTATTAAAAATTGATCCCGCTGCGTTAAAATGTTTATACGTTTTCTAAATATGTATTTTTCAATTTCCTCAATGTGCGAATAAAACTTTAAAAAAATGTTAAAAAATATTTAATAAATAGCATTCTCTCTTGCCAAACGATTGTTCGTATAATAATCTTTGGGTAGCAGAAAACTCTAGAAATCTCTCTACAGAGATACTATATATATATATAATATAATATACTACAATATAACTTGTAATAAGCGTATAAGAATTTCGACACAGTTGGATATAGAACGCATGTCTTAGCTGTTAGAGCGCTTGAACGGTTTTCAAAAGAAGCGGGTTCACGTCCTGCTAATACGTTTGTAAATATGTCCTAGTTACAGTTGTTCAAGATAATTGAAAATTATGATAAGAACTTACTTCTCTCGGGTCTTGGATCAGTTTCGGGCGTCAGGAAGTCCAGTTTTGCTGATTTATTGTAAACATCATATAAAGTCGCATAACAAGACACCCGTAATCTTCCACCAGGGAACAGTTCAGGGTTTACTTTCACTTCTACATACACTTTCGCTATTAGAAGACCACTGTCCGATGGGTGAAGACTTGTCTCTGATGCGCTTATCTGAAATACTTACAGGTTTTAGATAGATTCTTAATGAATACATTTTTATTCCAGTTCCACACTTTATCCCCGCATAGTACGGTAGGCAGGGTTCATCCTGTTAGTTAGTTGTGTGAACTGTCTAACCAGAGCAAAGAAATTTCGTCTCATCATATGAAAAGAAGAAATAGAACCCGCAACCAATGCCTTTTTCAGGCGCTGTCCTACTGCGCCACTCGATTAAATAGAAGGTATACTCATTTCCAACGCAATAGCTGTGAATTTAAATTTCACTGAACGCTCAAATCTTGATATTAGGTTCTAAAGCTGCTGTTTTCTCAATAAAAAAAATAATTTCCAAAGTAACATTAAACGCTATAGAACTAAATAAAAGTTTATTTATTATTCAATATATCAAAACGCAAGTATGCCGTTTCTAAATGCAATCATTTAATTGTAAATAAACTTCCGTATCTCGATATTATTCATTGATTCGTTCTGTAGGAGCAATTTTGCCGCCAGATATAAGCTATAGCTCGTTCCTTTACTTCAAGAGCAATTATTCTGTTTGGTCCTTAAAACTTTGTCCTAGTTTTAGTCCTAGTATTTGTATTTCTACGACTTCAACTCAACATTATTGTTATAATACTAGAAGTTCTTAAGACTTCTCGTTAATTTGATTGTGGAGAAGATTGTAGGTTTGGTTTTGTCGGATGGATTTCCATTTACTATTACTGCTAAGTGAGAAAGAGAGGATGGCCATCGTGGCTGTACGCTCGTGGCTGACTGTAAACGTCATTGCTTGCGGGTTCAATTCCCACTCGGGGGAATGGTACATAAGACAAAGCGCAGCGTTAAGCTCGGCCACTCAATAAACAATGAATCGATTTCGGGCGGTAAGTGCTGAACGGTGTGTATTAATAATTTAGGTTCTTTCAGACCACCCTACTATGCAGGATAAAGCGTGGAGCTAAGTAATAAAATACAATAAGGATTAAACACTAGTCTATGTCTTTGATATAAACTCAAAAGTGACATAAACGCTGCCTAGGCAACGCGTACTTTACGCGTCAACAGGATGTAATAGTTCTTTGATTTTCGCGATTATTACACATTTTTAAAATGAAACTATTTTAACCGGATTAATCGCGTATAATATTAATATTCGAAAATACATTTTTAGATGTCGACGTTTCGAACACTTTACAGTAGTCCGTAGTCACAGGTAGACTGAGGTGGCACTGGTCTTCTAAAATGTATTTTCGAATAACAAAATTATACGCGATTAATACGGTTAAAATAGTTTCATTTAAAAAAAGGCAGTAATAGATTCTCTCCGCCATCATAAAAATAATACAAATAGATGGACATATTTGACTTACCGTCTCTTCATTGACGAAAACGGTGAGGTTGGTTGCGGGACGCGCGGGCGGTGACGTGCAGTTTGCTCGGAGCATCTCACCAGGCTGATAACGATCCTTATCAGTGACAAGTACAGGCAGAGACGCAGGTAAAGCTGAAAATGTATGAATAAAAAAAAATTATAAAGTGTAATTAATAAAATTGGCAACTAAATAAACGTTTTAAAATATTTTCTCGTTACTCTGAAAATCCTGGCGAGGACATATTGTATTGACATCAGGATTGGTGACGTATGCAAATTTTCAAACGAATCAGAGACAGTTGGATAAAACACCAAATTTATAAAGCCCGCTTTTTCGTATATTTTCAGGTCTATCTATACCTTACTGTAGTAAAATCTAATTTTAAATGTAATTCCATTCTAAATTAATTATAGCAAAACAACTGAAAATGTATATTTGAATAATCATCGACACAGTATTTGACTGGTCCCAACTATCGAAATTATAATATACAGATTTGTACTAATTGCCTTTGTTGAGCTTTACCACTCATTTTGTGGCATTTCCAATGAAGGCAGTTAAAATTTGAGTTCTAGGTTAAAAATCAAGGTATTTACTGCATTCATTTTCGGTACTTTATATTGTATGTACGTACTATCGTATCGTATCGTATCGTATATCATAAGAATACAAGATTCTAAATCCGTCCCAATTTGCACTAAAGCAAACCATTATATTTAAATTTTCAATTTCCCGCATTTGTAACACAAAACGCGGTGTTGAGTTTCACCACTCAACACTACAATGCCAGTATTTCTGGTGGAAAATGAATAACGGAGTGATTTGACACTAGATTCTCTCAGACTACCCCTTTTTAAGTACACATAAACTAACATAAACCGACGTTTCAACTAAATAGAATTATATCTTAAAATTTAAGTTATTTATAACGTTAGAAAGCGACGTATAAGTTTGTTTTGGACCTGGATTGTATTAACTATAAACAATAAAACAGGTAAACTCATGTTTACTCGCTTGATTGTAAGACTCCTAGCAATATTTGCTCTAAAGCATTTGAATTCAAAATCAAAATGTACGCTTGGCATTCGTTTGGTTGGTTTATTTGTACTAGTATATCTAAAAAGTTCAGGTACTTTCTCATTTCATACAAGATATTAAATTCATTTTTAGAAAACGGATTAAAATGCTGAACGTGGCGGGATCGAAACCGCGCTTCTTAGACACCGTCAAAGCGCTCGGACTGCTAAGCCATATGTTCACGTACGTTGAACGGTTTCCAAGAGGCGCGAGTTTGAATCCTGCTACATTAAAACATTCATACGTTTTCTAAAAAAAAATTTTATACAAGTAATTCGTTATTGTTATATAGAGTATAAATTAAAAATGTGCATTAAAAATAACAAATGATGAAAGTAACGGTGAAATATGTATAGACATTAAAGTATGGTTGTAAAATCCAGTTTCACGTGAGATTCGAATCTGCAACCAACTATGTATAGTAAGATACGTCCTAACTGAGACACATGGGTCTTTTCCAAGTCATAGCCTATATGTAATTGTATTATATAGGCTATATTACGGTAAAATTTCCAAATTAGAACTGAAATAGACATACATACATACTTATGTAGGGGATGTACGAGTTCGTATCTAATAGGTACGGTATGGATATGTATTTTGAATATAAATTGCGTATTAAAATTAATGTAACAGAACAAATCGTTGCGTTATTTGGAAAAGTCGGGAGACGAACAGGTTTTGTGTGAAATGATAACAAAAAATCCATCCGTCCATCGTCTTTATAATGTTTTTTTTTTATGTTAACCCTTAAACTTATAAACATTATATCCTCTTGTTGACCTTGACTTGTCTAAAAGAGACCACTAATACATGAAAAAAGAAGGAAAAGAAAATAAAGAAGATTTTTAATCTTTCTAAAAAAAGAAAGGTAGACAGAGAAATTAGTAACAAGAAATTAAATTTTCCGCCTAAAATTGATACGTTGCGTGGCGTCATAGCGGACTTCAACCCCGCACTTAGATGATATATTATCAAGATAGAAGTACAAAGGTTCCCCACTTTTCGTCTGAAATCGAGAATTTGCATGTTTATTGGTGGAACTTAGCGCCACACTTTGTCTTACTAGAGCAGACATGCAATCAATTTAAATAAAATCACTACCCCTAGTGGAAATCGAAGCCATAACCAATCGCATATACAACCAGCTGCGACACGACGGCCTTAAATAGTTTTAAATTAAAAATATATTTATACAAAACGTATAAAAGTTTGAACGCAGCGGGATTTGAACGCGCACCTCTTGAAAACGATCCCGCTGCGTTCAAATTTTTAAAGGTTATCTGGAATTGTGGTTTTCAATTTCCTAAGCGTGTGAATAACACTTTTAAAATCTTATAACAGGTTCAAATTAAATTTCCCTCGTAAAGCAAAAGTAGCATTAATGTGGAATTCAAACTCATAACCATTGCAATACATTACATAGAAACTACATAGCGGCGTCAATTAACTATTTGATTAAATTTACAACAAACTATATAAAACATTACGTTGAATAAATTGTAGGAGCGCAATATTGTCCTCTTAGCACTAACTTGCTTCAGGTGTTCAAAGCATACCTTGTTATTGATTTTAGGAATAATTTTGAAGTTTCAAATAAACCTTCTTTCAGCTTCTCACACTTTATCCCGCATAGCAGAGATTTCAGAGAAAACCTAGTGTCAAGACACTCCGTTCTCTACTTTCCCACCGAATTTAGGACATTGCGTTTTTTGCCCGTCTTTTATAAGCCCGTATTTTACTTCAACTTACCAGACATTTATAACAAACATAATGTATACAAGCGACCCGCTCGGTGGGCTTAGCCTGCGTAAACTAAACTATTTAGTTTTTCGCCCGCCCGAGTTCTCACTTAAATCGCAGACTTTGCTTAAATTTATAATTTAAATGGTTGTCACTTTTTTGATTATGAACCGATTATTGTAAAGGAAGTTTACTAGTATACAATAGTTAAAATTGCATTTAAATAGGTTTAGCCGTTTCTGAGATTAGCGTGCACAAAACAAACAGACAAACAAACAGAATCAACAAAATCGTTGTTTTAGATTCTATTATATTGATAAATGCCCATATAAATTAAAAAAAACCTATATTTTCCATGAATAGATAGCGATCAGTTAAATTTTTATTATATACTTATATAAATAACAAAATATATATATATATATATATATATATATATATATATATATATATAGAAATAACAAACGGCTGCGATAGTGATGATATGATAGAACAACCGTCGTGTTTGATCATACAAATTATAATGAAGATAATATAAGTAAGTATTGTCGATTCTTCGGGATTCTTTAAGGATCTAAAGGCAAATGTGTGACATCGAGGTCGGCCATTCAACAAATATTTTTGTATATAATGGTCGAAAAGTTAAGAGCGTCTTAATACTACACTACCTTTAGTATAATACGAAATGTAATATTAAGTAAAGGTCATCGCAGTGGGACAAAGTCTGACTGCAAACGCGAATGGTCGTCAGTTCGATACCCACTCAGAGGTATAACATTTAAATTAATTTTAATGGTCCGCCCCTCATCTCTAGGTTTTCTCTGGCTACCCTGCTACTAAATAGAAAAAAGTGTATAACTGAAAAAAAAACAAAAATGGATGATGAAAGAAAGAACAGAAAGTAGGATATTGGTTGTGATAGAGGTGATACTCGTGGAAATGATGATTGTATAAAAATCATTTTCATTTCTCCGCACTGGCGAAAAAAACGAAGTGCAGCGTTGAAACCCGCCACTCAATATGCTATGTCTCAAATTCTGCCAGAAAGTGGAGAACGGAGTGTCTTGACACTAGGTTCTCTCTCACTACCCTTCTATACGGGAAGGTACGAAGCTAAAAAAGAAAAAAATTAGATGCCTTTTTTATATTACTTTTATTAACGGACCACGTGTTCGTAGTGATCAGGAAAATCATTGAAAAATACACTAGTACCTCTAAAAGCTTTGTGGAAACTTTTTTATTACAAGCTAGAGACCAATATGACAATATATAGTTGCAACCAGTATCACTAATAAACTATTGTAGACGCTGTAATAAATGCCAATACACTGAACAAACTAGTCTGGCCTAAGCATTCAAGGGCAAACTTCTAGGTAGAATAGAATAATTCATCGCCAAGAAGCTTCATTTGTTTTCTGAAAATTTCGTATTACTCGATTCTAGAATACAAATTGTAGGATTATATTAATATTTTATAAGGAAAGGAATTGACAAATGTAAAATAGTTTGGATGGTCCATGCATATTCTACGAGTTATACAACACTTCATTATTCACAAGGAACCTATCTATAATAAGATATTTGGTTTTTGTGATTTATACACACTTCAAAATGAAACTTTTTTTTTTTATATAATACTGAAATTATATTTGTATGATATAATAATTGTAAAACATATTTAGAAAACGTATAAAAACTTTAATGCAGCGGGTTTCGAGCCCGCGCCTCTTGGCAACCGTCCAAGCGCTCTGACCGCTAAGCCATTCGCTCTACATCCAGCTACGTCGAAATTCTTATACGCTTATTACAACTTATTATTATTGTTACCACATCTGTAGAGAGGTTTTTACCAATTTCAGCTATCCAAAGGTTATTCTAGGAACAATCGTTTAACATGAGAGAATGCTATTTATTAAATCCCGCTGCGTTCAAAACTTTATATACGTTTTCTAAATAGGTTTTTCCATTTCCTAAGTGTGTGGTTAACACTTTAAAAATGTTAAAAATATAAATATTGTTTCAATTGACAGATTACTGTAAAGTGTTCGAGCCGTTGGGTTTCTAAAATGTGTTTTCAAATACTAATAATATACGCGATTAATTCGTTTAAAAATAGTGTAATTTTAAACTACCTATCTATATTTAAGAGATATAACGGGTCGTGGGTTTGATTCCTGTTCATGGGAATTATTATAAAATAAAAAAGTTCGTTTCTCCGGTCTGGTACACAAAGAGTGACAACAAGCCCGTATGGTAAGGCAAAGCGTGACATTGAATTCCGGAACTCAACATGCAATAACTCGATTTCCTACGTCTTCGAGAACTACAGCTAGGACGTATACCACTCAGTCGCAGATTATCATAGTACAATGGTGTCGCTAGCAACTTCATTTGTATGGATTTTAGTACCCATTCAGTAAAATCTCATTTGTTCTCGTTCCCGTAGGAATTCTCACATCAGGAACAATCCTTCTACATGTTAAATTTCAACTGTATATTTCTTCTTTCCAGTAGTTCGTGTGTGTGTCGTCAGTCAATCACAAATCAAATTGCAAATATTTATTTAAAAGTAATATTTATACACAGAGACATTAGAGACAGAGAATTATCGTTTAATTAACATTAAAACCAAGTAAAGTATGTTTCTATTATCATATAAGCGCTAATTATCATATTAAAAACGTCACATTTTAAAATTCAATTTATTATTTTACTAGCGACCCGCTCACGGCTTTGCCTGCGTAAACTACACGACTAAACTATTTCGTTTATTTCGTCCGCCCACGTTTCCACTTAAATCACAATGTTTGCTTAAATTTATAATTTAAATGGTTATAACTATTTGTTTACAACCAGATTGAAATGAAATAAACAGTAGATGTTAAGGGAAGCTTACCACAATACAATAGTAAAAATGTAATTAAATCCTTTGAGCCGTTTTTGAGATTAGCGTGCACAAACAGACAAACAAACAAAAAAAAATTAGTATTTAATAACATTGTTTTGGGTTTCATTATATTGATAAATACCACTTATAATATTTTTTTCCATATATCTTCCATCAACAAACAGCGACCAGTAACATTTTTATTATATACATTTAGTACATATTTATATATATATATCAATGCTATTTAATTCAAGACAAAGCGCGGCGTTGAGTTCCACCACTCTACATTTACATTTCGGGCGGAAAGTGGCGAACGGAACGTTTTGACACTAGGTTCCCTATGCGGAAAAAAGCGTGAAGCTCATATTTATTACGTATATAATTGTAATAATACAAATTTATTATTGGTAACAGTAGCTTGTTTGGTTTTACTGATAATGGCTATTGTGTATTTCGATAGACTCTCTATTAGTGATTTTGAATTGACTAAACAAATAGCTTGCCTCTATAATGACATAATCAATACTAAATTATATGGAACTTTAATATGTTAGGGCCAAGTCTGTATGTCTATGCGATAAATATTTTGAATCTCTTGGAAACCGTAGAAGAGGAGCGGGTTCGAATCCCGCTGCGTTCAAATCTTAATACGTTTTCTAAAAATAATTTTCAATTTCCTAAGTGTGTGAATAACACTTGAAAATGTTAAAAATATATATTCGATTGTTATTTGATCCTCACTCATTCATACACAATGTCTTTAAATTTTAATTAAATGTCAAATTAGAACAGTGGGTGGAGCACGAAGTAACACAAATTTATCTTTTTAATATATAAGTAATATAAGTAATGGCATTAAACAAGTCAGTGTAGAAATTGCCAATACTTACGACTTTTTCTTAATAAAAATACCTACACGCTTTTATTCCATGTCCAACACAGTGGGTGGACAGTGAGAAAGCTTTCCTCTTAAATTGGAGATTGCTGAGTGTTGTGTGTTGAGTGAGATATGGAATCGAACCCATAACCGTCACGTGTACAGAGTCAGACAGTGCTGTGCCACTGCGCCGTGTCCTGTTTTACTCAAAATTATATATTTACTTTTTTTATATATATTTCCTAATTCCTCAAGAAATAGTCAACTAACGAAGAAATATTTTTTTTACATTTTTTAAAGTGTTAATCGCACACTTATGAAATTGAAAAATACATATTTAGAAAACGTATAAAAATTTGAACGCAGCGAGATTTGAACCCACACCTCTTCTTTTTCTATATATGTCCGTTTCAATTTCCTAAGTGTGCACTTTAAAAAATGTTACAAAAATATTTAATAAATAGCATCCTCTCTTGCCAAACGATTGTTCGTGGAATAACCTTTGGGTAGCAGAAATTTGTAAAAATCTCTCTAAAGAGATGCTAACTAATGCTTGTAATAAGCGTATAAGAATTTCGACGTAGCTGGATGTAGAACGCATGGCTTAGCGGTCAGTGCGCTTAAACGGTTTTCAAGAGGCGCGGGTTCAAATCTCGCTGCGTTCAAATTTTTATACGTTTTCTAAATATGTCTATAACGAAGAAAAATATACAAACTTCCCGTAAATTTTGTTTTATAAGAAAACAAATAAAAAGAACAACGACGACGTTATAACACGTACAAGCAATGCCAATACAAATCCAATATATAAAGGAAACATTGATACCAATTTGCTCTGAATTATTTGAGAGCGTTCTGAAACGTCGATTTCTATACAATGATTAGGTTTATGGGCACTATTATATAATTTCATTGTAGAGAAAAATGTTATGTTGAACGACGGTTGTGGGTTCGATTTGAACGATATTTTTCGATTATAAGCGTATCTATAAGAATTTCAGTTTCATAATATAATATAGCGAGGCCAGATTCCAACAGTGGTGAGTTCAAATGCTGTTCGTTCATTTTTGTATACGTTAATTAATGAAAATAATAATTTTCATTGAACGGGAAGTGAAAATCGAAAACGGGAAGTCACTGCATGTTTTGAATAACATGGAAGGTGTGAAAACATGAAAAAAGCTATATGAAAGTTGTCGCGCTCTTATCAAAAGAAGTGCAGTGCTAATCTCCGCCGCTTTACATGCAATGTCTCAATTTTGGGTGGAAATTGGAGAACTGAGTGCCTTGACACTATTTAATTCAATATTTCATATAACTAATTGTTATATTACTAAGTGCTCCCAGTAATTAGTAGGCCGTTGTAGACGAAATTGGAGTCGACACTTCGATTTATCGAATTGAAATTGAAATACGTTTTTAACAAGAATTGTGCCGATAACAGGTAAATCTATTCTTTATTAAAGTAACTATGTATTATATATTTATATGTGATGAAATATGGACGTAATAGTGCCGTAGTTAGAGGGCATGTAAGAACACATACACGATAGTTTTAGGTTCAAGTCATATTCAGAAAAGTCTTACACCAAATAAATAACCTATTGTCCTAATGTCAAAACTCTACGTTCTCTATTTGCAGCCCAAATTAGACACACATCATGTGGCGGAACTCAACGCTGCGCTTTGTCTTGAAAAAGATATTAAACATTTTTAACGTTTATTTTAAAGTGCTAGTCGCACACTTAGGAAATTGAAAAAGACATATCTAGAAAAGGTATAAAAATTTTGAATGTCTTCTAAATGTCTTTTTCAATTTCCTAAGTATGCAAATAACACTTTAATTTTTTTTGTACAATATTTAATATATAGCATTCTCTCTTGTCAAACTATTATTCTACAAGTGGATATGGGTAGCAGAAATGTGTAAAAATCTCTCTACAGAGATGCTAACAACAAATATAAGTTGTAATAAGCGTATAAGAATTTCAACGTAGCTGAATGTAGAACGCATGGCTTAGCGGTCAGACCGCTTAACCGGTTTTGAAGAGGCGCGGGTTCAAGTCCCGCAGCGTTCAAATTTGTATACGTTTTCTAAATATGTCTTTTTCAAGATATTAAACTTAAAAACTACGTTATAGATTTTATAAATACGTTTTATCAATCAACTAGCTTCTGGCACAGGCTTCGCTCTCACTTATTTTAATGAAAACCGCACTAAATATTAAAACCTTATAAATTTTCACGGAACATTTCAACTCCGATTTATCGTCTCAGAGGTAAAAATTTTTAATACTCTACCCGTGAATATCTACGTTATAATAGCTTGCTGGAAGCCTAACTTCATCATCATCCATCTCATCCTTTTAGCTAAAGCTTGATAGATTATTAGATTTTCTCTCTTTAATTTTGTAAATTTTCTAAATTGCCAAAAATTTTTCACGTTCGATTGCCACAAATAACACTGAACTGACACTTCTTATTAGTGGAAACTAAGCGTCGTCATGGCGTATATGAACGATCGTGTGTAGTTGTTGGTTGAGGAATGGTTAGATATTATTTTCATTTCTCTACTCTTGTACCTAGACAAAACGCGGCGTTGAGTTACGCCACTTAAAAGGCAGTGAAATCAAGAATTTCGGGCGAAAGATGGAGAATGGCGTATCTGGACACTAGGTTCTCTCTGACTGACCTGCTGTGAGGCTAACAGTATGAAGCTTACTATATTTAGGTCAAAACATTCAGAATTGAGTTGAAACTGTCCATTGCTCGAGATATTGATTGAGATCATTAGTGTAACAAGCATTGTTGCTAATACGTTTTTATATGAACGCCATATTTTTCTACTATTAAATATATTTAATTATAAAAAATATTTTGTAAGTATGTAATGAACCCGTAGTTCAACTACATAAGCATACTACTCGTAGATTCAAATAACATTAACAAGTAGCAGGAATTGTAACATTGAAAATACTAGTCTGTCGCGTCATGGCGCAATGACAGCGCCTGATTGTAAAAGATTTAAGGTTGTAGGTTTGATCGCCACTAAGGGGAATTTTATATAAATAATATTCACTTCTCCGCTCTGGTAAGAGGGCAATGTGTGATAAAACGTGACACTGAGTTCCGCCACTCAACACACAATGTCTCTATTTCGGGTGGAAAGTGGAGGACGGAGTGTCTTGACACTAGGTACTCACTGACTATGCGCTATGCGAAAGGGACTTGTCGACGCAATGTTCTCATGAAATTGTAATAGCATCGTTTTAAGTTTATTTCAAACAAATAATACTCAGAGCAATAATTGAAGACAAGATTTTTTTAATTAAAGTTTAAGTTAAATATAGACAATTAAACATTTTTTATTGAAAACGGAATCAAAAGGCGTTCAGTTTTATAAAGCGAGTCAGCAAGTCATCTTTTGACCAATTGCAAGACTGATTGCTGCTGATGAATTGGTCTCTTTTGTTGTAATACAAGTTTATTACATCATAATTTTGTAGTTAGCGTTATATAACTTTACTTATTCGTTAAGATTATTAAATTTAATGTTACCGTAAACACGATTGGTTGTGGGTTGGATCCCAACTCAAAATAATTATTATATTTAGCTCTGGTAAAATAAAGTACGTAATTGATTTCTGCTACTAAATACGCAATGTCTCAGTTTCGGGTCTACCTTAATACCCTGCTATGCGTAAAAAAAGCGTGAAGCTTAGTTCTACAGTAGATATATTTTCTACAATATTCGCTTTAGCTAATTTTAAGGCGATACTACTCATTTGACTGAGACACGTTCAAAATTAACATTTTTGATACTGAATTACTTTTTATCTATGGATTTAGTATCTTCACTCGGTTTGTTCTTTGTTTTAAACCATCAATTACAATTATGAAAACCAGGCGTAAAGTGTATTTATTGAAATATATCAAGTTTTCAAAGCAGCTATAAATAGTAACAATTTCTCGAGCTGAACGTAAATGTAGAAGAAATTTTAATTAACGCTCTCTTCGAAATTCACTTAAGTTTTACGAAAGTCGCATTCGATCTTTGAAAAGAAACTTGATGTTACTTAGCTGTACCTTTTAGACAGTTCGGACGTATTTTTAAACGATACTCATTAAAAACTCACGCTTTTTATAAATGTATACTGTTTTAATTAAATTAAATAAGTGTTTAAGAGTACATTGCGATGTAGAACTGTGGAACCGTTTGCCTGTAACTACACACTATGCTTGTGGGTTTGATTTGTGGGACCGCTCAGGTAAAACAAACCGCGGCGTTGAGTTACGAGTGTGCGGGGACACAATTCTTAATGTCTCAATTTCACACAGTGTCTGGTTAATGTCTGGTTACACAAAAATCATTGTTGATCTCATTCGAAATTATTTAGTTAGTTGATAAAAATAAATACAGCAATTTACAAGGATATTAATGAGGGAAGATATCAACGTTATATTAGTATCTAATGTACCGCAGTCCTGGGTTCGATTCTCATTGAAAGGAATATTTAAATTACTTTGAAATATCTCGTGTGTGAAAAATTGTATCACTTTTTATCTAACTTAACAAAAGAATACAAAATATAAAAGTTATTTAAATCGACCAACGACGATTGGGACCCATTCAAGGCCCTATTGCAAAGTAAGAATTTATTATTATTAAATATTTAAAACATTTAAAGTTATTATTCATACACTTAGGAAGCTTCTTGCCAAACGATTGTTCGTAGAATAAATCTTTGAGTATCAGAAATATTTAAAAATCTCTCTCTAGATAGATACTAACAACAAAAATAAGTTGTAATAAGCGTATAAGAAATTCAACGTAGCCGGATGTAGAACGCATAGCTTAGCGGTCAGAGCGCTTGGACGGTATCCAGAAAGGGTGGGTCCGAATCTCACTGCGTTCAAATTTTAAAAATAATTATTTTCACACTTTAAAATGTAACAAGTGTATATATATAAGAATGTATTTATGTATCATAAACAAAACTAAATACATGAGATATGTTGTTATGTAGAAACTTGCGTTTTAATGAGAAATGTCAGTAGTTCGTGAGAGGCACATGGAGATGTTTCAAAATTGTTACTTAAACACGCAAACATTTCTTAATATTTTGTATGTAACCTATTTTTTCAACTAGCGAACTGCTCGTGGCTTCACCCGCGTTAATTATAGTTTATATAAATGTTTCGTAGCGGCGGTCTTTTTGTAAAACAACGAAATTCCTGGAAAAAAATTGAGACAAATGGGAGGAAAGAATTAGCCTATGTTCATCCCAAGATTAAATATCTTATATATAATTTCGTTACAATCGGTTTGGTCGTGTTGACGACATAGACAAACTAAAAGACAGACAGAGCTACTTTCGCATTTATAATATTATTATGGATTAATTATATATAGAAATATAATGTAGTATCCCATCACTTTGGTTTCATTTTCGTATAATACGTTTTGTATTATAGCTTCTTGCGTGTTGCAATATCATTTTATATATTTTTCATAATTTCACGCTTTTTCCACATAGCCTGGTAGTCAGAGAGAACCTAGTGTTTTGGTCCTTTACTTGTACTTTCCACCTGAATCCGAGTGATATCGTGTTTAGTAGCGGGAAACTAAAAATAACAGTTATTACAATTTCATTAATAAAAAAATTCAATCGAAAAATCGTATATAAACAAATTTTAAACTGACTTCTAACTCTTACCTATAACATCGATAAACTTTGTAGCGATCTGAGTAGCGAACGACGGTGAATCAGCAGTAACTTCGCAAGAGAAGTTCCCAGCTAAGCCGAGCTCGAGACGCCGAAGAAGTACTTGTGTGCCGTTTGAACGGTTCATCTGAAATTTATTGTTGATAACTTTAAAAACTGTATGCACATGCTTTTACTGGCGTCGGCGTCAAATTTGCCTAAAAAATTAGCGTGTCCGAATCCGATAGAATATTTACATAGCATGTATCGGATGTCCTTGACAGTGTGACGTGGAAAAGGAGAAGAAAATAATTGAGGCGTTTTTTTTTTAACTTTTATATCGTTAAGTGTGTACTGTACATGTAAATTTGGCTATACTCAATATTTTTATTATATTCTTATTAACAAATACAGTTTATAAAAAATTACAAGTAATAACAAATAATTAAACAAAATTGCAAGTAATCATCTTTGATATTCTTATATTCAATAAAAAAAAAAAGTTAGTAGTACATTAATTGTAATAAATTGTAATAATCTGTAATAAATTGTAATAAACTGTAAAAATAATGTAAATAATAAAAATGTATTCAATTAATAAACATCGGCAGTTATAGGGTTATTAGCAGCAATAACCGGTATCCAGTTTTTTTTTTCGCATGAAGTACTGGTTTTGCATTAGATGGAAGGGACCAGTCGTAGACGATTACTTAAGACGATACGTTCTCCTTAATAAGTGTCAGCTTCCTTACTTCTTGTATTAGTCTGGTGTTTTTTTCTATTTCCTTATTGATGTTTTGTTATGTGTTTTTTTATTTATCGTGTGTATTTTTCAACCAATTTTATCTACTGCAGTATTGTTATCTCTCTTTAATATCTTTTTGTACATATCTAGAAGCCTAAAACGTGTACTTAGAGCTTACAGTTCCGTGGGAAACAAGGATTCCTACAAATCATTTTCGTAAATTAAATAAATACTTCAAACTAACTAACGATTTAAACAGGAATAGGCTTTAGAGTCATTTTATATGCATTATAAGTACTAAGAGATCTAGGCTCGTTTCTAGCAAGTATTTCGAAAGTGACTTTACTAAGACCTTTTCAAATCTCGTCCAGGTAATGAGAGAAGCTCGGATAGTGGAGGCGAGCGTTACTCCATTTTAAAGGGTCCTTAAGCTTACATTATTAATTGGGTCGTAAGTCCCAGGCACTATTTCTGTAACGCGATGGGTGAATCCATGGAACGATATGGAGTTTGATCTCTTTAGTAGCGTTTACGGCTTTGTGCTTGTAGAGTGCATTTGTTTCAACTTGTATAAAATTGGATGACTTTTTCCAACAAAGTATTACGTAGTGTGTATAACCAATTAAAAAAAGCTTTGAAAGCTTAACATATATACATGTTTTTTTTTAATATATTGAGTTCATTCGCACTCTGTATATACAGATAATGATATTAGGTTAAAATATCCAATACGTTGTGTTATATTGAAACTAAAAGTTTATGTCGACTTGCGAAATTGTTAGGAATCACAAACAAAGTTACGCCCTTGGTAGTTGCGCTTTAACTTTCCGTCAACAGTTAGCTAGTCTTATGAAATTTACTTTTCGTGTAATGTATATACATTTTCTTGATTTTCAATATTTTCTTCCGTATTTTTCTTTTGTTAATTAATATTTAAAATAACAATATCTTTGGTTCCTTTCGCGATTATTACACATTTTTAAATGAAACTAGTTTTAACCGGATTAATCGCGTGTATTTTTAGTATTCGAAAACATATTTTAGAAGCCCGACTTTACAGTAGTCCGTGGTCACAGGCAGACAGTGTACCGGGTAATCCGGTTAAAAATAGTTTCATGTCAAAATAATATTTAAAATTTAATTTATGCATTTGAATTTGCGGCTACACGGTTTTTCCGGCATAGCAGAGTAAGTAGAAAAAACATAGTTTCAAGACACTTCATTCTCCACTTTCCATCCAAATTTCCGTAGCCAGTGGCTGTACTCAACGCCGCGCGTTCTTTTGTTCATCAGAGTAATGAAATAAAAATTATTTGAATATAATAATTTTTCCGAGTTGGAAACCAATCACGACACCATGCCACGATGCCACGATGGGACAGAGGTTATATTTTAAATTTAAAATACAATCTCAGAGCGCTTTGTTGAAATAAAATCGGTACATTTGTACCGATTTGTACTTCGTTAGTTAATTGATGTGTCTAAGGGCAAGTTATCGATTTACGATTCTGTTCCTTTTTCACCTTCACGCATAGCAATATAATAGCATGAGTTAAATATTTCCATCTGTGTTATATTTATGATGGTGGAAAGAATATATTATTTCCCGTTGACGTATAAAATACGCGTTGCCTTGGCAACGTGTATGACAGTTCATATTAAAAGCATTGTAGTGTGTGAACTCCTTATTTTATTTTTCAGCTTCACACGTTATCCCCCATACTTGAGTAGTCAGAGAAAACCGTTCGCTCTCCATTTGATTTAGAAATTGAGTCCATGTTGAGTGGCGGAATTCAACACGTATAAATGAAAAGTGGAAACCGGAAACATGAAAATACACATACGTTGCCTAGGCAACGTGTATGACAGTTCATATCAAAATAGTAGTGTGTGAAATCCTTATTTTATTTTTCAGCTTCACACTTTATCCCCCATACTTGAGTAGTCAGAGAAAACCGTTCGTTCTCCATTTTTTATTAAAAACTGAGTTCGTGTTAAGTGGCGGAACTCAACACCTATAAATGAGAAGTGGATAACCGGCAACACGAAAACTGTGTTATATAAGTAACATTACATTTGTACGCCAGAAACGTTATTAAATAACCATAAGAGGAATGCGGTGAGAGCTCGGAATTTCAAAGATATTAATCTCTTAAGTAGTCGAGAAATAATTAAAATCAAGGCGTATTTGGCTAATGTAAATATTGATGTGTGATTTTGGTTAGTGAATTCATTTATTATTCTTAGTTATTTCATTACAGCAGCAAGGCGGCTTAATATTTTGGTTTCTATGGAAATATTGAAAATGATATCTAAGTATTATTATAATTTATGTATGTGTATGTATGTACATACATAAATTATTATTATTTTTTTTTTACCACCAGCGGCGTTTATTATATTACGATTTTCGGATCTCGGAAAGTGGAGAATGGCGTGTCTTAACCCTAGGTTCTCTCTGGATAACACCGTGTCGTGAAGCAGGATATGAGAGCTAATGGACTATTCATTTATTCATTCAGTCTGACAACTGAGGATGTAAAAAATCGCGCAAAGTGGAGGAGTTTGAGTAGAAAGGCAGACCCTGGTTAGGCCGGTATTAATGCCAAGAAGAAGAAGATAACCCCGTTATTCGGGAAAAACCGTGAAGTTGTTTTGTCTTGCTAATGTTCCAGCATCTCAGTGTCTCTTATAAGCTGCAGGGAAAGAAGCTAGCGTAAAAACACTCCGTTTCCGTTTGCAATATTTTTTGTATAAAGTTTGCAATATTGCCTGTTCGGTGGCAAAACTTACGCCTCGCTTTGCCTTATCAAAGTGAAACCGAAATTATGTGAATATATATATTTCCCCGACTAGGCATTGAGCCAGCAACTAATAAAGTTTATAATCAAAAGTTGGTCCACTGCGCCACAATGGTTTCATAAGTCCCTTTAGCTTTTCTAGTAAAAGCTCTTATTTTATAACTGTGTAGTATTCGTTTCATACTGTATGGCAATAACATAACATTTATTGTTATTAAAAATTTGTTCAGTCTAATTATTTTCCTTGAAATTTAAACAAAGTAGCGTTCAATACACTTCGTTCGCAAGTTCGGAGTATTTCGATAGTCTACATGCATAATTGGAATCCATCTTCTTACATTGTGAAGAATTTGCATATGGAAATTTTTCATTATCTTAACAAAAGATATAAAGCGAAACGAAAATATTGAGTTTTTTATTAAATATCTTGATTACGTTTTAAAGTTTAAACTAAATTTTTAATGCTTCTGGCTTTTTCCCACACATCAGGATAGACAGAGATAGTATCAAGACACACCGTTGTTCGCTGTTTGCCTAATAGAGCAAGTCAGGCAATGAATGAAAATGAAGCAGGAAATGAAAATGAATTATATAAGTATAATTATTTTCCTAAGTGAGATTGAACCTTGTGGGTTCTATGTCAATGAACTTAGCAAATCATCCTGCAGATACCTTTTTAATATAATTCTGGCGTTTTCAGCCTGAAAACGCATGGCTTAGCAGGCAGAACCGAGAACGGTTTCCAAGAGGCGTGGATTTGAATCCCGCTGTGTTTTTATACGTTTTTTTCTTTATATTTTTCCAGTATCACATTGTTACAGAATCCGGACACGGGTGCAGAATTATTATAAGGTGAACACATAACATGATCACAGAAATGCATCTATAAAAATATTTACACGACACAAATATCGAACCCACGACCTACTCGTGCGGTTGAGAATACATTAATTTTATTTTTTCCAAACATCAACTTCACAATTCTGTTCCTCCGAACGAATGTTGTAAATGTATTCCTTGTCACGAGCTGTCTAAGAGCGGGTGCAATCGACAATCGAGTTCACGCTTATCAGTGTATATTTCCAGTTTTAATGTACATAATAATATAATAATATGCGCCATCGCATCGGTGTCCAGTTGAAAATATACCGATCATTTATAGGATGGATGTGGGTTCGATATATTTTCATGGGAATGCTTATACATATATATATATATATATATATATATACATATTTTGCGGTTATTGGTAAAACTGTATGTATTTTTCTTCATAATACATAAAACTTCTTGACGAAAAATTTCTTATTCTTAAAAATTCTGAGTGTGCTTGAGTACCCTGAGCACCCTGAGCACCCTGGAAGAGATAATAGGCGAGCCATATACCTTGGCCTCGTAGTAGCATGAGCGAATGATTCTGCAAAGGTTCTTGATGAAGGAGAGGATTTCCACTGGGTTTTGGTGTGTAATAGTGGGTTTACTGATCAGTGGCACAGTGTCATCTGACAAGTACCTAGTGCCTACTACGTCTACGTAAATTGCATTTCCCAGCAACATAAAAAAAAGTAATAGTTTCAACATTTACTATTAGATTTGGTAAATCTTAAGTTTTGTAGTATGGGTTTTTACAGTACTAAATATAACCATATTTGCACTTTTGAGGCCATCGTGGCGCAGCGGGACAACGTCTGACTGTTAACGTGATTGTTTGTGGGTTCGATTCCCACTCGCAGGAATGAATATATTTAAATTATTTTTATTTCATCGCCCTGGTACCTAAGGCAAAGCACGGCGTTGAATTCCGCCACATAACAATGTTTCGATTTTGGGCGGAAATGGAGAACGAAGTGTCTTGACACTAGAAACTCTCTGACTACACTGTTACGCGACTAAAAGTGTGAAGCTAAAGAAAAAAAATTATACTTACATCAACATATATCCCAGGTATACCAAATACTCTAGTATCAGGAACTTCTAAGGGGGTGTATCTAAAAAACTCATGGTTCCCGCGATACCATTTCACTGAGTATAGAGGAGCTCCTTGCATATCTCTATAGCAGATGAGCGCGGCAGTGCCTCCTTTGATGACAGTCGTAGGTTCAACTAGGAGCTTAACGTCACGAAGACTGGTTACACCTGTAAACAATCAAAACAGTTTACAATTTAGTTTAGAATATAATAATAAAAATAAATGATGACGAGTGATTTTGTTATACACATGAAATTCAGCACTTTGTCTAAACAAAGAACGGCGTTAAGTTCCGGCACACGGCACGCAATGTCTCAATTTCAGACGGAAAGTGGAAAACGGAGTGTATCGACACTAAGTTTTCTCTGACATCTGCCAACTACCCCACAAGTACGCTAATTACGTATCAGAATTAAAAATAATAATTTTACATACAATCATGACGTCGCCATAAATCTAATTTAATTGCAAAATATCCAAGAAAATACACAAATAAACGTACAACGTCGTGAGGAAAAAAACAAAAGGAAATTTCACGTTTTATTCAAATAACAAAAATAATTAATCTTAATTTCTTAAACGTTGATGTTTTGATGTTTTGCATCAGAACCTCATTAAATTCTTTTGTTTCATTAAATTTCTATAACACTATATTTACGAAATCGAGCTTTTAATTTAACCTTTATTTTATAATTCTATTGGTGATCATATTGGTTTCATATTAAATTTCTTACATTACAAATGTATTACAGACTTTACTGAATGCTAATAATGGTTATTTAATAAACTGATTTTAAATAAATATATCAAATTAAATAAAGAAGGTCTATTCTAATATGGAGCAAAGTACAGCTTTTGACTGAAAATGGGATGGTTGTGGGATTCCATTTTCATTTCCCCGCTCTGGTAAAACAAAACACGATGTTGAGTTCCACCATTCAACACACAATATATTGATTTCAGAAAGCGAATAATGCAAAGTTTTGGCACTTCCTTCTGTCTGAATCAAAAAAGGGGCTTATTTCATTTTTATAATAACATTTATTGCTAATATCAAAACTACTACTAAATATAAAATAGTGAAATCGCGATTGGTTGTGGATTCGATTTCCACTTGGGGGAATTATATTTCTTCGCTCTGGTACCTATGACAATAAGCGGCGATGAGTTCCGCCAATTAACACTATGTCTCGAATACGGGATAACTTAAAAAATTGCAATTATATAATTGAGAGTCTGTAAAATTGACTATCATTTAAACAATTACTGAGTCACTTAAATATGTGCATTTTTAACTGTTTTAATCATCCAATCAGATATCATATTTGCGTCAAGACATTAAATTTCCATAGAAAATGATCAGACACAGTTTGCTATAAATCGTTAAAAAGTTATAAAAAAATCAATTTCACAAGTAAATTACTTGAAATTGGATATTTTGTGAAGTAATAACAAGTTTTTGGAATAATTATGAAAAGAATAAAGGGGCCGCATTAAAATTTGTTACAAAATTGTATTGGAACTGCTGCTATATAATATAAAAGCAGCTTCACGCTTTCTTTCCGCATAGTTAGAGAGAAGCTAGTGTCAAAATACTCCGTTCTCCAATTTCCGCCCGAATTCGAATGTTTAGTGGTTGCTTTTTTTTAAATATAATTTTAATTAATAATACTTTATTGCACACAATATTTACAGGTTACGTCGATATACATATAATACAATTAAAATACATGTACAATGGCGGCCTCATCACTATAAACAATTTCTTACAGGCAACCAATAATGTATTAGACATTTGTTGTTATAGAACGCAGAAAGGTGCAAAAAGTATTGATATAAGTACAAAAATACTTATATATAATTAAATTTAGATTTCAACACTAATTACATATTACATATGTGTTATATATGACAATGACGATGACGAAGGGCGTAACAAGGACAGACAGTTTTATCTTTGTTTAAGTAACAAATAAAATTATTAATAATAGAGGAAAAGCTAACAAATAGAACTGCCTTTGTGTAAAAATAAAACAAAAACAATATTTCATAGGTAGATTTTATAAGGCAATTTTAATAAATTATAAATTAATTGGCATTACAGACCATCGTGGCGCAGCCTATAACTTTATACTGGGAGGGGATAATTATATTTAAATTATTTACATATCTCCGCTTTGCTGAGTGAACACAGTACGGCGTTGAGTACCGAAACTCAACACGCAATGTGAAATGGACAACCGAGTGCTGAAAAAGCCTTTTCATCAGCAAAATCTGACATTACAATATCCATATACCCTCTATTCAATACAATATAGAGTTATCGTAATTTCAGACAATACTAAAATTGTCAAGATTTGTTAACTATCGTAAATATGTACTGTATAAAACCCTTGTACAAGTGGAAACAATAGAATACAATAAATTGGTCTACATTTTGCATAAAGAAGCATTAAAAACCATTATTGCCACAATATATGGCATTTCTCTATTATTGATCTAACGTATACGCTCTAAGGCCATGGATAGACGACCTATTTTTAAGACAATTAAATAAATTTGAATAGAAAATAGCTCTTTGTAGTATTTACAGTAATTTCCATCAGATTGTAAGCACAATGGCTGCGGATTCGATTCCAATTCGAGGAAATGATTATATTTAAATTATTTTAATTTCTCCACCCAGAGACACTCCTTTGTCCGTTTTCCGGCAAGCTCTAGACATTGCGTGCTGTGTGGCGGTTTCAACGTTGCGCTTAGTTTTGCGAGAGTAGGGAAATCAATATGATTTAAATATAATAATTCCCCTAAGTTCCCTTGAGGAGGAATCGAACCCACAACCATTGTGTTTACAGTCGCACTGACCCACGAGGGCCTTACAATGTAGATATCAGCCCTGAAACAAAATTAAACTCAAAACTTTCCAAGCCAAGCACGTACCGTACAGCGTACCTTATAATGCGTCATAAAAAATGATATAAAATTTATCAACGTCAAAATACCTAATAGTTGAGTCAGTAAATAAGACGGTAGAAATTTATCATAGGAGGTCTCCCTCTTTATAGAGGTAAAGCACCAACGAAAAAGATTGATAGGCGACTAAATCTAAAATGACTTCAAATATTCGTCCAAATCTTCTAGATTATATGAAATATGAAATAGACAAAGTATGTACAATTGTTTTTTTGTGTCAAATTGATTTATTATATTTCTATTTAGTTTTGTAGTTATATAACCATTTTGTTAATTTAACTCACCTTTTTGTAAGTACATCCATTACTTATAAACATGTTAGTTTCATTTATTAAATAAATAATTAAAAAATTAAGTAAATTATTTATTAGTATTAATAATTGTAAATAATTAAAATCCATATAGAAGAATATTTAAACAGATAGAAGTTTTGATGTTTAAAAAATGGAACTTGAAGTCGCTCTCTAAGGAAATTATTGGAAAATTGTAAAAAGCCCTACAGAGATGCTAACAACATAAGATGTAACAAGCGTATAAGAATTTCGACGCCCGACAAGTGCGTATGGTTTAATTGGCTAGAACGCTTGGACGGTTTCCAAGAGATGTCCATTAGAATTTTGCTTCGTAAATTTTTTTATACATTTCTAAATGCAATGCAATAAAGATGTGAAAAATTTGATTTGATTTAATTGGAGATTTTTTCCCTGGGCCATCCTAGGTATAACAGATTAGTAAGAGTGATCCCTTCAGTCCTATACTTTCCGCTCGAATTCAAGACTTTCATGGCGAAACTTAATGCCTCGCTTAGTATTACTGGACCGGAGAAATGGAAATATCTATACATATATAATACAAAATGTAACTGATCGCTGTCGGTACATAAAAGATATATGAAAAAAATATTAGATGATTTTAATTATTTTTTTCTGTTTGTCTGTGTGTCTGCATATAGGTTTGTCTGTTTTTATGTGCGTTTGCGCACGGTAATCTCAGAAACGGCTAACTAGTTTTAAATTCAGTTATGACTATTGTATTTTGGTTAACATCACTTGACATTCAAAAATATATTTTTAGAAAACGTATAAAAAATTCAATGACTTTATACCTTTAAAAATGTTAAAAATATTCCCAGCAACATATCGCGCTAATTAATTTTCATCATTTCATAAATAAAAAAGTAACGACTACTTAAATTATAAACTTAAGAAAAGTTATTTAAGTGACAACGCGTGCGGTCGAAGATACTAAACATTTGCAGTCGTGTAGTTTACGCAGGCGAAGCCGCGGGCGGGTTGCTAGCTTTAAATAAAATCATGCCTCTGAGTGGGGACACTGCGCTATTATGGTATAAATACTATACAGTTTACATTTAATCCTATACATTTCGAAGTCACGTCGAGCTAGACAAAAGCGCTATTACTGGATTTTATTTTCAATATTTATTTATATAATAAGGATAATATATAATAATAAACAATTCCAGATAAAAAATAAATCACAAAAAAAAAAATATAGTTTTATCATGAGTTCATATAAAAAAAATATCTAGATGCATTCATACGTTATGATCTAATAAGAAAAATATATAAATTATAATTAAATTGTATGAATCCTATTATATTCTTCTTCTTCGTCTTTTAAGGATTAAAGACTAATACGATACTTTGCAGAAATTAATATTTTTAATGGTTTTTAATCATATGTGAAACCTGAATTTTATAATATATTATGAAGTCAATGCGATAAATAAAATTCATTTTAAAAGTATTTTCTGATTACATATTTTGCATTAATTATATGATATTCTATATATAATAATAAGAATGTAACTGATTGCTGTCTGTACATGTTAGATATATGAAAAAATATATTATTGGTCATTTTTCAATGTAATGGAAAGAACCCATAAACAATGTGTTTCCTGTTTGTACATGTGTCGGTTTGTCTGTGTGTTTGTGCAAGCTAATATCAGAATTCAAGAAGGCTTAACCGATTTAAACGTAGTTCTGACTATTTCGGTGAACTTCCCTTAACATAAATAATTTATAATATTTCAATCAGTTCATGTATAAAAAAAATTAAATTTTGTATGGCAAATTGCTGTAAGATACTGTCTGTAAATGATAATTATTTTTGTAATTCGCCAAATTATAAACTTCAGCAAAGTTTGTGATTTAATTGAGAAATGGGCAAAAACTTTGGTCGGGTGAAAAAGCGAAAGTTAATTAGTAAATTTGTACATTTTACAAGCACATTTTTAAATATTTAATAATTGATTGGTTAAGTTGCTGATAACGGAGTGTCTTGACACTAGATAGATAAATTAAAAAAAAACTATGCGGTTTTGAACCCCGCAACCTCTCGCTTGCGGTATTTAATGCTATTAGGTTTAGTTAGTAACGTACTATTTATGGGTTGTAGTCACGTGGGTAAGTAACTACTACCCATAAATAGCTGTATGAAAAAACTAATAAAACTTATTTAAATAAAAGTACAGATATAACGACTCTCTAAAGAACAAAATAACAAATGACTTTATAATTAGAAAATAAGAGAGAGATTTACGTTTATTGTTTTTCTGGGAGATTGTACAAGAGCTCATTTGAATTGTTAACATTTTTCCACCGTACGGTACTTTATTTTTAACCGACTTAAAAAAAGGAGGTTCCTTTGTAGGTCACCGTATACTGCGATGAACCTGAAATTTGTCTTGTAGGTGCCTTGGGGAGTGTAGAAAAGCGCTAGGAGGCGATTTTCCGAAATTACCAAATAAGCAGTAAAAAAAGGGGATTAAATATTTTACAGTCTGTCCATCAGGTACAAGAAGAAATTTAAATACGTAAGTGAGTGAACGAAGTTTTGGGTGTGGGGGTCGAACTTCATCATATTATATAATATAACAATGAAATATTTAATATTGCTTTAGAAACTGCAGAAAACTTTTACTCTAATGTCTGAATACTTATAGTAACGCGCCGCCTGAATACTTATTATGCCTTTCAAACTTTTTCAAGTTTAGTAGCAGAGAAAATGATCTACACTCTAGTCAATTTAATTTGTACATTATTAAGTTCAGTTCAGTTGAGGCCATTGCAGTGCAGTGTGACAGCCTGTCACTGTAAGCACGATTGATTTTAAGTTCGATTCCCACTTGGATGAATGATTATATTTAAAATAATTTCCTTTCTCCATTCTGGTACTTAAGGCAAAAGCTGTCTTAGGTGGCTAGGCCACTAATACCGCAACGTCTCGATTTCGGGTGGAAATTGGATAACTTAGCGCTCTGATACAAGGGTTTCCTTTGAGTACCGTTCTATGCTAGAAATAGCGTGAAGCTGCAAGAAAAAATTAAGTTCGATTCAGGTTTTAACTATTCAAAAATTCAAATACTTTACATCAATCTACGGTTGTAAGTTATTGTTCAATGCAATGGCGGTAAGTGTGACATACAAAAGTAAAAAGAAAAGAAAGTACGGAGTCAGTGCCTGTCTAAATATTGAATAAACAAAGTACAGCCATATAAAATACAAATCACTAGAAAGTTAGTTTCATCGAATTCACTTCGGGTCATAAAAGTCGTTTGAAAAGATATATTTATTTAGTAAGAAAATGGAAAATATTCTAAGATAATAAAAATAATATTACTTTACCTATATCTATGCATATAATAAAAACGTAACTGTTCTCCGTCCGTACATGGAATACATATGAAAAAAAATATTAATTGGGGGCACTTATCAGTCAATGTAATAGAACCCAAAACAATTATTTTTAATATTCTCTTCTGTATGTTATTCGTTCGTTCATGCTAATTTCAGAAACAGTTGGACCGATTTAAATGCAGTTTTAACTATGTTTTGATTTAGTAAATTTCCCTTGACATTTACTGTTTATTTTGTTTTAATCGGTTCATAAATAAAAAGGTTACAACAATTTAAATTGTAAACTAAAGCAAAGTTAGTGATTTAAGTGAGAACCTGGGCGAACAAAAACCAAATAGTCGTGTAGTTTATAATAATATCATTATAATTGTGTTAGAAGAAAGTAAAATTGAGATTGGTATATCCAATTACATTGCCCTGAGGCCATCGTAACGCAGTGGGCCAGCGTCTAACTGTAAACGCATTCGGTTGTAGGTTCGATTTCCACTCGGGCGAATGATTACATTTCAATTATTTTCATTTCTATGTCTACTCAATGTCTCGATTTCAGGGGGAGAGTGGAGAATGGAATCCTGCTATGTGATAAAAAGAGTGAAGCTGAAAAAAAAGGAGAAATAAAATTTAAATTACAGTTGGATGAGTTAAAATAAAAGCCAATACAAATATACGTCAAAAAAAAGATATTTAAAGAGGAATTCTAATTTTTGAGAGGAATTAACATTATGCTTCGTTGAACTTTTTACGTTTCTACAATATGACCTTTCCTTTGTTATATATCTTGTTACATTTTAATTAACAAAAACTTGTTAAAATTATCACTTGTTTAAAAGTTACTACAAGATACTGAATAGTCTGCCAAGTTTCAAGAGAAAAGTTGATGTAGAAGAAAAAGTGCTTATAACTACCATACCATATTTAAAGTACTCGATATTGACATTTGACCTTAACGTCGTGGAGACAGGAAAACTATTTTTTTTTTATAATATTAGATAACACTGTCTGTCTGTAGTTCTTTTATATATTTCATCTAGTAAAGTTTTTCAATAGAAATATTTTGTTAGTAAATTATAATAATATTTAAGAGAGGCTGGCTGGAAATTTATTAATCTTGTAAGTCTTTAATAAACCTTCATTATATTTGGATGGCAATAAATGAGACTGGTGACATAAAAATAAAAAGTAAAAACAGGTCTAATGTATACTTGATTAACACATTTTTGGAAAATGTATATTATTTTTTTTATCTTGTCTCCAAGAAGTGTGGGTTCGAATCCCGCTGCGTTCAAACTTTTATATGTTTTTTAATAAAATATATGGTATTCAATTTCCTAAGTGTGTGACTTTAAAAAATATTAAAAGTATACTTGATTAGTTGTGGATTCGTTACCCCCGAATTGATTTCTTGTGCCCGGTCCGGTACCTAAGACGAAGCCCAGCGTTGGGATCCGCCACTCAACACGCAATGTCTCAATTACGGGCGGAAATTGGAGAATGGCGTGTCTTGATGCTAGGTTCTCTCTGACTACCGTGATATGCGGGTAAATGCGTGTATTGAATAAGTTAATCCCCCACTACCACCGCCGATATATAGTCAAATATTATGCAAATTCCCAACATTTTTAAAAAAGAAATAAAATTTCTTTAACGTTTCCTAAAACTGTTTTTCAATTTCCTAACTGTATGTAACTCTTTAAAAAAAATATCGAAGTAAATTATTGTTGTAAAACTATAAAACCAAATTATATGCTCATCAAGGAATTTGAAAAACCGCATGTATTCCAACATCACTTGAATATATATTACCCGCTCAGATACTTTTATCACAATCCATTGAATTTGAATACCTCATTTCATGACCACGTTCTCAGAACAACGGCGGGATGCAAATGGTATACATCAAGAACATATTGCCAAGTAAGTTTTATTTATATGGGAGAGAAGAGAGCCATTTTTGTAGTTTAGTTTACTTTGAGTGTATTGAATTTACTCTTGCTTTTGATTTATACCCACAATGACTTACTGTAGTTAGTTAGTTAGTCAGTGTGGGTCGAATCTTGTAAGCTAAAGAGCGTCAATCCTTTTGCCAAAAATACACCCTTAGTTTTGATAATGAAGCAATTATATATAATCAGGGTGCCAAAATAAAATCACAATATTCTTTATTCAAAATAGGCTTTCGTCAGTATTGGCTCGGAAGGCAGTTCTGCTGAGAAGGGCCGGCGAGAAACTCGACAGTTTGACACCGCAACCAAATATTAGTTAGTTAAATATATGAATTGAATATTTAACTATAGGAATTTGTGCAATAAATAATTAACTTGTAGAGTACAATTAATTATACAAAAAGAAATATCTGGTGTAAGATTATAATGGTTATAAATGTCATTTATAGAAAATTATAATGGTTATAAATGTTCATTTAATTGATACTACTTTACACGCTGTCGTAGTTGGCATAGTTCGATCACGGGATTGGTCATACGTTCAAATCCTATATATCCTAATAATATTCAGTTACAATACGATGCAATGTTACCCGAGTGCGCATAAAGTGCGAGAATAATGTCTTTGAAAACGACAGCAAAATGGATGAACGGACGTATTAAATGAGTTTTTCAGGCATTTTTCTACCTTTAATTAAGAAATCTAATTATTTTTATCTAATCCTATTAACATATTCATCAATTAAAATTAGTGTTATCAAAATCGCTTTACTTAATTACTTTAAATACAAAGTTGCTCAATTAAATTTAGTGCTATCAGAGTTATTTAATGAAATATTATCAATAAGGTTAATTTAAATTAATTTTATTATAACGACATAGAAATTGAGAGCAAGTAATTGTATTAGTTTTTAATTGTTAATTTGCTTGTAATTAAAAAAATATATTAAATTTATATTTATTTCAAGAAAAATAGATAAGGAAAAGTGTAATGTGGCTGTTTCAAAGCAAATCGCGGTCGAATTTTATCACTCTACCAAGTTTTGTAATAATTCCGTCTAACTTCCCAAAGTTCAGTCATTTACCAATTGCCGTCATTTGTAGCTAAAATGGTAAAAAGGCAAATTTGCAAGTAAATACGCGCTATTGTGGCAAAATTGGGATATACCGGACTATAATTATATTAATTTCTCCGCTCGTTTCTTCAGTCAACATGCTAATATTCGAATTCGGGCGAGAAATGGTGAACGGAGTGTCTTGGCACTAGTTGATTTTAAATTGATTGAATAGAATTGATATTTACTAATTTTATGTTTTCTATTTACTAAGCTTATGTGTCTGTAGTCTGGTAAGACCAAAAATTTTCATTTCTCCACATAAGCTCTCGTCGAGTTCTGCAACTCGAATTCAGGCGGAAAGTGGAAAACGGAGAGTCTTGACTCTAGATTCTTTCCGACTATCTTGCTAAATGGGAATAGCGTCAAACTAAAAAATATCCATGAAATTTCCACCTTAAAGGCCTAAAACATCCTTGTCTAAAGAGTAAAAAAATAAAAAAACCGTCTATCATTAATACTGCAGCTTCACACTCTACTCCGTGATAGCAGGGTAATTAGTCAGAGAGAATCCAGACTAACGTAAGTTTAACCAACGTTAACTTTGTCTACAAGTGCCGAGAGATGAAAATAATTTAAAAATGAACATTACACCAAGTGGGAATCAAAACTACAACCAAGTGCGTTTACAATCAGACACTTGTACACTGCGCAACTTGCCGCTTAGTAAAATATAATACAAAATATATTTCCGAGTTGTTATATTGCCACGGTCCAAATGTCAAACATGTCGTATGCCACTTTCAATACGTTTCATAGATTGCATACCAATATTTTCAGGGTTACAAGCAAGTCCCGGCGGTATAAACCTCGTTATAGATAACTTTGTGTCTAGAGATCGGGTTCCCCTCCAAAAATTTAATCTTAATTTACGAGTGTGTTTTTTCTACCGTTCATTTTGTTATCCTATATTGGCCTAGAACCTATAAATCTTAATATAGGCTTTTATAATATTCAGTTTGATAAAACATTTTATAAAAAATACATATTTAGAAAACGTATAAAAATTTGAACGCAGTGGAATTTGAACCCGCGCCTCTTGAACACCGTTCAAGCATGGCTTAGCTTAAATGGTTTTCGAAATATTTTCATTTCTTCATTCTGGTACCTATAACAAAGTGGGGTGTTGAGTTCCGCCAGTCTCCACGCAATATCTCGGTTGCGGGCAGAAACTGGAGAATGACGTGTCTTGAGACTAAGGTCTCTTCACGACTACCCAGTAATGCGGATTGTAATGAAGCTGAAAATACCAAAATATAGCTTCAAAAAATCAAGCATGGCTTAGCTTGAACGGTTTTCAATAAGCGCGGGTTCAAATTTTTAAATATGTCTTTAACATAGAGTGTATTACGTGTTATGATAAAGCAGATGTTGATATACAAACCCTTTACTGTATTAGGGTAACCGCTAAATACACGCGTTATTGAATCTCACGGGGCAATTTAGGTAATACTCAATATTATCGTGAGCACACGAAGAAAATTCTATTTTCTGATACATTAGACGGGACAATCTCAACCTCCATTCTACTTTGTAAATGCGTTTTTACATGTGTAACAATAGAATATATGGGTGTTTTTTTAGTTTCAAAGCCGCTAAAACCATTTTTTAAGTAGCTGCCGTTGATGTAGAGCGCTTGAACGGTTTTTAAGAGGCGCGGGTTCAAATTTTTATACGTTTTTGAAATATGTCTTTAACATATTCAATATTTTTTAATCTTATAGTAATTTAACAGTCAGTTCACAGTTCGAAATTAGAAAATATTAGCGTATACAGCTTCACGATTTTTCCCGCATAACATTCCTCTTTCTGCTCAAAATCGAGACATTGCGTGTTGAGTGGCGGAACTCAACGCTACGCTTGGTCTTATCAAAGCGAAAAAATGTAAATAATTTTAATATAATAATTCCTTCGAATGGGAACCGAACCCACAACCGATCGCGCTTCAAGTCAACAACGATGGCCTCAATATTGCCTATATGTGACTTTAATATTTCAATCGGAAATACATATTTTCATGAAAACTTACTTTATTCTGTCAAACAATAATACTTTTTACGAGTTTGCAAGTACCCATCCAGTTGAGTACTTTTGAACCAATCGACTGGTCTAACAACAAAACTATGTATGCTTTAAGCGCTTGTTAAGTCTGATCACGATTCAACTATTTCGCATATAAATTTTAGTTCATTTCTAAGCGATATATTATATTTTACGTTTTAATTAATTGTTGTATTAGTTCATTTTATCTTTTTATATACTTGGTTTACTATTTTGAATTAACTACATTTGTTGCAACATCATCTATTAAAGTTCAATGTCCTTCCTTTGACCTTCAAATATTTAAAGCATTGCTGTTTTTGGTATTTTTGGTATTTTTTTCAGCTTCATTACAAGCCGCATTACTGGGTAGTCGTAGAGAGACCTAAGTCTCAAGAAACGTCAATCTCCAGTTTCCAACCTGGACATTGCGTGTAGACTGGCGGATATCAACACTCCACTTTGTTATAGGTACCAGAATGAAGAAATAAAAATAATTCAAATATCCGAATCACTCCTGTCTCCACTCCGAGTGGGATTCGGACCCACACACAATCGCGTTTTCAGTCAGAAGCAATTATAAATTGCGCTTATCAATAATTTATTAAACAATAAATGATCGACATCTTGGCGCAGCGAGAGGGGCAATGCCTGACTGCGATCGCGACTGTATGTGAGTTCGATTGCCACTCGGTGGAATGTTCATCATTTAAGGATATTCTCCGTTCTCGTGATAACGACAAAGCACGACGTTGAGGCCACTTCACAAGCTGAACGAAATACAGTAGGTTGTCTCTTAATAGAAACATTGTGAAGCTGAAAAGAGAATATAATTAATAATTATTAAAGGATTTTCGAATGAAAAACACACAAACAGGAATTATGCTATTGATTTGCATTGAACATATCACAACACTAGCCCTCTCGCGGCTTCGCCTCCGTAAACTACGGAGACGGAGACGGAACTATTTCGTTTTCTCGCCCGCCCGCGTTCTCACTGTAACCCTAACTTAGCTTATACTTATAATTTAAATGGTTGTAACTCTTTTGTTTATGAACTGATTGAAATAAAATAAACACTTAGTTTAGGGAAGCTTTTCGCAATACAATTGTCAAATTGATTAAGCCGGTCATTTCTGAGATTAGACAAAAAAACAAATAAACAGACAAACAGAAAAGAAAATTAAAAATCATTGGATTGTGTTCTATTATATAGATGATAAATCCCTCTAATAATATTTTTACTCATATATCTTCCATGTACAGACAGCGATCAGTTTCATTTTTATTATTATATGTATACATTTCCTTTTCATGAGTTCTTATTATTTTGATATGGCATAGCTCCCAGTTATCATGGTGGGCAAAGAGAATAAGACAATATGTCGAATCGTATGTAAAAATTACATCCGGTTGAAATTGATTCTATTTGTTCTAGAACAATTGTGTCCAATCTTCAAAGGTCCGTTCGTTCGTAAAAGCTCATTCATTTTTACTCATTGTTATTCTTTTAACATTTTCTGATTTAGAAAACACATTGTGTAAATAGGGCAATAACTCCTTATTGCTGTAACCATTGTTCAGTTTCATTGCCCGCCAGGAGTTCTTTATAAGGACATTTTGTTTTTGCTTAATATTATTTACGTGATCAATTGTCTTGTATATTATGATTGTTTATGACCCACTCCAAATAAAAAATATATATAATTTTATATTTTACTACCTGTATCCGCGACTTCGTCCGCGTGTTTATTAAAACCAGCCCAAGTTACTCCTTATTACATCAACTGTCTGCAGTGAAAGTCTCGTCATAATTGGTCCAGCCGCTCCAGAGATTAGCCTAAATGAGCTGCCAGACAGACAGACTGTCAAAAATTGTAGAAAAAATTATCTTGGTATATGAACCATGTATACATATATATGTATTATTAAAAAGCGGTTAATATTACAATCAGTATAGGTAATATTTATAATTAAAGCTTTATTTCTGTAATATGATTTAATACTGTTCAAGATGTATGTGTTCAAATGTCCTGAAGGGGCAAAAATGTTATTTTTTTTTGATAATCATATTTCGGCAATCTATTAAAATATATATATTTTTTTCCTTTTTTTATTATTCTAATATATGAGCAGTCCGTCTTGAAAACCATCTATACGTCCCATTTTAGAGATATCCTGTTCTAGTTTGCGGAACTCAACGCTGTTCTGAACTGAGGAAATAATTTAAACGCAACTATTGTGCTCAGCCAAGCAAGTTTCAATTTCTTCATAAACACATCAATTATAACCATAACCATGTCAAAAATTAAAACCCAGTTAACTCATTTGGCGAAAATCCAAGCCAGTACGCGATACAGCTTCGAAATCGATGACAATGGTTTCATTAAATAATTGTATTAACTGTATGACGAATGTCACCTCAATCATCTGTGACCATTAAACGTTAGTTTAAAATGTGAATATTTAAAACTGTATTCAATCAACAGCTTAATATAAATATGTTGTTTTATATTACCGAACTAAATTATATATATATATATATATATATATATATATATATATATATATATATACTTAACCATCCCATACTTAATTAGCTATTTCCTATGCCTTAGGGTTGCTTGGAAGAAATCACTATTTTAGCAATAAGGTCAGGTCGCCTTTTATACACGAGGCCAGTATTCTTGTATTTTGTATATTCTTTTGATTTTCATTTCGGAAATGCTTTTTTATTTTTTTTCTGTTTTTTATTTCTATTTGTGTATGCACAATAAAGAATTTTTATTATTATTATTATTTTTAGAACATTGAACGCATGGCTTAGCGATCAGAGAACGCTTGGACTTCCAAGAGGTGCAGGTTCGAATCCCGCTGAGTAATGTATAAATAACACTTAGAAAAATGTTAATAATATTACCGAACTATTTACTTAAGATAAATTATGTACTGGGTAGTAAAATCCACGCAATAACATGTCTTGCATCAGAAAACTTGATCTTTGTATTATTTTAGTATTGTTTTCAAATACTTCAATCGAACCCACAACCTTTGTATTACGAAAGGCACTTCCTAACTATGTCACGATGACATCTAATAAAAAAAAAAACAATATGATATACAACAAAGTAGTTTCAGTATTAATATTTCTGACTATGAAGCTCTTAATTTCCAACTTTCAATAGACCGCCATCAACGGACTGGCAGGTATCAGACTGAAAATAGTTGCTATACAAAGTATCTTAGTAATTTAAGTTTTGAAAAGTAGCCTCGACTTGGCGTCTAAAGGCTGGTTAAACTGGTGCACCCCTAGAGGTTTGGTTAACGACGGTATAAGTTACAAGTTAGCAGGCTTTGTAGTAATTTAGTAAATATTGATTTATCATAATATATATATACTAGAAAATCTATTTACAAAGGGATGTATAGACTACTTAGTTCTCTAATTTCTTCCCACATACAGATATCAGGTGTTAGCTGAAGGTGCCCTTTTTAGGACGAAATATTATTTTTGATATAATAAAAATGTAACTGATCGCTGTAAGAACATGGAAGATATAATATGAGAAAAAAATATTATTGGGGGCACTTATCAATAATATAGAACCTAAATCAATATCTGTTTATGTTGGTCCGTGCGTTTGTACACGCTTATCTCAGAAACGGCTAAATCTCAAGATTTAAATGCAGTTTTGTCTATTGTGTTTTTGTGTACTGCCAGTAACATTTTGTGTTTATTTAGTGTCAATCGGTTCATAAATAAAAAAAGTTACAACAATTTAAATTATAAATTTAAGCAAAGTTTTATATAAAACTTTTAGAAATAAATAAATAGTTTTGTCGTGTAGTTTACGTAAGCGAAGCCGCGTGTGGGTCGCTAGTACGCAATACGTTTGAGTTATTTTAAATTGCTTAAACAGCTTTAAGCCAAAAAATTTCCAGGAGACAATAGCAGTCCCCTAATTTCCCTTAACTGTTGGATGAAGAACCGAATGCAGAAGGAAGTATTATATAGAAGGGCGTGTATTTTGTGTGAGTTCCTTACTTTAAATCCCTAGCCACTAATAGCCAGGATAAATAATTTACCATTGGAAGTTTTTTATATTTATATATATATATATATATATATATATATATATATATATATATATATTTCAATTAATATAAAAAAAATGCTATCAAATATAGTATTTATTTGGGGATCAAACTAAAAAAAAAAAAAAAAAAAAAAAAAAAAAAAAAAAAAAAAAAAAAAAAAAAAAAAAAAAAAAAAAAAAAAAAAAAAAAAAAAAAAAAAAAAAAAAAAAAAAAAATGCTATCAAATATAGTATTTATTTGGGGATCAAACTTACGAACATTAAGTTAAAATCAAAGTCATTAAAGCTAAACTAAATCCTTTTAGTCCAAAAGTAAAATTAAAATAAAGCAAACAAATTAAATTAAAATAAAGTAACTTAGTTCCACTTTTATTTATATAAAAACGTTTTTATAGTTTATAGTTATAGTAAAATCAATATTTGAATTTATATTTTTGTATTTTACCAAAACTAACGTTTAAAAAACTTTAAACGTTTTCAAAATAATTGCACCTCTGTCAGTTTGTTTATCCGTCCTGATTGGTATCCATAAAAGGTTTTCAAGCATCCTTCATATATTTTTCTGAGCTGAACTTTTTTGTATTTAGAGACTTAGTGTGGAAATTTAAAATCTATAAATATCTGGCGTCATTCACGTAGTAACTAGGACTTTGACAAATTTCAAGTTTGTAGCAAAAAAATAAAGGATTTTCATACAAAACTCGCATAAGCCCTTAGACGCAAAATCTGTTCTTAGCAGACGTCTACTAAGTATATACTACCTCCCTGCTAAATTTCATTTTTGTACGTCAAGCGGTTTTCGATATTGCATGCTGCTTCTATATACCTTTATAGATAGCATTTACTTAATATATGGCTGTAATATTACACATATGTCACACAAATGACTCACTTCTCCGTTTTTTTCATTTATTCTAGTTATTAGAGAGTGGAGATAGTGGCGCAGTGGGGCAGTATCTATCTATGAACTAATGGTTGTTGGTTCGATCTCCACTCGGGGAAATGGTTATATTTAAATAATTTTCATTTCTCTTCGAATCATTATATAAGCTGGTGACGTTGATTGTCAATGCCTCATGGACGGATAATAGAAACGGTGTAAGAAAAGAGTCTAGGTGCTAGGCTCTCTTATATAATAGCCTTCAGATAAAATTTAAATATATTTTTAAACATACTTTTTTATATCTCCTTTTAATAAAAAGACGTTTTAGCTAACGTACAAATAATATAGCGGGACTTGATCCTGCGAATGTTGGAAAGCGCTATGACCACTAAGCCATACGTTCTATACTACACTATCTGTTGTACTGTATGTAGTAACAAGTACTTGGCAACAAAATATTTTAAGCCTGTAAAGGACTTTCTTTAACTTATATTTCAAAAACATAAATGAAGAGAAATTGAACAAAGACTTCATACTAAAACGCTCTCTGAATGTAACTTGCACGAACATTAGGCAACTCACGAACGGTTTTCGTAATGTCTGTAATTTTGGTTGGTACAAGTCGATTTCGTTTCGCGATGCTCAGCTAGCTAGCTATATTAAGTTCATTAATGATAATTTGCCATAGTTGTATGCATTTAGAGGCAATAGCGTTACGTGTAAAGTTAAAATTTAACGTTTTGCTGGAGAGAGAAATTTCGTATATCACGAATCATTATTGAAACTAATTCGAATTAATTTCTCGTTTTCAAATATATAAATATTAGACAGTGACAGTTCTACCATATATTTGTCGTGATGGATAAAACCTTATTAGATTTTCACGCGAAAACTACTTTACGGATCTAGATAAAAATAAAAATTAGAAAACACATAAATGCATAGCTTAGCGGTCTGAGCACTTGAACGGTTTTCAAGAGGCTCGGGTTCTAATCCAGCGTTTGATTTTTAAATTTTTTTTAAGTTTACACTTGTGTACACTTTAAAAAATAGAAAACACATAGTTTATTATCAATAAAGATTGTGTGTAATGCAGCCATAATATAATGATAAGTATAAAGTCCGATAAGCTGTTTATGCCGTTCAGGCCTGGAGGATATAGGCTAATGAAAAAATATTTTCCAAAAAACGTATAAAAAATTGAACGCAACAGGATTCGAAACAGCGCCTCTTAGAAACCGTCCAAGCTCTCTGACCGCTGAGCCATACGCTCAACATCCGGCTATGTCTAAATTCTTATACGCTTATACATCTTATTTTTGTTGCTGGCATCTCTGTACAGAGATTTTAACCAGTTTCTGCTATGTTTAAAGAAAAATGTTTTTCATATCCAGTTTAAAAATGTTAAAGTATACACGCTATTTTTTATCAATAATAAAAGAAACTAAAATATACCCTGTATTTCTTTTTTGTACTCACGCAGACACTAAGTTGTACAGTTTTAAAATTGAGCAAATATCCAAATGGCGTATAAATCTCGTTTTTCATCTCTTATCATTTTTATTTGTGTTCACATCGTTAGTGTATTTTGAAATTGATTGTTTTCATTTTGCAAATGCTAAGAAAGAAATGCCAAAATGAACTGGTTACTTTTAAAATATTTTCCGTCTATATTATAATATTTGTTACATACCAAAGATACACATGAATACTGTTTTATGAAATAGTAATAGAATGGCCATCGTGACGCAGTGGGACAGTGTGCAACTGTAAACACGTTTGGTTGTGGGTTCTGTGGGTTATATCCTTACTCGAAGTAATGACTGTATTTAATTTTTTTTAATTTCCCTGCTCTTATAAGAAAACGCAAAATTGAGTTCCATTTATCAGCACGCAATGTCTCGATTGCGGGCGGAAAGTGCAAAACGGAGTGTGTTGACACTAGGTTCTCTCTGATTACCCCGTTATGAGCAAGAAAAAACATTCTACTAATCTATGCGAAGAAATAAAATTAGATTGTAATATTAAAATAATAGCTTTTTATATGTATGCATACACGGTAGGACGTTGACCAAAATATTTTTTTTTACAATTTTTGTGTTTGTCAGTTTCTTCAGGCCAATCTCTGGTGCGGCTGGACCGATTTTGACGAGACTTTCACTGGCTTTCTTAGTCTGCTTTTATGTTAGTATTCTACGATGACAAAGCGGACGCAGCTAGTAACATGTAAAATAAAAACAGTACAGCAAAACTCACTGTCCTAGGGCTAAGTCACACTCAAAATCGTTCTATTAAAATAAAGCACCAAAGAATGATATGAAATTATCTTGTACCAATTTTAACCTAAACTACTTCGTTTATTTTAATTATTACCTACTTATATGCTACGTTTAACTTTACACGTCTATACACATTTAATTTAACACATATCTCGCACATAGCAAGGAAGGTTCTAGTGTTAGTACACTCTGTTTTCCGCTTAACAAGATGTTTAAGTGAATTGAGCTCACTGCACTTTTTCTTATCAAAGAGGGAAAATTATTATAATTTAAATATTTTCCGAAGTAGAAAGAAAGAAGTAGTTTCCGGTCAAAATCAAATTCAAAATCAAAATATTCTTTATTCAAATAGGCTATTACTTTCACTTTCAGGCTAGCACTTTCGAATCGTCAATTAACATAAAAGCTACCATCGGCTCGGAAGGCAGATCTACTAAAAAGCGCCAGCGAGAAACTCAACAGTTCTTTTAAATATAATTTTACAATAATGTACCAACCATTAGTAGCCTTGCGAGTGATCATCAAAAGCATTTAATTTCACACATTAACATCTGAATAGTACTCCTGGACAGAATAATAAACTTTCCTCAATAATATGTTTTTAATGTTGATTTTAAATTGTCCAAGTGGCAAGTCTGTAATTATATATATTGGCGGAATTTTATTATACATACCTTGTGACATAAATGTTTTATGCACCTTTCGAAGGTGAAAACAAGGAGTTAATCAGCTTATTTTTACTTCTTGTATTTATACCGTGTCTATCACTGTTTTTTTTTAAATTAATGTGTATATTTTTGAGGACAAACAAAATATTATTGTATAATAAGTTCTTTGATTTTCAAAATTATTACACATTTTGAAATTAAACTATTTTTAACCGGATTAATCGCGTATAATATTGGTATTGGTAATATGGTCACAGGTAGAGTCTTCGCGATTAATCCGGTTAAAAAATAATTTCATTTCAAAATGTATTATTTTATATATATTGTGATGCAACCGTAAGGATGCCCGTTTTATTAAAAACTTCTCGCAAAGAACCCCACACACGCGGATTGCGTATAATTAGTAGTCTTACACTGATCCCACTGGTGGCGCACCATGTGTTTAGTATTCGACAGACGCTTCCTTTGCTTTTACGCATATTAGAATAGAAAAAGCCTATACTTAAAAATACACTTGTAACAAATATAAGCGCTGAGTAATAAATCCTTGTCGTACCCACTCGACTTAAATGTTAGCTCTTTTAGTAGGTATATGAAAAATTGTTTTGAAACCAATTTGTATTATAGGTAAGATATTTGTTTCGGTTCAGAGAAAAATATATGTGCATATATCTATCTATCTATACAATATATCTATATACATACATATATAAAACTCTTCAGTACTTTGCAGTGACTCTTAAATCAAACACAGCACAAACAAAGGTTTGGTTAGCTGAAATTAATCATTTAGATTCTTTGAAAATTTAGGGGAGCTAAGCAAGGTGTTCCGGAAATTATTTTAGGTGATGAAATAAATAGATTTTTACGTTTAATAGAATTCAAAAGAAGGCCATTCCAGTTCCATTTCTGGAAATAGTATGCCCATGGTTATAAATAGTAAGTACTTTCTTTTTCAGCTTCACGCTTTTCCCCGCATAGCAGAATTGACAGAGAGAACCTGTCAGAACACTTCCGCTTTCCTCCCGAATACGAGACATTGCGTGTTGAGTGGCGGAACTCAACAAAACATGAAAACAATTAAAATATAGCCATTCCGCCGATTGGGAACCGAACCCACAGCCATTGCGTATACCGGCAGAAGCTGTCACACTGCACCACGGTGGCCTAAAAAAACAAATTAGAAATTTAAAGATGCTTTTCAATGACATAGTTTTCCTCCTTTATACTACTATAAAGCTAAGAACGCTAATTACCAACTGTGAAGTAAAATTATGTATTACATAATTACGCATTTAAGAAAACAAATGGAACAAAACACAAGGCAAAAGGGGAGAAAGTCTAGATTTATAAAAGAAAATCTGAAATCTAGCAAATTGTTTGCCGTGTGATAAATATTATATAATATACAAGCGGTCCGCTTACAGCTTCGCCAGCGTGAACAAAGTCAAACTCAAATATTTTTATTCAAAATAAGAAGATACATGCTTCATTTTTTGAACGTCAAACAATTTACCACCAGTTCACTAAAGTTAATACCTCAGACCTGAGGAGAACCGGCGCAAAACACTCAGCGGGACTTACATTTCTTTTTTTTCTAATACTATAATTTATCTTTGAAATAGACTGGAGCGAGCATTTCACTCCCAAGGTGTGTTATCATTTACAAAACCGTTAATTAGGTAAAATAACCTTTAACACACAAACTTCTATTCACTTTTTTTTTAATTGCGTTATAGAGCATTTTCACATTGTCCCATGAAATAATTTCACATTGTCCCATAAAAGAATTACGAGTTCTATACAATCGAGTTACAGGCGCGGTAAGTAAGCGAACCCTAATTCTAGTATTAATATTATGTACATCGCCGATTTTGGTAAAATCATTAATATTTTTCTTAACATACATAACATAACATTTTCAAATATATATTTAGACGCAACTGTCAATATATTTATTTCCTTAAATTTATGCCTTCAGGATTCTTTCGGGCCTAAGGTATAGATTGCGCGAATAGCTCGCTTCTGCAAGTCAAAACTATAACTGTTATAAGCATGAAAAACGATTTTTTCACGCTTTACCCCCGCATAGCAAAGTCCACCGCAGTGGCAAACAACGCGTTCCCTATGAGAAACTCAGCGACCCTTTTTGTCTTGTCTCCAGAGCAGAGAAATAAAAACCATTTTAATGTGGAGTGGAGTTCAGCCATTTAACACGCTATGTCTTGAATGCGGCGGAGAGTACATTCTCTCTGGCTACCTCGCCATGCGGGATAATGTGTGAAATGGTTATGAAAATGTAATATTTTATTTTTTCATCTAAGAGGATGCCTAGACAAATCTCAGGAGTTAAGCCGATTAGCGATGGCTAAAAATGGGCAAAATTAGGAATGGGATCTAAAGAACCTGACTTACTGCTAACTTCTTTCAAGTTGACATATTTAGAAAACTTATAAAAATTTGAACGCAGCTTGATTTGATTGAACCCGCGCCTCTTGAAAAACGATAACAACGAATATAAGTAGTAATAAGCGTGTAAGAATTTCGACGTAGCTGGACGTTGAACGCATGGCTTAGCGGTCAGAGCGCTTGAACAGTATTCAAGAGGCGCAAATTCAATTCAAAAGAGGGTTTAAATCCCGCAGCGTTCAAATTTTTATACGTTTTCTAAATATGTTTTTTTCCATTTTCTAAATGTGCGATTAACACTTTAAAAAATTTTAAAAAATTATTTTAAGTTACCATGTAATATTTTGGAGATACGTCCAAAAAAAATTAAATACTTATTAAACATGTTTTTTTTTGTAATCTTTACATATAATAAAAATGTAACTGACTGCATCGTCTGTTCATGGAAGATATATGAGAAAATTATTGGGGGAATTTATAAATGTGATATGACCTAAAACTTTGTGTGTTTGACACGGCTTAACCGATTTATATGAAGTTTTGACAATTGCATTTTGGTAAACTTTCCTTAACATTTAATGGTTATTTAATTTTAAACGGTTCGTAAATACAGAAGCTACATCAACTTAAATTATAAATTTTAGCAAAGCTTGTGATTTAAGTGGGCGGGTGAAAAAACCAGTTAGTTATAGCAGGCGAAGACTCGAGCGGGTCGCTTGTTTTATATATATTATCATTTGAAATGGTAAAACTAAATAACAAATAGTTCTAACAATGCAATTCTCTAATTACAGGACGAATTAAACCGAAATTTGACCAGTAAATAACTGCTGTGGCAATTAAAATGTGCGTATAATTAATTGGTGATACTTCAAATATCGTGATTGATAATTTGTTAATTTGAAATGATATATATACAGTTTTTGACATGAAAAATACATTATATAGTGTAGAGCTCCGCAAACAAAAACCAATCTCTACAAAAAAATAAGATTGGAGTCTCTATTTGTTTGTAATATTAAAATACCTGCTATTTACTAAATTCGCATTTATTTATGGCACATATACCAATATAATATTTTTTTAAATGTTTGTCAGTCTGTCTGTTTGTTCCGGCTAATCTTTGGAATTTATCAATTTTGACCGAGCACAGCTAGTATATATTTCAATATAAGTTAAAGCACCATTTTTTTCATACTTCTAATAATATACATATATTTAGAGACGAAGAACATAAAGCCAATTTTTTTTTTATAATATAGCGCTAGGTTAAGAAAAGAATATTACACACAATACTGTTTGATACACGCTCACGTATAAAAGAACATAGATGTTGCCAAGGCAACGAATGTTTTACGCGTCTACTAGTTTTCTTTTTCTATCTATCAAATCTACTTACAAGCGGTAAGAGAGGTAGGGAACAAACGCAAATATATCATGAATATATCAGGAATTTATATATATTTATCTTTAAAATTTACGAAAAGCATGAAAATATATGTTACAAATGTTCATATAATAATAACAACATTCAATATTACAGACGGGTCTACTAGTTTTATTTTTCGCTATTTGATATTAATAGTTCGCATCAAACGTAATGATAGGTATATGATTAAAAATTCGGCGGGATTTGAACCCGCGCCTCTTGAAAACCGTTCAAGTTTTCAAGAGGCGCGGGTTCAAATCCCGCTGCGTTCAAATTTTTATACGTTTTCTAAATATGTCTTTTTCAGTTAATTACTTGTTTAAATATAGTGGAAAGTCACTTACGCGGTCTTACAGCATCATATTTCATAAAAAAATACTACATTTGTGTCATACACAATGATTTTTAAATATAATATATCGACATTTTTCTTACCTAATAATAGATGTGTTCGAAATTTTAATTTACCAATTTCATATAATAATAGCAACCGACTCAAATGTTGCTTAAAAACAGTAACATTGCAAAACAAACGCAAATTACAAACGGTCAATCTAAAAATTCTCGTACAAATGCACAATCATTAAAACTCGTACAGACATCAATGTTTTGGTAATAAAATTTATAGCTAAAAAGGACGTAATTTAAAGCAGACGCGACTAAATATAACCCAGTGTGGTTACAGGCAGGTTAAACACTGCTGCGGAAAATGTAATACTTTATACTGTAAAAAGATTTTATCAAAATAATGATAATATTGTTTTTATTTTAATCCTTACCTCCTTGAGTTACGGATCTTTTAAACGTTTGGCGAAAGTTTTAGGTTTGATTTTTCTCTCAGTTTAACACTTTTTTAGCGGAGTGGAGTATGAAATGAGAATCTAGTATCTAGTTCTCGCCTGAATCCTGACATTGCGTGTTTAGAGGTGGAACTCCAACCGCGCCTAACTGTGAGCGACGAAATGAAAAAAAAATAATTTAAATATATTAATTTTTAAAATATTTTTTTTTTAAACTTTGAATAATATATATTTAGAAAACGTATAAAAAATTGAAACAGAATAAGAAGAAATTTGTTAAATTCACTCTACGGAGATGCTAACAACAAATATAAGCTGTAATAAGCGTACAAGAATTTCGACGTAGCTGGATGTAGAACACATGGCTTAGCGGTCAGAGCGCTTGAACGGTTTTCAAGAGGCGCCGGTTCAAATGCCGATGCGTTCAAATTTTACACGTTTTCTAAATATATGTTTTTTAAATAAACTAATTTCCCAACTTTACACGATACAGCGTTTCCAATTAGACGCTGTCATACTGCACCACGATGGCATTTGTTTTGATTTAATCTTCTGTATTTTTTTTAAATGCTTATCTATATTAATAGCTAGCGACCTGCTCACGGCTTCGCCTGACTAAACTACATGACTAAACTATTTAGTTTATTCACCCGCCTGCGTTCTCACTTAATCACAAACAAATTCATCATTTTGATGGCTGTAACTTTTTTGTTTATCAATTGATTGAAATTAAATATACACAAAATGTTAATAATGGTTACAACAATATAATATTCGAAATTACATTTAAATCAGTTAAGCCGTTTCTGAGATTAACGTGCACAAACAAACAGATAAACAGTAATAAAAATTTAAATATCATATTTTTTTTTCTGTTATATTGATAAATGCCCTAAATAATATTTTTTTCGCCAGTTGCCAGTTTATAATATTCCTGCAATAAATGCAAGCCAGTAAAATATTTTGTTTCATAAAAAGCGTTTCAATTAACGTGACAAAGTAATGCAATCCTCGACGCTTGTTTTATTTATTAGACGTTTTATAGCTTCTTGTATACATTTTATTTATTGTTATAGCTGATGGTGAAAAATGGTAAGGTTATAAGATTGCACAGTATGTGATGGTTGGTGGTGGTGGATCAGAACTCGAAGCAGTGATTATGATATTATAATATTTAAATATTGGAATTTCCCATTCCGGTAAGAAAAAGAGCGGTGTTGAATTTAGTTAAAAAAACAACAAAAAAAAATCAAATAACTTATTTTGTTCCCGGTTTGATATGAATAATGTAGTTATTAAATTGTTCAAACTGTCTAGACTTCAACTTGAATAGATTGAAAATCTCATTAAAATTAGTATAGCGATTTAAGAATTCGACAATTGATAAGGGTCAGATTGTATTCATATTGTGCACGCTTTATATAGCAAAAACAAATGGATATATAGGATGACTCCATATTTTATCTTTTACTGCATTGATAAAATTTGTTAAGAAAACTCTGGTAAGAAGGCAGAGCACGGCATTGAGTTCCGCCACTCAACACGCAATGTGTGAATTTCGGGATAAAAGTGGGGAACGGAGTGTTTTGACACTACGTTCTCTCTGACTACCCTGCTATGCAGGAAAAGCCGTAAAGCTATTAAAAATTATAATATAACAATGATTATGACCGAATAAAAAACAGAAAAATTTCCTTGTACCAACAATATAGAATCATTGTCTACATTACGGCGCCTTTAAATTAGTATAAATAATTAAACATTTAATTAGCATAGTAAATTGCACTATAAGATAAATGTATGCATGAAGCTAAATTGTAAAGAGATTTGTCGGTACTTTCCAATGTTGGTTGGCTGTTGCAATTAATTACTTACTACACGTGGAAAAGTATTTATTTTTTTCTAAAATTTTACCATAAAATTAAAATTACTAGTAAACTTGTGACTGACATAACTGACAAAATACGCGTTACCATACATATAATTATGTCACTTAAAACGAATATATCCGTAACAGGCATGAATAGGTTGGTAAGTTGAATTGCATATATTCATATTTTGTAATATTACAAATGCGCAAGTGATTTTACCTGTTTGTCTAAACGGATTGTGATAAAAAAAACTTATATAGAGAAATGAGAAGGTCTTGGGATGAATATAGGCTTTCCTTTTAATTTTTCTCCATTATTTTATAGTTTTTGCATAAATTTAATTATTGTACTAAAAGGCCGCCGAAAATACTAAACAGTTATTGTTCACGACACCGCAAGTGCGTCGCTCAAAATTAAATAAACATTAATGGATACCAGGATCTGTTTTATTTTTAGTAATTTATTCATAAAATACTAAATGAAAAACCAAGTTTACTAATAAGAATTAAAATTAAATTTAAATTTAAGATTTATCAACTTATTCACGCCTCGTACTGATATATAATTCGTATATTAATTAATTACTTGTGTTTCTTTTTCATAACGAATAAAAAAAAGAAGAATTATTTAATCATTATTATTAATTATTGAAATTTTATTTTATTATTTTATTATTATCTTGCACTCTCCATACTTTTGCTCAATGATCGATAATAACAAAAAGGAGGTATAAATAAAAGAAAACACTAAATATTTTTGCTACATACATACGTGAAATTAGCACGTGCTCATTACTACGCGGACGAACTCGCGGGTAACAGCTAGTATATCTTACATAAACTATGTGGTATAGAAAAGTAAAATGAAAATAAAATCCTGTTGTCAAAAAGAAGCAACGTATAGTTTTGTCCAATATAAATTACCAAACACACACACACACATGTTATATTTAAATTTTATACTTTGTTTTCGCACTTGTCATTTCTAAACCTTTTAAGCGCTCTCTGAATAAGCATATAAGTTTATATCCTTAAAGTTGCGTTCGTTAAATTCAAGTCAACGTCAGCATTATCTTCCTGTCACACTTCCTATCTAGTTAGAATTTTCAAATGACTTGCAAGTTTTGTTGTTTGCTAGCTTTGTATCCATTTATATATATATATATATATATATTTAAATAAGATCGTATACTGGTTTCGTCTTAAAACATAAAAAATGTACTGTAATAAATTACCAAATAAGATATTTGATTTTTGCGATTTTTACGTATTTTGAAATGAAACTACTTTTAACCGAATTAATCACGTATATTTTTGGTATTTGAAAATACATTTTAGAAACCAGTAGTTTGGTATAATAATTGTATCAACTGACAGACGAATGCCACTTCAGTCTACCTGTGACCACGGATTATTGTAAAGTGTTCGAAACGTCGGGTCTCTAAAATGTATTTTCGAATACAACAAAATATACGCGATTAAAATTTGTTTTATTTCAAAATGTGCAATTACGTAGTTGACGCTGACATCGTAAATCTAATTAATTAAACGGAAAAAGTCCGGATATCATATACTCACTTTGTTAATCAATACGCAATGGGTTCAATTCGGACGGAAAGCGGGGAACACTAGGCTCTCTGTCATTTTTAATATAAACGATATAGATAGCCATATGAAAAAAAACAAAACTGTCTTATGATTCATATGTAATCATATGAGTGTCTGTGAAGGACTATACTTTACACTTTCTTTATAAAGCTAGCAATTTTTACCAAATATATTATGGTTATCGCAACCCAATAATAAATATCCCAATCTGAGAACGAGAATCTGCGACTTAATAAGAAATCCCACTAGTGATGTCAGGAAACCTCTAAACCCAACATACATATGTCCATAATTGCGGGTATGCAATTGTTGGTTGAGATTGGTACTACCAACGACTTACTACCGTACCAACATTACAACATAGAGTGGTGGCGACCATAGATAATCTACTGAACCATAAATAATAGATGACGCCAAACTAAAATTAATTTAGTACTAAAAGCTATGCGCTATAATAATATATTTTCCAAAAAACAAAACTCCAATAACAAAAATATTTACATTGTCAAAAGCAACAGGTCTTCCCTATACACACACATACACACGTACTAACAGAATTTTCAAGCATTAATGGCTGAAAACAATGGTTTGGCTGAAAAACTGTTGGTATTTTTTTTTTATTTCAATTTGCAAAGACCGAGGCACGACCCATCACAGTCTTAATTAAAACCCCCGTAAACAATAGACGCTGAGTAAAATATAGGGTTGTATTCACATGAATGGCCTTTTTTTTAATAAATATTTTGAACTAATTAATGCCAAGCAATCCTTTCTTGTAAGTAACATATGTTTTACATTCCTTATTTTGTTTTGAGAGTTATGTTTTTTTTTTGTTTTTGTGTAACTACTTAGTAGCTGTGTTAACGACGAATTGCTTTTTCATAGTTTCAGTGATTGACAAGTGAGTGGAAGAGCGTATTGGTCTTATAAAAAATTGTCTTTGTTGTTCGTAGATATAGAATAAATTGGATAGAAATATTTTTTTATAAATCGGTTTTTTTACAATTCTGTATATGGGGAACCATATACAGAACGCAAGTTATAATTTGTTAATTATTAAAAAAATATAGAAAAAACTTACCAGTATGAACAACGCCAAACGACAAAGAATTATCGAAGTTCAAACAAAGCTAAGACATTGATATTCAAAAGATATATACAACGATACTCAAAGACATCAGTTATTCTTTGTATAACTGTGATGTCGGTAATTGGAGAACGGGTGTTTTGACACTAGGTTCTCTCTCACTGCTATGCGCGAAAAACTTGAGACTGTAAAAAAAATGTCAGTAATAACTAATTAAAGCTTTATATTATATTCACTACCGTGTTACGATTAAAGAAGGTTTATTGCGACTTAAAACTTTGTTTTTCTTTTGAATTATATTTTAAGATGTTCAAAATAAGTGTTTTAAGAAAACTGAAAATTAAATTTTTTGTCATTAAATTTATGCCAATTAATATCTTTTTCATCTTGTTATATTCGATGTATACATTTATATATTTTCAAAAAAAAAATGTATAAAAGTATACATCGAAAAAGTATATATATTATATTTTGTTAATCAATAAAGTTCTAACTATCTAGTTTTAAGATGTCATTTCGAAATCAAACATATTGTATACCCTAATTACGTAATAAAAAACTAATAATCGTGATATTTTTAAATATTACTATAACATCGTGATGCAATGTGACAGCGTCTGACTGGATACGCGACGGTTGAGGGTTCGATTCCCACTCGGTGGAATGATTATATTTTAATTATTTTCATTTTTCATACTAGGTACTCTTTGACCCTGCTATGCGAGAAAAAACGTGAAGCTGCTTTTTTTCTTTTAATTTGCGGTCAGATTATCGTGATGGACTAATCAAAAAGGTTGTATTTATTTGATTTATACAGATTCAGATACGGTTTCGCTGATCAATGTACTCGTACACTATCTCGAAGTTAGTTGGCAAAAGGCATTAATTTCAATTTCGTGAAGTATCGTGTTCCCATAAAAAACTTTACTTTATAGTCTGAAAGTGCCTAATATACAGAGGGGCTGTGCTTTATTTACGTTAAGATATACTACATATAGGGTAAAATATTTGTAGGGCGTATACGAAAAGTGAATTATTTCCTTTTCATGATTTTTATCTATACTGTGTAACTCGTGACGTAGACATTATTAAACACCAAAGACGTAAATATCTAGTACTACTACATTTCTATTAAACGTTGTCGATCTGCCATCTTTAATTCTCAAACACATAATATCTCGGTTATATCTCTTTCTATTTTACGCATGTAGCTTATTTTTTTAATACTACTACGTGCAACTTGTATAATAAACTTATCTAATAAAGTACTATTTTAAGACAAATTTATGTTATCTTGTTTTCTTGGTAAATGGTGGGGGGGGGTCTGGTGAAGGAGGGGTGAGCTAATGCTGCCCGGGCGATCAGCCTAGCCGGGTGAGAAGTCGTCGTCACGTCGTCCGCGTACGTGTACATGTCGTCGGTGTACAGCGAGTTCATCATGGGCAACAGCGAGCTTCACTGCGGAACTCCAGCTGTTATAGGGTGTGCCTCAGAGATTTGCAGGGGCTCCAGTTGCAGAGGTAGTTGCTGTCCTGTCCATGAATGTCTGCCAGCAGATTTTGCCTCCGGGCGGGGAGTGCCGTGCCAGGGCGAGCTTGCCGGAGACAGCCACGAGCACGGTGAGATGATCCGAGCCAAACGATGTGGGGATGGCTTCCAGTGTGATAGCGGGCACTCCTCTATGCAATACCAAGTCAATCGTACTGGAAGAATGGCTGATGACGTGAGGTATCGCTGGATAGTTCTATACTCCTGCTCTGAAGCTGAGGAGAAACGCGCTCCTTTACCAAAGGGCCTGGCGTTGCGTAGTGTTTATTTTAATGTAATAATACAAAAATGTCAGCCTCATTGTTCCCTAAAACAATATTCAAACACACAAATATAGCATTTCCTTAAAATTCTAAGAACACTATTTATACTTATACTTATACAACATCTTAGCTGCCACAGAACAAGGTTCAGACAATAAACATTGGAAAACACCTACATGTCTTAATTTTAAATTATATCGATGAATTAAATCTTGACGGGGCGGGAAATGCCGGGGTGCATTACGGACACATTCCACTAAGAAATGGTGAATATCATCCTCCACTCCTTCAGTATGCCTTTATGTATTTAAATACAATTTATACAGATAATTAGAAACGAATATTTGAAAAGTATATGCGTAGTCATATCAAGACTATGCCTAGATTATTAAAAAAAATTCTAATAATTTTCAATACTTTTGTAATTAGGTACATTTATTTAATATTCTTGTAATAAAAAAAAAATAGAAAAATAGAGATACAAATAATACTCATAATCTTGACATCCGTCAAATTTAAAATATGTAACTGTGATCACGACGTACGATAACCATTTTTGATAGAAATTATTTACAATCTTATATTTTTTTAATTTATTATTTATTTTTAAAGTAATGCATATTTTTTTTTTGGGTTCAAATCAAAAATTAAAAAAAATTGTAATTTAGATGAATCATAAATTTTGATGCAATTTATTCTGCATTCATTTCAAAACACTTTCGTTTGTCGTGAAGTTCGCCGCCATGTTACATTTTAAAATTACCAAATTATTCATTGATGACTTAATTTAAAAAGTATCGGCGAAATAAGTGCGATTAATAATTGTTTACATTAGTAACAAGCTTATTTAGATATTATAAAATAACGAGCAAAAATAACAATGTGATATTACTTCAGTTCATTGTTTGTTTTGTGTTTTGTGGTTCGCGTCGAAATTATAATTACGCTTATAATTATTATAGGATTTCTAATAAGCCTATCGATATGTGCACAAGTGAGTTAAAACAGAAGGTATGTAACGTTCTTCATTTAAATTTTTAGTTTGATTATTTTAGAAAATGTAGAAATAGTCTAAATAAATAATAGTTTTACAATTTGTATTTTTAATCTTTTTTTTTTAAGTGGGTATTAAGGTACTTGTATTAACCTGTACGAAATCGGGCAACTGTTTATTTCTTATTAATAAGTGCGACAAACTATTAAGCGAAGTTTTAACAAAATAAAAAAAATGCTGCATGAAGGCATTTTCTTGTCAGTTTAAGGCGAAACATGTGACGCATATTAATTTGTGCATTGAGAAACACTGTACATATCAAAAGCCATATAAAACCAAAATAAGTGTAGCTTATTAAGCACAGTGGGCAAACTTTACGAGAGAATAGTACTCTCTAGACTCAAGGCCGTCGTTGAGGCCAAAGAGATAATTCCGAAGGAGCAGTTTGTTCAGGCCAAGCACTCAGTGTTCATCAAATTGCACTGCCTCACAGGAGCACATATTAGACCAGCACGTCGCATACTTCTCACAGAATGCCATCGGCGGCTATATTATTAGATATCGCGAAAGCATTCGACAAAGTCTGGCACAACGGCTTAAACGTCAAGCTCATACGCACAGGCGTCCCAGACAGGCTCACTCACATCGTCAGAGCCTTCTTATCGAATCGCTTTTTTAGATTCCGGTCGAAGTTCCCTCTCTAGTAGATCCCCCTCAGGGCGAGGTCCCTCAAAGGCTCCATCCTGTCCCCGCTTCTGTACAACTTGTACACATATGACCCATACCAAAGCTCCACTCACCCACTTAGCCCTGTTCACGGACTGATACCGCAATCTATGCGTCGGCGCATGATTTCAATTCACATGGCCGAACGCCTTCGGATCGCTGTCGGTGATGGGATAGGCGCTTGGCTCTCAAATGGCGCATAGAAGTCAACCAGACAAGAGTACCGCAGTATTCTTTCCCCTTCGCCGAGCCGGACGACATGCCCAATGTTATCAAATCTGCTAGGCAAAGTCATTCCACAGGCCTCCAGTGCCAAATACCTAGGTGTCACACTAGACAGCAAGCTCAATTTTAAAGAGCACCTACGCAATGTCCGAAAAAAGGCAAACTTTGTACTAAGTCGCCTCTACCCACTGATCTGTACGAAATCGAAAATGTCGCTACGGAACAAAATTCGCCTGTACACGACGTGTGTCAGGCCAATTTTCACGTACGCCAGCGTCGCGTTCGCCCACACCGACTTGCACCGGTTGCAAATTTTACAAAATAAATTCATACGCATGGCCACGGGCGCACCCTGGTACATGCGTAATATTGATTTACATCGTGACGTTCGCTTAGACTCGATCCAAGAGCACTGCAGGAAACTGTCTAGTAGCTATTTCGAAAGAGCTTCTACTCATCCGAACCGTTTAATAGTAAAAGCCAGCGATTACTCGCTTCCGATTAAGAAGGTCTACCGTAGACCACGTAACGTCTTATACGACGCAGCTGACCGCATAACCGTAGCCAACAACGCCGAGTATGTATAGGTAGGGCTACACACCGAAGAAAACATACACGATACACACACCGTCCCCGCCGGTGGAGACGAGGTCCCAGCTTTACTGCAGCCCAAGCGCGCCTAGGCGCGGGAGGGCGCAAAAACTAATTTTCCAAAAGGGCATCAAACGCCCTACCCAGTAGGCTGAGCTTGGCTCGAGCGAAGCAAGCCCTCCACTACAAACGAAGTACGCAAGCCGAGGACCGTGTCTCACAGGAGTCGCCCTTGCCACTTCGTGTTCTCATTAGCTGGCACCTCCCAAGGTGGTCAAGCCAAGGTCAGAGCTCGTCTAGCTCGGCCTCCCACAAAGCCTGCTTGACGCTGTAGAGGCCACTATGGCCAACAGCAAACTAAACATTCGAGAAAAAAAAAAAAAAAAAATAATAAGTGTTGCGTTAATATCAATCACCGCCATTACCCACCACTCGATTTCTTCAATTAGATGGTGACGTTGCCGCTCTGACCAGTTAGTGTTCGCTTGCGTCATTCGTAACGATTATTTTATTATTTCATTTTATTATTTAATTCGAAAAAAAAAACTTTTTAATTTTTAGTAAAATTTCTTAATGAATAACTGTGTTACATTTATAATGAGTACTTAAGTAACTTACATTAGAAGTATCGATTGCATCGGCACTCAGTACATTGATTAAAGTGATAAAGTACCTATTGCTAACATTATTAGGTGCACTACTTGAAAATTTAAAAACCCATTACAAATATTATCAATGTTTAAAAATGTGTTTTGTATGTGTGATTATTGATTGTAAAAGAAATTGAATGCATATATATATATACCTACACCTATAAAACATATCAATAATGGGGTAATAAGAAAAGAACAATAATAACGTTAAAAATATATATAGAAATATTAATGTAATAGGAAAAAAAGAAAAAAAAGCAGCTTAACGCTATACAGAAGCACAGCATGTTAGCCAAAGAGAGCAAAATATCTTTACCGGCGGTAAATAATATATTTTTTTCAGCTTCACGCTTTTTCTAGCATAGGGTCGGTAGCGAAAACATAGTGTCAAAATACTCCGTTCTCCTTTTCCCTAATTTAAGAGATCGCGTGTCGAGTGCCAGAGTTAAACGCCGCGCTTTGTCTTGTCACCAGAGCGGAGATATAAAAATAATAAAAATATAAACATTCCACTGAGGGGAAATAGCACCCACAATTGTCGCATATACAGGCAGACGATGACACACTGCGCCACGATTATGCTTATATAAATAATATCATACAAATTAATTATTTGACGACTCTGGCTATTTTCTGTGATAACCAGTTTTTTTTTAGTTGCTTCTAAAGTATGTAAAAAATACAGCGATTATGGAAAGCGCGGCGACCAAATAATTCCAATACAATGTTACATCTAAAAGTTATAATTAGAAATTTTAACTAAGTATTAGTTAACATTATGCTGTAATAGCATTCGCTTCGAGTTAATGCTTATAGATTTACTTAACTAGAAATAATAAACACTCGTTTACTGTAACGATCAAGTGTAGACAGATAGGTCTCGTATAAAAATTTTGAACGCAGCGGGATTTGAACCCGCGCCTCTTGAAAACCGCCTCTTGAACGGTTTTCAAGAGGCGCGGAGTCCCTTGCATCGCCATATATGTCTTTTTCAATTTCCATGAGTATTGGGAATAACACTTTAAAAAATATTTAACAAAATGTAGATAGGTCTCGCTGGACGGTAGCAGGTTCGATTAATTTCTGCGACATTATATTAGATATTTTTAACATTTTAAGGGTGTTAGGAAATTGGCTATATTAAGGAAATTGAAAACATATTTAGGAAATTGAAAACATATTTAGGAAATTGAAATACATATTTTTAAACGTATTAAACTTGTTCAACCTCGTCTCTTAGGCAATCTAAAGTTTTGGTGTGTGGGTTCCAACTAGGACGGTTTCCAAGAGGTAAGGGTTCGAATCAAGCTGCGTTAAATTATTAAATTTGCTTACGTTTTCTAAAAATATGTTTTATTCATCCATATGTAATATAATTTGCAGCTTCACGCTTTTACAACACAAGACAAGAGTGTGACAAGACGCTACGTTCCCCACTAGTTTCTTTTTCTCATTCTAGAAATATTGATTTCTATAACACGTTTTATATTCTCCTATACTTCTGTGCAATATCTTATTCAAGTCACAAGAATATATTTGTATTTTCTATTATCTATTCGAGTTAAATTCCTATATATATTAATATATAATAATTTATATTTTGTTAACGTTTTGTAAAGTGTTATTCTCACACAAAGGAAATTGAAAAAGACATTTAGAAAACGTATAAAATTTGAGACAGCGGGATTTGAGAACCCGCGCCTGCGAAAACCGTTCAAGCGCTCTGATCGCTAAGCCATGCGTTCTACATCCAGCTAGGTTGAAATTCTTATACGCTTATTACAACTTATACTTATATAATAATTTTATAGGTCTATGTATTCTGTCTCTGTGTTAGAGTGTAGAAAAATATCTATACATACAATATGAATTAAAGTGATCGCTGTCTGCACATGAAAGATATATTAATGAAAAACAATGCACCTCGTTGAGTTCCACCAAGAAAGAAAAAAGTTGAGAAGGGGGACACCCCGTCTTGACACTAAGTTCTCTCTGACTGACCTGTTATGCGGGTAAAAGCGGGAAAGGTTTGGAAACATATTAAATAAATTAATTAAATGTTACAACCATGTGTTTGAAACACACACTTTGTAGAAAGTAACGTTGCTAAGGCAACTAAATTAATCCATTTAAAAATTACTCTTTTTGTCTTTTTTTTTGGGCGCTAAGAAATGCAGTTTACGCAGACCATAGAACTGCCCTGCGGACGAATGATACTCTGGGACTCACCGGGGAGCCCGATACTACCCACTAAAACCTAGCGGAACCCTCTGTATAAATATTTTTTTTTTTCAATTATTTTAGAATAACCAACGCAACTACCATGGAGAGACTAATAAGACCCTCTATGTCCATTGTGGTAACGTTTCCTTCGTATCGGTAGTAAATACGCCTTAGGCGGGATCATAAAACCAGTCGCATGGAAAATAAGATAGGCTATTTAATAGCACTTATCTTATTTACGGATATAATGTTCACAGACGACTTAACTTTAATGTCCTGGGTTTTCGAATTAGGCTAAGTATTTAGTATTTGGATGATTATAGATTTTGTCATTTTAAAATATTTAAATATGTGTTAAATTGTTATGTTTACATACAAAATAAAAGAAACTACAAAAAAATAAAAAATAAACACTATTTTATATATATTCGCCCGCCTGCGTTCGTACTTTAATCAAACTTTGCTTAAATATATAATTAAATTGTTGTATTTTCTTTCATTTATGAACCGATTTTAATATAATAAACACTAAATGTTAAGCCATATCTGTCTGACATTAGCGTGCCCAAACGACTCTAGCGTGCACAAAGAAACAGACACATAGACGAATAGAAAAAAAAATTAAAATACCTCCAATAGTATCTTTTCCCATACATCAACCATCTACAGACACTGATCAGTTTCATTTTTATTATATGTATATAGAACATTCCAGCCACTCATATTAGAAATAACCGCTTCGTAAATGTGACGTAATGGCCGTAAATGAAGTCTGTACATATTTTCTGAGCGTTTATGACCTCATAAAGTGCTATATTAGGCGAAAGATGCTAGGAATTATCATTGTATATACTTTATTTGGTCGAGAGTCCTTAGTGCTTGGGATAAAAAGGTTTGATATTACAATATGGAATGAAAGAGCGTTCGTTAATATGTAAACTTTAGTTTAAATATGTTTTTTTAAATGTGTATATATTTTTTAATTTTAATATATTTTTAAAATAATAATAATAATCAGCTACACTGAGTGGAAATCGCACACCAATCAAGTTTATATTCAAACACTGTACCACTCCGCCACGATGGCCCCAGGATGATAAGGAGTTTTTTTTTTCTTAAACATATTTTCTAGTCAATTTTCTACCCATAACAATTGTGTCCGATGAAACACATATCAATAATATCACAAGGACTTGTGTCGATTAAAATAACATGTATATGTATTTTGACCTAAAATCGTAGCAATAAATATAGCCCTTATTCAAATGCCAATCCCGTATATCCATTAATATACCCTGCGATCCTCTTGAAAGAGGGTTTGATAAAAAATGAGATTTTTACATATTGATATACTTGTTCCTTGCTACGTCTCCGTTCGAATTATTTATTTACTATAATATTATGACAAATGGTTTTTTTTTTAATTCTGACAACCTAGCATTAAAATATAACCTACTTTCTCTATTCTACATAATTATAAATCAGACCCAGGTACAGAAAAAACAAATTTTTGTTACAAATTTACGCTGAGTGGAAATCGATTCTGTAACCTTCGTCTTAGCGAAAACTCATATTTTATTCAAAGTAATGCAAATATACACTTTATTGTAATATACCTATATTTAAGTCGAGTTTGAAACATACCCCGCCCTACTTTTCTAATTAAATCTTACGAAGTTTTCACGAACGAACTCGTCAACTCTTAGAAGATTGAATTCATGAAAATGCATGTAAAGCTTACTTGTTAATACTATTATACGTTAAGGCATTTTATTTCAGTTTCATTACTCTTTTCAGTGTCTGCGCTTTTAAAGATATTAATATTTTATATATTTTTTAATGTGGCGTTCTGTTAGAATCTATATTGCAGATTTTTTTTTTTTATTATTAAAATAAAAGCCATTGTGGCACGCTATAATGTCTATAGCGTCTGCCTTTGAACGCGATGGTTGTGAGTTCGTTTCAGACCTCAGACCTCAATTTTTACTTCTGCGTACAAAGCAAGGTTTTGTACCGTGACTTAACCGGACACAAAATCGTATCAAAAGCAAAGAACACAATGTCTTAAACATGCAGGAAAAAGCGTGAAGCTGCTTGTTTCGTATTTTAATAAAATATTTGATATCGTCGTGTCGCAGTTCAGAAGTGTTTCAATTTACACAATGATTGTCGGTTCGAAATTGGAAACGATTTAAAATATTTTCATTTCTTGATGTAGTAAAAGATAGTGGAGAATGCAGTGTCTTTTCCCTTATCACTTCCTTACTACTGGAGGATCAATAGTTATATAGAGTAAGGCATGATGATAAAAAACTTACTTACGACATTGAAAAATACATATTTAGAAAACGTATAGAAATTTGAACGCAGCGGGTTTTGAACTCGCGCCTCTTAAAAAGTTCTTGAACGGTTTTCAAGAGGCGCGAGATTAAATCCGACTGCGTTCAAATTTTTATACATTTTCTAAATATGTATTTTACAATTTCCTAAGTGTTCGATAAACACTTTAAAAAATGTTAAAATAAAAATATACTAACATCAATAAAATCTTTGGATTTCGCGATTTTTACACTTTTTTTAATGAAACTATTTTTACTTCACATTAGTCCGAGATAAAATACCAAAAAATACACGCGATTAATCCGGTTAGAAATAGTTTAATTTAAAAACTTACAGTATTCTAGCATAATTGGGTCTTATGTCGTAGTGGCAGCGTCTGTAAGCGAATTGGTTGTGCGTTCGATGCTCACTTAGGGGAAACGATTACATTTCAACTATTTCCATTTCCCTGCTTTAATATAGTAAAGTGTGGCGTTGATATCCGCCACTAAATATGTATGTCTCAAATTTAAGCATAAAACAAAGAATGGAGTGTCTCAGCACTTAAATCTCTATGCCTACCATGCTATGTGTATAAAGTGCAAAGCTGAAAACTGAAAAAAAACGTGGTGGCTTGCAGACAACAATCAATAGTTTCGGCATTTAATTTTATATAAGATAATTTTATATTTAACATATTGGTGTTCGTCGACCTGATTAGAGAGCAAGCGGTGTTTGGTTACGTCATACAAACACAGACTGTCTCTATTCGTTAGTTTGAAAAGCGTCTATGTCATCAAGTATTCTCTGGTTCAAGCGTAGAGCGATTTAATTCCCAATCAGGGGATAATTTAAATATTAAATAAATCCATTTGCCGTTCTGGCTATACAAAATAGGGCGTTAAGTTCTCCTATTAAGAATAACGTATTGTTAACGGGTAGAAAATAAGAAAAGATAAAGAATTGTGGTACGAAGAGCTACTACTTAGTTCCTGATACAGAAAAAACTGATGGAATATTCGAAAAATTTTCACAGGCATAAACACATCCTCGCACGCATGCACACACTCGCTCGCATACACACACAGAGACATGCACGCGCATGCATTTATTTATTTATCTATTTTTTTATTTAATTGTGGTTTTTACTGTTTTATATGTTTATTTGTCTAATACTGTATACGCCTAATATTTGAAACAATACATTAATCTACGTGTATTTTTTTTAAGTACCAATTTACATATTTATTCACGATACGAATAAAACAAAGCTTTATGCTTATTAATATTTCAAAAAATGTGTATACAATTCGAATTGTCAACCTATATATCCCATGCCTATATTAAAATTTAAAAAAAAACCAGAAAAAACATTAAGCTAAAGCTATATAAATATTTAAATATTTTCATTTCATAAGCTTTGAAAATCTAACTTTGTATGTCAATGTGTCACGCCCTCAAGAGGAAATTAAATGTACGTGCTAACATCGTAACATAGGAGTATTTCGAAATCATTTTCAATTGAACATTCCATAATAAATAGTTAATTTAATTATTTCCATATAGGAATAATCTGTTTGAGTTATTTCTATAATGTTGCCAGTTTATTTTAAATTATTTTGTGTTTTTTAATTGAATTTTGTTTATGGGGAAGTAGACAATTTTGTAGTTTGTTTCCTAATTTTGTTAGGTTCCCTAACACTGCATGGCATTAAGTGGAACCGATGTAAAAAATAATAATTTTATTTACTTTAAATTATCTGAACTTCTCTAAATATATACTTACTAATATATAATTAACAAATTTTACACTTCTTCGTCCATTGAAATTCCGTGAAACAGAACGCAAAGTTTAATGAGAATGGCTATATTAAAGGCAAATAGGTATAAATAATATAAAAGATTTCAGATAAATCAGATTTCAGTACACAAATTAAGTATCCACTCATGTGACCATCGTGGCGCGGTGGGAGAAAGCGTGATTGTAAGCACGATTGCTTGTGGGTTCGATTCCCACTCCGAAGTATGATTATATTTTCATTTCTCCGCTCTCGTACCCAAGGTAAGATTATAGCTGAGTAGTCAGAGGGAACTTAGTGTCAAGACACTTCGTTCTCCACTTTCCGCCCGAAATCGAGATATTTCGTGTTTCGTGGCGGCAACTCAACGTCGCAAAAATTAATACTCTTTGCAAAATATAAGGAATTGACTTAAAAATATTATGATAAATAAACAAACACATAAATAGATTAAGGTAATGATTGGCATAATTTTTTAGTACACTATTACAAAATAGTAACTAAAAATATATTATTGTATGTCAAATTGAGTAGCAGGTCATCGTGGCGCAGTATGACTGCGTGGCTGTTAGACACGACACAGACACGAGTGGTTCCGAGTTCGATTCCTTTCTGAAGAATAATCATATCTACTTTTTTCTATTCGCTCTAATGACAAGACAAAGCGTGACGTCGAATGATTACGTGTCTCGAATTCGAGCGGAAAGTTTCCTCACACGGAGTGTTTTGACACTTAGATAGATGCACACCCAGCGATGCAATTTTTTTTTTGTAATCTAATAATAGTAACTGTTACATTTTAAAATCTCTTAAAAGGCCATCGCGGCGCAGTAAAAAGTCTACCTATAAACGAAATTAGTGTTAGGTTCGATCCCTATGCCCATTTCTCCGCTCTGGTCAAAGTGGAGTGCCGATTTACTCAACTGGCAATGTCAAGACATTGACAGTAAATTCAAGAATTTGGGCCGAAAGTGGAGAACGAAGTGTTTTGGCACTAGGTCCTCTCTGATAAGCTTTTGAGCTATCAAGCCATTATAGTTTGCAAAGTACTCATATGTCCTTTAAAATTACTACAATTACACTAGTCCATTCAAACTAAGCTTTGTCCAAGGAAACCTAAAACGAGTAATTGTTACATTTATTCTTGTTTAAATCTATTGTTTTCATCTTATACAGGGTAGTTGTGGTTATCATAGAATATAACAATATTGAATTACCTGAACACCTGTAGATAACTCCCTTGGCGCATAAAAATGTATGTGTCAAAGGGTTACAGATTCAATTCTGGTTGATGCAAAATTTTGAGTCATTGTACAATTAGGTAGGCAATTTTCGAATATGGTTAAGTGCAAAATTCATAGTTATTTCCTTGTGTATATCTAATGACATGCTTGTATAAATATAGTAAAATTAAATTTAAAATAGTTTAGTGACCAATAACAATAAAGTATTTTCATTGATAATTCATAAGAAGCTATCGTGGCGCTTTGTAATAGTGCCTGGTGCCTTTATTCACGGTTACGGGTTCGATTTCTACGCGGGAGAATTATTATATTAAAGCTCCGCATCCTGACACGAACTGTTAATGTCACTACGTAACTACTTATCTGCTACGTAAGAGAGTAAATCATTTCACTTAATATATTTCGATCTTCCCGCAGAAATACAATTTCTACACAACGAAACTATAAAAATATTTTCAATTGCATAAATTTATAGTTTTCGCTTATTTATCGCTTGGCATAAACTCCGACTAAGTAGAATAGCAACTGCTATATACCATGTGCTATGTTGGCACTATTTCAATATATTTTAGTGCTATACGTCATACAATATTGTTAAGACGTAGGCAGTAGCATCCAACAATGCCGTTAGATAAATTAATTATGAAAACTTGAATCGGCGTTGCATGATGTATGTAGCTTGGAAATTATAAAAAATATTATATAAATCAAGTGACACTAGGTTTTAATATTATTCGGGATGATGATAAATTTATCTATCCAAAAGAAACCGGTTTTAATTGGATTAATCTTGTATTTAATCTATATAAATAAGTAAATTTCGAGTGTCTGTTTGTTATATTAAAATAAGCGATTTTGCTAAATGCATATTATATATAACAAAAAATTGGCCGTCTTTCTGTCCGTCTGTTCCGGCTAATCATTGGAACGGTAGGACTGGTTGACGGGACTCTTACTGGCACATAGCTGATGTAATTTATCAATGTAATGAAACCCAAAATATTTGTCTGTGCTTAAAATGGCAAACCGATTTAAATGCAGTTTTGAGTATTATATTTTGGTAAACGTCTGTGTTAGCATATAGTGTTTATTTTAACACAATCGGTTCCTAAATTTAAAGAAAATTACAACAATTTAATTTTTTTAATATATATTTAAATTTAAGTAAAGTGTGTGATTTAAATGTGAACGCGGACGAAATAGTTATAGTCGTGTAGTTTACGCAGGCGAGGCCGCGAGCGGGTCGCTAGTTTATGTATATTTTATTTCATAGCTGCTTATCTCACAGTTACTATTGATTTATGAACACAGTAAATCTGTGTCATTATAGTCTTCAAAAAAAAGTATTTAAAAATTGTATACTTCTCGATTAACTTTCCTTTCTCCTAACTTCACGCAGCTTCCGCATTTAGCAGACTGTGAAACCCAGTGATAAGGGATGTTGTTAATTTAATTTTGGGGTCTGAGTGTTGAACGCAGGAACCGAACGCCATGCTTTATTTTCCCCCACCGGATGTTCCACCATTGTGATTATATATAAGACTAAAATCTATACACAAATTTAAAACAAAATTTACCTACAGATGCGTTAATAAATATGAAAATTATTATACGCATAGGCTTTTAAATAAATAAGGTAACTTGACGCTGTTTTCCCAGTTCATATCGAATTTGTCATCAACAATAACCTTTTGTTACCAGTTTAAAGAATCATTTTTAATCGGAGTAGAATGAATACATATTGTTTTTTCCATCAATATAATGTCGTGTCAAATTCACTTTGATATTTATATTTGAAAAACTTTTCAAATATTTTTCTTTCAGCGCCAGCGTTTTTTTGACTATATGTGAATATTGCGTATTGGTGAGATCGACCGTACGAGGATTTTGTGCGCGCAGTTTATTTAAGTATTTTAAAGCAATGTCTATTCTAGCTTAGTAGTGCTATAGGAGTGGGTTTTGAATTTGATACCCGCTAGAAGGAATGATTTTATTTAAATTATTTTCATATCCGATGTAGTTAAACAAAACGCGGAGTTGAGGCCCGCCGCCCAACACGCAGTATCTCGTTTTTCGGCGAAGATCACTAAGAGTTATCTCTGACTGTCCAGATATGTGGGAAAAAGTGTGAGGGAAGGTTTAAGGCAAAATAATTTTATATTTTTTTTTACATATATAAACAGATTCTCTAACAATGGCAAGGCATTTTACAGAATTTTGAAGCTCAAAATGAGTTATTTATTTTTCGCCGTGTAGTTTACGGACAGGAATCCGCGTGCAGGTCGCTAGTAAAGCATTAATGGTTATAAAATTTGATTGCACTTCAGAATCGAGAACAAAACTCATTAAAACTTACTTTACCAAAACATTCGGACAGACCACCAAGAGCATCCATTTATTGGAAGCTTGGGATCAATTTGACATATTTTCCACTGGAGACAATATACATACGTGTATAATTTAAATATTTTCGTTATGTTGAAAGGAACACACAGACAGACAAGCCTACATATACGACGATAAGGGCTGAATTAGTCAACACCCAGTTTTTTGTTAATTCCCTGCATACTGCTACTTTCTAAATACTCATACTAGGTACCAAACTACATAAAAAAAAATAGAAACGAGGTTTAGAAACTTTAAATTATAAAACTAGAGTACTATTATTGTATATAATAATAATAATATAATAATACAATATAATAATTGGTTGTGGGTTCGATTTATACTAGGAATTATTATGTTTTAATTATTTTCATTTACCACCTATGGTCTTGCCGTAAGGTGTGCCTTATGGTGCTAAGTAGAATAATTGTTAAAAAGGTATCGTTATCTTAGCACAGCGCAGTGTCTGGCTGCACACGCGATGGTTGCCAGTTTGATTTCCGCTACAACAAACTATCATATTTATTTATACATTTTCGATCTAGTAAAATAAAGAAACTGGTCCACAAGACAAAGTGCGGCATTGAGTTTCACATCTCAACATGCAGTGTCTAAAATTTGAACGGAAAGCGAAGTATCTTGATACTCGGTTCTATCTGCCTATCCTAATATGCGAGGAAAAGCCTGCAGCTGTTTTTTTATACAAGCAACGACAATCATTCAATATCAAAAAAACTTTCTTTTAATTAACGCAAAAGTTACTTAAATATATCAAATTTTTGGCTCGATGAATTTTTAATATAAACCTTTCCTAATCTCATATCGGAGCTAAAATACTTTAAGAATTTCCAATAAAACCAAAGTTCATTTAAAGTCTCTGAAAAGGTATTAAAGGGTGATAGATAGATATATACAGTAAAACCAATACCGTGAAGGAATAAAGGCTTCTTATACACATACATAATAATTAAAGCCATAATGGCGTATGGGAGTGAGATTGTATGAGACGGTTACGGGTTCAAAGTCATTTAAGAGAAATTATAATTTATAAATTATCTTAACTCCAGTTTGTAACATAATACCTCCTTGGCCAAATAAATAGAGTAAAGTGCGCCAATCCTATCAATTTAATACCTAAACCACACCCTAAGCTTGTCATTCTTTTTTGACGATGAACGCGATTGGTTGTAGGTTCAATTCCCAATCGAATATTTAAATTATTTTCATTTCTTCGTTTTGATATAAGACAAAGCGCTGCGTTGCGTTTCGCAACTCAACACGAAATAACTCGACGGAAAGTGCAGAACGGAGTGTCTTGACACTATATTCTCTCTGACTATACTGCTACACGGGAAAAAGCGTGAAGTTGCTTATATTAAATTAATAAAAAAAACTTAATAACGGGACGGACAGTGGAATACCGTTTAACTGTAAACGCGATTATATTTAAACTACGCTCTAGTACAAGTACCATTCAACTCGCAATATCTCAAATTTTGGCGGAAATATGAGAACGTAGTGTCTGGACACTAACTTATCTTTGCCTAAGCTGCTGTGGGAAAAAAATTCAAGCTGGAAAATAAATAAATAAATAAATAAATAAAAAGCTTAATGATAGATAACAATAAATATTCCCTGAAAGCAAGACTTGTACAATAACTGACGTCATCAACAAAGTAAAAGCATCTGTTAGACGTCATTGTGTACCAAACAATCCTTGTGCTATATTGTCAGCGACAGCGTTGAAAGTGTTTTATTGTTTAAATCCTCAAGTGTCTCACAAAAGATATTTTAAACCAATTTATGTTTATTTATATTTTTTAACATTGTTATTCGCAACAAGTGTTATTCGCACACTAAGGAAATTGAAAAAGACATATTTAGATAACAAATAACCTAGCGGTCAGAGCGCTTGAACAGTTTTCAAGTTTTCAAATCAAATCCCGCTGAGTTCAAATTTTAATACGTTTTCTAAATATATCTTTTTTAATTTATGTTTTTTAATGAATCAATATAGATCTTGTAAAAATAAAAAACTTATATATATTAAACTTATATAAGTTTAACATTTTTTGACCTAACATATTGTCTACATGCGGTTTTCGCAGCTTTTTTCTTAACAAAGTTGTGAAATTTGAAAAGTTGTGATGAGACGTTTGTGTGTTAAAGTTTATTACTAAATTAACGATTTTATAAATTATAACACACTTTGGGAATGCAATGCTCGCTCCAGCCTATTTCAAAGGTATCATTGTCACTAATGGATATATAAATAATTTAAAAGTAAATTAAAATTTGGTGCCGCTGAGTTTCTTAAGCCGGTTCTTCTCCCGTCTGATGCATTAACTTAAGTGAAGCGGTGGTAAATTATTTGACGTTCAAAAAATGAATCATATATCTTCCTTTTCGAATAAAATTATTTGATTTGATTTAACATCTTGTAATCTTAGCCCGAATTTGAGGCATTCGATGTTAAATATTATCTTACTCCTGATCAAGTTTTGGAGACGGGATTAAACTATAATCATCGAAACAAAAACAGTAACGAAACTACCCAAAACTATAATATATACTAGTTCGATTTATGGGTATAGTTTTAAATTAAATAAGTACTTCGTTATACTCTTAAATAAAATGTCTCAACCACCTAAAATTGTTCTAAGATTACTCGAAAATATTATAAAAACAACTTGTACTATTTAGAGGTCATAGTGGCACGGACTGACAGCGACTGACTGTAAACGCGATTGGTTATGGGTTCGATTCGATGCTTGTATCTAAGACAAAGCGCGGCGTTGAGTTCCGCCCCTCAAATGGAGAACGGAGTGTCATAATAATAAGAATAAAAATAAAAACTCTTTATCGTACATTCATTCGTACAGAAATAAAAACGGAAAATAAGTAGAATAATATAAAAAAACATACAACAAAAAACAAAAGAATATACAAAGTACTAGGATACTCGTGTCGTGTACAATAGGCGACCTTATCGCTAAAGTAGCGATTCCTTCCAGACAACCTTAAGGCTTAAGGCTCATTAGCTGGCACCTCCCAAGCTGGTCAAGCCAAGGTCAGAGCTCGTCTAGCTCGGCCTCCCACAAAGCCCGCGTGACGCTGTAGAGGCCACTATGGCCAACAGCATACTACACATTCAAAAAAAAAAAAAAAAGAATACCCTGCCCAAAAACAAAACCATTTTACCATTAGCTATTTCCACATACATATCAAACAGACAAACAAAAATATATTTTTTGTTCACAACAGAATATTATTCTTTTTCTCTATGAAAATGAATCGGATATACGTACCAAAAATAAAATTGACACAGCTTTTTAGATCACTTTTGTGATACAATCGTAAAGAAATTTCCATCTAACGTTGATTATAATAAAGACCTTTTTCATACAGTTTTCATCTATATGTCATGTGTCATGGCTGCATGTTTTTATTCAAAACATAAATCTCCATACGGTTCAAGAAGTTAACTTTTTTGTTTGTTATTTATTTTTCATATGTAAGCAAGTAAGGCTAGAATGGTAGATGTACGAGAAATAATAAATCAAAAATATAGTATACGTATATTTATTTATATTTGTTGATTTTTTTATGGTGATGACAAACCCTAACTAATTCTAATTGTTTGTGATGCTTGTGAGCTTAAGTCTTATTTATAACAAAAAAAATATTATAATTAGAAATTGATTTTTAACAAAAAAATTTAATCGACGACCACTTAATGATGTCAGTAAGTGAATATATAATCATTCCCTATTTTTCTACACTTAGTGTTAGAATTTTTTATTAAAATTTAATAATACCTTATATACTATAACCGGATTAATGGCTCATTAGTTTAATATAATAATTGTATCAACTGACATACGAATGCCACCCCAGTCTACCTGTGACCGCGGTCTACTGTAAAGAGTTTGAAACGTCGGGTTTCTAAAATGTACTTTCGAATACCAATAATACACGCGATTAATACGGTTAAGAATAGTTTCATTTCAAAATGTGTGAACAACACGAAAATCAAAAATCTTATTAGATTCCACACTTTTACCCGTATAACAGAATGAGAGACAGAGAAATAGTGTCAAGACCCACCATTTTGCACTTTACACTCAAGTTCGAGACAGTGGCGGAACTCAATGCAGAACTTTGTCTTAATAGAACGGTCTTTTAAAAAAAATATAATATATTAATAATTCCCACAAGTGGGGTAACAAATCAACGCGCGGCGTCGAGTTCCATACACATGCAATTGTTTAGTTACATTTTTTTTTCACCTTTACGCAGGCGGGGGGAGGGGGATTCCCGCCTGCGTGAAGCTGAAAAAAGTCGATGGGAATAGACATTACGTGTTTGACAGGCAGAACTCAACGTGGCGTTTTATTATGACACAAGAGCGGAGAAATGAAAATAATTTATATATAATCATTCCCCCGAGTGGGAATCGCACCCACAACCATCGCGGCTGTTACACTGCGCCACGACGGCCTAAAATTTTGTTATATCGTTAAAACAAAAAAAAATATTAGTAATCTATTGTATATTCACATATTTATGTCTTCTATTTATTAATCCTTTATTACATTTAAAAACAAATATGCACAATAGAGGGCTTAACGCTTAAAATCCTATTTGTATAATAAATTGTATTGAGGCCATCGTGGCGCAGTAGTACATCATATGACTGATTGTATTTTTATTATTTTCATTACTCCGCTCTATCGACAAGACAAAACTCGGCGTTAAGTTCAGCCACTCAACACAAACACGCCTTGAATTCAGGTGTATAGCGGAAAACGGAGAGTCACGACACTGTTTGATGAAAAAGCGTGTTACTAAATTTTAAGTCGAAAATATTCCTAAAACATTTTTGACTAAACTATTCTCAATATTATACAATATGAATATAAAGGCAACATGCGCTTTGTCCTAACAGGAAATTGAATAAGCGAATCAACCATTGTAGAAATAGAAGTTGTCACATAAAATGGATATAACTATAAATAACATCAACTGTAAGGTTTAATGGTTATACGCTATCGTTATTAAAGTCTTCAAATCCCAAGTCAATTTTCTTCGGGATATAAGAGATGGTTTATTATTAAGGCACTCCTTTATCAACATTCCAGCAATTACGTAGATTTTATTTTACTTATTTCACAAAAATGACTAAGATTTACCGTGCCCATCCCGTTGCAGGCAGTTCATAGGAGTGCTTAGTAGTAGTGTACCCAAGTGTAGTCGTCTTAAGGGCTTTTCGTATTAAGAAAGAAAATAATTATAAAATCAACAAGTAAATTAAATGGGCCCTTATCATCATATCTCTATGTAAAAATGCTATCATCAAAGCGCTTAAAAGCATCGTTTATTAAAATAAATTTTTCAGAGAAAATTTCTCAAATATGAAAGAGAATTTTAATAGGATGTAGCTCCTTTCGTTAAAATTTCAACCAAATTGCAAAACTTGCACCTTGTCGCGAAAGGACTCACTTTATACGGCAGTGAGAATATCTGATGCCCTCCTTACCTACTTGTATTCATAAATCTACACAAAAATTGTAAATTTACTTTATCTCGTTATCATTACGGTAACGGGAAACATTCATTTTAATCAAAATAGAATATAACAAAATCAGGAAACACTTTTAATATTGATTAATTAGGTTTTTTTATTCTTTAATATTAAGAATAAGATTTGCTCCTATAATTCAATATATTTATAATTGTGTTCTCTTTATAAATATAATAGAATAGTTAAAATAATTGAAGACCTTTATCTAATTGCCTATATGTGGTGGGCAAAGAGAACTTAGCCCAGTACGTACTTCACTAGCAAATATTGTATGCTGGACGGGAGATCCCAAACCTGCGTTTTATATAAAAACTAATAATATATAAATTTTCCCTTCAGTTGTATTTGAGCTTACAACTGTCGCGTATAGTATAGTATGCCTCAAGTGTGTTTTAATGATTCTATCATAAATCAAAGTTCAGTATTGTCAGTCCTACAAAAAGCTACGAGCGGCCCGCGAGGCACTTCTGCTGAGAAGAGCTGGCGAGTAGCTCAATAGTAAAATTTACAACAACATGTATCGCAAAATATATATAACAAAATATATATATTAAGAAGTTATTGATAAAATTGTAGAACAAAAAGCATTTGACCTCGCACAAAAAAGATTTTAGGATAATTGCTATTGTATTATTGTTTAATATATTTTGTACATCGCAGAGAGAGACTACTTTCAAGACACTCCCTTCTCCACTTTCCGCCATACATCGACTCATCGCCGAATCGTTTATTTAAAAATATTATACAATTACATTCTAATAACCGACATCCTCTCTTATCAAATCATCCATCCTTTGAAGTATAGCAAAGTTTTGTAAAATCTTTCTACAGAGTAAAGAGAATGTCAATGACACAAAGATAATATGACAGCATGATATCAAAACATATTTCTAATTTTTTTTGTTTAGATTGTGATGTGCATACTTCGTTTGAATAAAACACATATTTTTAGAAAACGTATCAAAATTTGAACCCAGCCGGATTTGAACTCGCGGCTCTTGGAAACCGTCCAACCGCTCTTATCGTCAAGCCATGCGTTCTAAATCCGGCTACGTCGAAATTCTTATACTAGTCCTAAGTGTGTGAATAAGTTTAATAAATGTTAAACATTCGTTTACATACTTTGTGACCCTTACCATACTTCTCTATTCTTCTTTTATATTAGAATAAGATAGAGTAGAAGAATAAGATAGAAGAGAATTTTTTCTTTTCTTGTAGAAATTTCGTTTGATAAATCATCTTTTTATTCCAAGATTCTTTTGATAGGTTCCTTTGCACCAAATTATTGTTTTTTATATCCAGTACTTTCGGTCGTAAGTGGTGTGTTAGCCGTTTATTTATGGCAGAGTTTCACAAATATAGTACAATATTATAATGTATACAGCAAAAGAAAGCTATTGTTTAAAATTTCAATAACCATTTTAATTTGAATGAAATACCACTTAATTTCTCTAATTAACCAACGTTGTAGATTTTGGTTAGTTTATACCAAGATATAATAATTTATAGTAATCTAAATTAGGTCAATTTAGAACTAAAACCTCAATAAATAGCTTCGTTTTCAAATAGTCGAAACATTAACTAAACGAAGGTAAAATAAAGATTTTTTTTAGTAAAACTTGCCGAAGCGGACGACGAGACCACTTAATTTCGTGCAAGCATTTTTAGAATCGTTACTGCTTTTAACTGGGAGATTTTGGTAGAAATACAGTTTTAGTAAAAGAAGAAAATATTTTACGCTCGATTCAGCTTATTTTTGTTAAGGAACGGTTTTAAGTGTATTTTTAATGTATATTTATGGTACATGGTATTGTTGAGAGAATTAATCGTTAAAAAAAACAACACAATAACCAGTTCTTTGATTTTCACGATTATAACACATTTTGTAATGAAACTATTTTAACCGGATTAATCGCGTATAATTTTGGTATTCGAAAATACATTTTAGAACCCGACGTTTCGAACACTTTATAGTAGTCCGTGGTCACAGGTAGACATGTATAGGTGAAAACAAAACACCAAAAAAAAAAAATAAGATTAATTGCAGCGTTGAATTTTGCAAATAAACACGCAATGTCTGGGATTCGGTTAGACACTAGATTCTCCCTATGTACACTATTCTGCGGGAAAATGCGGGAAGCTTGAAAAAAAAGGAAACTTTTATCCACTATATTTTGATAGTGGCTATATTTGTATTCGTATTGTATTATATAATTCAAGCCACCTATTAATGGAGTTCTATGAAATCTGCCGTTTTTTTGTGATGGTGTGATAAATTATCAGTACAAATCAATAATATTCTACTTTTATTTATCTACTGATCGATCTAACAATACAATTCCATACATCGCGTATTAAAGTAATAATTATGTAATTTTGGTATTCATTTTTTAAGGTTGTTGGCAACTTTCATTAATTCCTGTGTTCGATTGTGTAGTATGCTGTTTACCATAGTGGGGTTTTGGGGGAGGTCGGGCTAAAAGAGCTCCGACCTTGGCTTGGAGACCCCAAAAGGAAACCATCCACCTTTTTTTTACTCTTTCCTATTGGACCATTTTACTTAGTTGTTTTGATGACACTATTTACGAAGTTGCCATATCAAATATAGAACAATATATAATTAAAAAAATGTATAAAAATTTGAACGCAACGGGATGTGAGCCCACGCCTCTTGAAAACTGTTCAAGAGCTCTTTGTTTGAAGTTAAATTTGACAGTTTTCAATTGAAGTGAAACACAGATACCGTAACAGTTGGAACAAAAAAAAAACTTTAAATTTTAAAACGTTTAATTTATTAAATTCATAGTCAATTATATAATTATTGTGTATTTGACACCCTACGTTCGTTTGTGTTTTTCCTACGCCTTAAAGTTGTCTGGAAGGAATCGATATTTTAGCGATAAGGTCGTCCGCCTATTGTGCACCGTTTTCTGGTAATCAATATTTTCTTTTATATTTTTCTCTTTTTTGTTATTTCTTATTTTTTTTATTTTTTGACTGAACATAACAAATATTATTTATATTTTTGAAGTGTTATTCAAACATTTAGGAAATTAAACAATCGTATAAAAATTTGGACGCAACGGTTCTTATATTTTTTAGGTTACCTACTCTTGGCAACCACGGAACGCATGGCTTAGCGTTCAGAGCGCTTTTGTAGCGGTTTTCTAAAAATGTTAAACATTACAATGTTTTTCTTTTTAATATTAATTGTCGAGACATTCCGTTCTCCACTTTGGAAAATGAAGAACTGAGTATCTTGACACTAGGTCCTCTCTGATTACTTTAGTATGCGGGAAAAAGCGTAAAGCTAAAAAAAAAGAAATTCATTACCAATGACTGCACGCAATGGGACAGCGACTGATTGTAAACGAGACGATTGTGCTATTATATTAATATAGCTCTGAAATAATATTTCATCATTTACGTCAGCCAGTCTCCGTACACGGCTTAGACAAAGGCCTGTCCAAACATATGCCACTAAGCTACAATGTCAGCTCTTCACTTTGAAACGGTTGCAAATCACTTTGCGTATATTGTCACTTCAGTTACCTGGAGGGCACTGCACTTGCCTATATAAATATCTAAATAATTATATTAAATACTAGTGACACGCTCGCAGCTTTGCCTGCTTAAACTACACGACTATATCTATTACATTTGTTCATTTAAATCACAAACTTTACTTAAATTTGTAATTTAATTTGTTGTATTTATTTGAGTTTATGGACAGATTTAAATAAAAGAAACACTATAGTCAAAACTGCATTTAAAACGGTTTAGCCATTTCTGAGATAAGCGTTCACAAACGCACAAACCGAAAATAAAATTAAAAATCATTGTTTTAGGTTTTATTACATTTATAAATGCCCGCAATATATCTTTTTCATATATACATACAACGACAGCGTATAGTTACATTTTGATTACATGTATAGATATAGATGGAACTAAATAACGAATACCAGGACTTGACTCCTATCGAATTTGCACCTCAAACACTCCGGAACCATTGCTTCGGAAAAGTTTGTCTCAAATATTGTACAAGGCAGCATATTGAAAGCAGGCAAAAAACCTCTATTTAACGCGAACGGAGTCACGGGAACTGCAATGTAAAATTTTAATATCTATGCATGTACTAATAATATAATGACATATAATATGATTACATACAATACGAGTATGACACTTGCATGGCGAAATTATAAAGTGTCTGTATACGAGTTTTCGGTTCGATTCTGACTATTTTTGTTTTATATTAAAAACTAGCGACCCGCTCGTGGTTTTGCCTATGTAAACTAAATTACTATACTATTTAGTTTTTACGGCCGACCGCGTTGTCACTTAAATAACAATTTTGCTAAAATTTATGATTTAAATAATTGTAACTTTTTTGTTTACGTACTGATTGAAATAAAATAAACTCTAAATGTTAAGGGAAATTTATCACAATACAATAATTAAATTGTATTTAAATCGGTTCAGCCGTTTCTGAGATTAGCGTGCACAAACAAAAAGACAAACAGAAAAGAAAATTTCAAATCATTGTTTTGGGTTCTATTATATTGATAAATGCCCCTTATAATATATTCTTTTATATATCTTCCACGTACAGACAGCGGTCAGTTATATTTTTATTATATGTATAGAGTATTAAATTAAGCAAGTACTTCGAACTTATCAATTAGTTGGACAGGTGGGTCTAGCGCTTATTTATAGGCGGTACACGTAGGCGCGAAAGGTCTATCTTTCTATAATCAATTAGAAGATTTCAACCTGTCTAGAACTATCATTAGTTCTTTTCTAACACATATTATGAGGCGGTATTGATAGAATCTTTTCAAATTTGGTCAGGTATTTTCAGGAGCTCGTACAGTAGGTGCAAGCGTCAGTGCATATTAAAAAGGCTCCTTAGGGCTACACTTCACACTTCAGCAAGTTCCAACCACTGTTCGGAGTTCCTACAAGAATTGAGCCCGGCAACCGTTGGATAAAATTATTTTCATACTAATAAGATATTTGGTCTTCGCAGTTTTTACACATTGTGTAAAATACTGTTCGAAACGACGGGCTTCTAAAATTTACCAAAAATATACGCGATTAATTCGGTTTAAAATAGTTTCGTAATAGTCTTTCTCATGGGTTAACCCGTAATTTATTTATTAGGTTACTTACTATTTCCTTAACAGACTTCAGAAATAACTGTTTCTACAAAAATATAAGCAAAAATGTGAGTGAGCGATTCACTTGTATTTTTTTATTTAAATTAGGTACTATCTGTGAAAACAACGTTGAAATGTATTAGTATTTATTATTCATTCTGAAGGCAAGTTACATCATGAATAAAATAAATACACAGATACAATTTAATAAATTAATATGTGACAAGATATATTTTATTTAGATATAGATGTAATGTGTAAAGTTATAAAAAAATATATATTGATTGGCGAAACTCAACGCAGCGTTTTGTCTTCCGAGATTTTTTTATATAATAATTTCTCGAGCCGGTATCGATACCGCAAAAATTATGTTAAATGTCAAACACAGCTCATCTGCTAAAAATATATTATGTGCCTCTAAAAAAATATAATGTACATATCTATAAAGCTTCAGTATTATTTCAGGTTCGAGAATAGTAACTTAAGACATAAACCTTGTCTCAAATTGTATATAAAATTCAAACCCGTGATCTAATAATTAATATTATTTAGTTAATAACCTAATTCAATGTCAGTTAAACCGACGACGTTGACACCGAATTCTGATTTTTTGATTACGCTTCTGTAGAAATAAATATTATTTTATTGAAATTTAAAATCATTCAGACGATTCGAGAGGCTTCTTTAATAAAATCAAAAATAGCCTTCATCTTTTCCCTTCGACCTTCATTAATGTCTAAACAAATTTATAATTGAAATTGATAACAGTTTATTAGTAAATACTGTTACTTATTTCATATTATATTTTAGTATATTAAACGTAAAATTTATTTAAATATTTAGTTAAAATATATATTTTTTTTAGTTTTTTAAATTTCCATATATAAGTCAGGCCGGAGAGATCCTAGTGACCAAAACAGGAAACTCTCCACTTTCCGCCCAATTTTGATACGTTGTATGTTATGTAGCCTAAACCAACGCCGGAATTTGTCTAATACTGACAAATTAAACGGTGTTTGAACTCCAGATTTATTGTTTTACACACTGATTTCATCTTTTTGGCTTTTAAATTCAGCCTTTTAAAATGCACCTCTTCGTTCGAGGATCCTCATGATTTTTACGAATCCTTCGCATCCTCCAGTACCATCGACACTGTGTTCTCGAAGGTCAATCGAGATCCCCCCAACTTCTTTTGCTGCTAACCTTTGTTTACGAAACAAACATGCCTTTCAACTTACGACATGAAAAACATCTTTAGAAATGTATAAATGTAGCGGGTCTCGAACTCACGCCGCTTGGAGACCATCCAAGACGTGGACTTTTTTAAAGTATCTTATGTTATTTCAAATAAATAATTAAAAAATTTGAAATTCGAAAACTGAATTAAAAAAATGAAGTTCAATTAACTGAATTGACGTGTTAATTATTGAAATTAAAGTTTATCATATGAAACAGAAAAATACAATTGTTTAAGCATTTCGACCGGGCGGGAGGTGGACGTGACAGACGTGTAACCTAAATCCGAATCAAGGCCTGCTGACTTCAAAAATATTTTCACTGAATAAAATTTATAGCTTTGAGTATGTCTTAAAATCTATTATATGTTACTTCAGAGACAACGTTTAATATACAAATATTAAATTATATTTTATTTTATTTATATAATTTTATTATATTATATTTATATTATATTTTTTGAGATGTACGTTTTTTTCCGTATAGCAGGGTGGACAGAGAGAACCTAGTCGTAACTCAACGATGCGCTTTGTCTAATATATCAGAGAGGATAAATTAAAATATTTTAAATATAATCATTCCTTCGAGTGCAAATCATACAGACAACCAATTGCGCTTACAGTCAGACGCTGTCCTATTGTACCACTATGGACCCAAATATATCCGGATTTATACCAATATTATAAATATGAACGTAACTCTGCCTGTATGTCTGTGCCGTCGACAGTAAACTCGCTGAACTGATTGTGATGAAATTTTATATAGAGATACTAGAGTTCTTTGGATGAACATAAGCTACTTTTCTCCATTTTTTTTTTAGTTTTTCCAGGAAATGCCGCCATAAATACAAAGCAGCTATAGTTTACGCGGGTGAAGCCGCGAACGGGTCGCTAGTACTTTATATAAAGCATTACGTTTATAAATGTTCGTTTACAAAATACGTTTATGCATCATTCACCATTGATCCATTAGCTGTCTGCCGCTAATGTTACGAACGCTGAAAAGACTAATAGGAAGCAATTATATAAAATTCTATTTTCTTCGTTACTAACCTATATTGGCATGGGCACAATTTATTCCTAAATGTAAACTAAACTTATTTTCCTAAACTTGAAAGAAAAAACACGGCGTTGAGTTCCGCCAGTCAGCACAGATTGTCTCGAAACCGGACGGAAATTAGAAACCAGAGTTCAGAGCTTCACCACTAGGTTCTAAGAATAGGCAATATCGCTAAATGCGAGAGATTGATTGGTGCAGCTAAAACCAAATTAAATGAAAAAGCTTTCAAAATATATAGCTTCAGATTTTTTCTCCAATAGCATGGTAGTCAGAGAGAACCTAGTGTCAAGACATTCCTTTCTCCACTTTCTTTGAATTCGAGACATTGCATGTTGAGTTATTAAAAAGTTGTTATAAAAATATTAATAATAAACAAGTAGTTAATACCATACGTGAAATACAAACTAATGAACCAATTATAACGCTATTTAATCAAATGATTTCTATTAAAGCTTAATTCAATATTTTCGACATATCTACCTCACTAGTGTTATAATATTCGAATACAGCTTTTAATTAGTTCGATCTCATATTTTGTTTTACATATTTTATTGACAATGGATATATATTTGTTGTGTTTTAACAGAAATTTTTGTTTCATAAAGATTTTCGCTTATTTATGTACGGTATGTATTTAAATGCACCGTGGGACAACTTCTGACGGTCAACATCATCATGTTGTGGGCACCATCCTTACCATCTTTCGTTTATACAATTATTTAAATTTATAATTTAAATTGTTCTAACTTTTTTATTTATAAATCGATTGAAATAAAATAAACTTAAAATAACACTTAATGTTAACGGAAACTTACCATAATACAATAGTCAAAACTGCATTTAAATCGGTTTAGCCATTTTTGAGATAAGCGTGCACGAACGCACAAAGAAAAAAAAAACATTATTTTGATAAATAAGTATATTAATAAATGCCCTCAATAATATTTTTTATACATATATCTATAAATTATTTTCATTTCTCCCCTCTGTTAAGAAAAAGCGCGGCGTTGAGCTCCGCCATTGAACACGCAATATCTCGAGCTTAGGAGGAAGATTGAGAACGGAGGGAGTATCTAGACACTAGCTCTTTGCTTGCGGGGAAAAGCGTGAAGCATGAAGCTGTATCTCCTTGTCCTATAGTAAGATTATAAATTTGAAAGAAGCTCTGTCTGTCTGTTTGACTGTGACATTAGAACGGACAAACCGCTGAACCGATTGTGATGAAGTTTTACATAGAGATATTTGAGGGCTTAGAATGAACAATTTTTCTTCCATTTTTCTTAGTTTTTCCAACAATTCCATTGTTTTACGAAAATGCCACCGAGAGGACCATACAGCTGTAGTTCACGCGGGCGAAGACGCGATCGGATCGCTAGTATAATATATACAAAATATATACATTGAATAATCAAAATAATAATTTCTTTTCACATATTACGAGGAGTCTTGTTCAAACATCAAGCACATTTCAGACGTTCCACTCATCTCTTTGCTACTTATCACTCAAGCGAGCTTGGTTTATCTTTGACATGATGATATACTTCACAAAATAATATTACACGTATCATATACAAAAGTTATATCTCAATGATATATTAATTAACTTAATAAAGTAAAATTATTTTGTTATTAATTATTTACAGTTAAATAAGCCTTTGTGTGTTTAGGATTTGTATGTTTAAATATACGATTTTGGGTTTTTATTAACGGAATTTTTATATACGTATTCACATGAGGCCACCGTATCTTGAATTCGGGAGAAAGCTGGAGTACAGTGTCTTGATACTAAGTCATTGCTGCCTTCTTTTCTATGTGGAAGAAAGTGTAAAGCCGAGTTATAATATATAGTGTAAACATTTCGACCGACTTGAAGGCCAAGGTGCGGCGTTAAGTCCTGTTACGTTCAACATCTAATATCCTTTGTGCCTTTTTCGGCGATGCAAGAGATATATGGAGAAGAAATTAAATTAATAAATCTATGCCAAGATTCAGTAACAATTAAAAATGTAACTTCAACAAGCCGAAACGTGGCATTTTAGTAAAAAATTATAAATCTCGATATTTCTCTTTTGTTCTGTTAGAATGTTCTAGAATCTTGGCTGTAATCATTATTGATTGCTTCACACGGTTAGACTGTTTAACTGTTCTAGACCAAATTGGTACAAACTAGACTGGTATGTCAATTTGTTTTGCGGTACTGCTATATCCCTACAAGTTTACTATTGATCTTACACGTTAGTTCTAATGTGGCGAAGGTACATATAATATTAGGTACTTAGTTTATATTTATTTCAATATTTATTATGTTGTCAGTATGTTACGTAAAGTTGATTTTTACAGGAATTTCAATTATATATTTTATATAAAAAAGCTTAAACCAGCTTATATTAAATATTATTCTGTCATCAATACTGGTACAACGGACGAGTCGCAGACATAACCTAATGAGATTAAAAAACACAGAGCGTTAAGTACTAGATATACTAAATACCTATATTTATATTTTTACTGTATGAGGCCATCGTGGTGTATTAATACAGCTGTGGGTTCGATTCCCACTTAGAAGAATTCAAAATATTTTCTTTTCTTCGCTCTGATACCTAAAACAAAGCGCGGCGTCGACTTCCTCGCCTCGCCAATTACCTCGCAAAGTCTCCATTTCGGATGGAAAGTGGAGAACGGAGTGTTTCGACACTGGATTCTCTCTGGCTAGTCTGATATGCGGGAAAAAACGAGAAGCTAGAATATAAATAAGTCTGGCCAATATCAGATAAATTGTACCTAAGAAAATAAAATTTGCTATACAGTTTCCATGAGAAAATCAAGTATTTCAAATATTCCGTCCATACGAAGACCTCGGTACAGCGAGTTCAACAGATAAGCTTAGTATATAAGCTTAAATTCTGTAAGTGTCTCAAACGTATGCCACTAGAAACGCTCTCGACGACACAAGTGTATTTACACTGAAATGTGAATACAGGTACAGTATTTTATCTTCCCCGAAGTATTATTCAAGAAACTGACGAAAATGTAAAAATATTTGGCTTCGCTCTCATTTTGTTTTAACTTTATTCAATTCTAGGAAAGGTAGAAGTGAGTGAGTTTTACATTTATTGTTCGAGAAAGTATAGAAGTGAAAATAAATAAAAATCTATAGAAGTCCCTTATGGAATATATATTGCTGAGGCCATTGTGGTTCAGTGGGACAGCGCCTGACTGGATAGACGATTGGTGGTGAGTTCTATTTCCAGTTGGGGAAATTATTATGTTTAAATTATTTACTGGTCTCTCTGGTCAAAAATTTTGACCGCGTTTTGTTTTAGGTACCAACCTAAAACAAAACGCGGCGTTAAGTACCACCACTCTACACGCAATGTCTCTAACTTAGGCGAAATGCAGAGATTAACTGGAGAAAATGTTAATCTGGTAATATATATATATATATATATATATATATATATATATATAAGCTATAAATGGTGTTAGGGCATTTCTTAAACATATAACAGTGGAGTAAAATGGCACTTTGTAATTTGCTTTTCTTCTACTGTAATTTGCTATCTATTTCTAAACATTTTGTTGTACCTATTTTCTTTTAACTTAACGCCTTTTACCGCATAGCACATTTACAGAGAAACTAGTGTCAAGACACTCCGTTTTCCACTTTCAAAATGAGACATCGCGTGATGTGTGGCGGAGCTCAACACCGCGCTTTGTCTTAGGTACCACAGCGGATATGAAAATATTTTAGATATAATCATTCCCCCGAGTGGGAATCGAGTCCACAACCAATCGCATTTACAGTCAGGCGGTTTCCCACTGCACCAAGATGCCCTGGCGATTATTTGATGTTGATTAATTTAAATATTAGTATACAGAACTCAATACTCTCTAAAAGGTTACCATCGTCGACAACCTAACCATCTAAACCTAACCACCGTACCTAATATCTACATATATCGTAGTATTGTGATGACAGCATATATTTTTACCACTCCTTTTTTAACTTACTTTATAAGATAGAGACATCTATCTCTTTCTCTCTCTCTATAGATTTTTCTTTTTATATAAGTGTATGTAAAACACGTGGTAATGTGTATTATTGGTTTTATTAATCTTATAAATTGTAAAAATTTGGATCGGTATAATTTTAATGGGAATCAAAATTTTAACTACTTCCGTATAATTTTCGTAAAAGGGGGTCCTAAGGTTCTCCGTTACATATTTATATAACGATGATGCTTATCATGTATATTTATATGATTAGTTATAGTAATTTGCAATTAAAATATGTAGTTTTGTATGTTTATTTATTGTACGTATTTTTTTGTTTTTTAATATATAGAAAATTTAGAAAATTTTATTTGATAAGCATTGTATATCAAATACATGGTCACTACAATTGAAACATATATGTTATTAATAATTTAACCAATTTCTGATGGATTAATAAAATTAATATTACGGATTTCTACAATTCTTTTCCATATAAACTTTATATATGCCAAATTCAAATTTGGCATAGTACAATTATTTTCATTTCTTTTCTTTATTCCGAAACTACTACTACTACTACTATACTAACAAATACTAACGACCCGCTCTCGGCTCCGCCCGCGTGAACTGTAGCTGTTTTGTATTTTCGGCGGCCTTTTTGTTAATCAATAAAATTTCTAAAATAACTAAAAAAATAGAAGGAATAATCTAACTTATGTTCATGCCAAGACCTTCATATATATTACATTTAATCACAATCGGTTCAGTGGTTTGGCTGTGATGATGTCACAAACAGACAAAGTTATTTTAGGATTTATGAGACATAGATACTCGTACCATATGGATACTCTACGTTTTCAAATTATATCCTAATGACGTATTAAGGTTTAAATTAAATTATAACAAGGTTTTTACGTGGAAATAATACATAATTCAGGAAAGTTAATTTGGCAAGCAGATTGCACCAGTATTATAATTTGATAGCGTATCTATTAAAATTCATTATTTAAATTCGATTTGTAATGCACATTTTTAATAGGTCTAACAAATTTATTTTTAATAATTTAAACTTTATAACAATTATATTATCATTGATGCGACACGGCGTTGGGTACCGCCGCTCAACATGCAATATGTCTAAAATTTGCCCAGAAGTGGAGAACGGACTGTCTAAATACCTAGACAGTCATCTATTTAGACAGTCATCTGATGACCTAGATGACCTAGGGTCACCTGTACCTTATCTGCGATAAACGAGAAAATGTTGAAGCCTTTTTTATATCATTCATTTATATGTTTTTAATTTTAAACTGAACAATGTAAGCAAATGATTTTAACAAAAGGCTATTGAAATATATTTCAATAACAAGAACTTCGCTGTCACTTAGAAGATCCTAAATCAAAGGCACTTCAAATAATATTATGAATACAACAATTCAATTGTGTACAATTAATCCACGCCTTTAGTCCACACGAGAAAGGTGTCGGGTACGAATAGTCGGTCGAGTCGTTGATTCTCATTTGGTTTTCTGTTTTAGTAGCAAATGTCCTATTTGTGCCTGTGAATTTAGTTTAATATTTTTTCTCTTCAGGACAAAACTACGTGCTCCATTTTACAACCATTTTAGAAATATTGCATGTTGAGTGGCGGAACGCAACGCTGCAGTTTGTTTTCCCAGAGGGGATATAAAAATAATCTATACAAATAAATAAAATTGGAGTGTATGTTTGTAATAATAAAATAACAGTTTTTTTACTAAATGCTTATGTATGTATACACGGTATATATAACAAAATAGAATATTATACAATTTTGTTTGTCTGTCTGTTTATTCCGGCTAATCTCTGGGACGGCTGGACCTATTATGACGGGACTTTCACTGGTAGATAGCTGATGTAATAAAGAGTAACTTAGGTTTCTATTATTTTAGAATTCCAAATCACGAGTACAGCAAGTTAAAATATAATACCTTAGAATGGCGTTCAGACCTCCAACACTTGACACTCAGACCTCTTTCACGACGAACTCTGTCACGACCATAGAGTACAATAATTTTACGATTTGTCTGCGTAAGGCACGTTACTGAGATGTATTTGATATATTTTTATGATATAGAAAATATGAATTTTTGGATGTATTCAAATATTCTATGCCAATTAAATAGAGGAAAATTTTTGTCAGTCTTTTTGGGTACGATCATAAAAACGACGCACAACAACGATGTCGAAATTTCTATACGATTGTGACAAACTTTGCTATAAACAGTTACAGAGGTCTATATAATTTCCTATATAAATATTTACTAACCAAAAACTTTACAGGAAGCTCTTTTGACATATTATTTATTGTTAATTTATTTATTTTGTCTTTAAATTTTAATTGCAATATGGTTATTTTATGTACAGAGAGTGAAATTTTACATTTACATAATCCTATTAATTTTTCTTTTCTGTTGGTCTGTGCGTTTGTTCACGCTATTCTCAGAAACGGCTTAACTTCCTTATCATTTAGTGTTTATTTTATTTTAATTGGTTTATACAAAAAAAAATACATTAAAATACAATAATTAATTATAAAATTAAGAAAAATTTGCGATTTAAGTGAGAACGCGGGGTGAAAAACTAAACTAAATAGTTAAGTCGTGTAGTTTACGCAGGCGACGCCACTAGCGGGTTGCTAGTAATACATGAAACTCTTCGCATACGTTACAACACAGCCACTACTGAGCGTGGAAAGCTGAAATTAACCACGTAGGTTTCTTTTAGTATGTAACGAAGCACAGTACAGAAGTGTTTCCGAATACAATGAGGACACAAATGTAAATATGGCAAGTTTCATTAAATATAAGTTGACAAATTTTCGGGTGACAATTCATAAAGACCTAAAAGATTCAGTAGTCATGTCAGATGAGTCAGTTAAAACTCATGTTTACAGTTAAAAAAAAAACCGAAAATATATGAATAAAGTACTCAAATCTTTTTTTTCCATTCTAACAATACAAAAGCCACATAGAATTAAAGCCCCTTTTATATGCTTTGTTAAAAAAGTTAAATTAGACTAGTAAAATTTTGAACAGCTTAGTTTTATCTGTTCCATTTTTATTTTAGATGACATTGGAGTTCACGAAGAGCCAGTAAAGCAATAAAATACTCTGAGAAATTAATAGGACAGTGGACGTTTTATATTCACTTTTAATTGTATAGTCTCGAGATACGTTTAAGATTTCTTCTATCTTATTTTTTATATAAGGTATTTATGTAATTTTTAATCAAACTTCTTGGAATAATATTATCTAACGTGATTAAAGTAGTAAAAATATAATGTATTCGCTTCAATTTCACATTTTTTTATTTTTTTTATCTTTATGCTATTATTTTATTTACAGGTTTTTTTTTCTTATTATTTCATTGATATTGCATGATTTGTCTTATAATGATAATCGATCTCGATGAGAGATGAAAAAACCTCTAAATTATTTGAAAATATGATTTCCCCTCAGTAGGATAAGAAGGTAAACTAGCACTTTGTAACAACCATTTGTCATTTACACCACAATAGCTATAATTCTTATTAGCTATATGTATAAATGAAGCAATCCTGCCAATCATAGAGGCACGACAATCCGTCTAAATTTTTCCGCCGGAAATCAAAACGTACGCAGTGGCGGAAGTCAAGACCAAAGTTTGCTTTACTAGAGCGATTTATAGATTATTACTCTAAGTAGGAATCGAACCCACAACCAATCGTATTTACAGTGTTTACTGTCCCACTGCGCCACGACGGCCTCGTAAAATTATAAAATACAAAATGAAAATAGCCATAAGTCAGCAAAAAGCATAAAAAATATAAAGCGTCACTAAGTGACAAAGGAGATGGAGTATACAAGAAAGTATTTCATTATAGCACTTTTCTAGTAAATTAACCATCTCTTTCTATTTTTAAACGATGTGTCGTGTTCAGATGTAACATGTTTTGTATGAAAAATTGACTTCGCATGGAGGTATTGTCTATTGGCTGAGAAATTTTGTAATAAGTAATTATATAGCCTTATCTCATCAGTTGTTTTTCTCTGATATACTGGTATACATATATAGGTATGTCAATATTATGATTTTATTTCCTATCTAGGCAAAGAGATATTTAAATATATGTAATATATACGTTCATATTGCATAAATTAATGTTAAGAAAAATAAATTGTATTTTTGTTCAGTTTACGATTTAAAGCGGCGGAATTTGCTAAACTGAATACCGCGTTTTGTCTTGGACAAGAGTGATAAATTGAAAATAACTTAAATATAATACGACGATACGATTCCTTCGGGGAATCGAACCCACAATGGCCTCTATGTTTCATATTCTCTCTCAAAAAAAATCTATTTTGTACCAACTCTAGATATTAACTGATAAGGGTTATTCAATAGAAATTCACCTCTATATTGCTAGTTCATAAATATGTGTATCATTGTTAGTGTGAAATCACATTATTTCAGCTTCAATCTTCTCAGATACGATCCCAGCATAGTAATGTCTATCAATATTATATCTTATACGAAATACAATGAATTAATAGAGTGGATAAACTAAGGTATATTAATACAAAACTGTATATGGCAATATAATTTTACAATTTTTCCCATGAAAATACTTAATTTAAGAGCTAAATAATCCCATGTAATTGTAGCACTGGGAGCAGTTTGTTTACATACACGATAGTTGTGGATTCGATTTCTAATCGGGGGTCTATGGGTGAAAAACATAGATTTTTACAGTTTTTTTCGAGGTTAGTTGTAATTTTGAGTTTTTATATCGACTTTTTTATATTAACTAAGATAAATCATCAAATAAAAAATCAAAAAAGATCGAAAACTGGAGAGTATAATTTTTAAATATCTATCTTTATATTATATATGTGTTGTATATTTAAGTACGGCCGATTCTTTTCGGCATAAACATTATCTGGGCGAGGTGGCTACTTAGCATTAAGAGCGCCTTTTTTTTTTTTTTTGAGTTATGCCCTAGTATTGAGTTAATTAAATATAGTGTCGAGAATCAAACACACAACCATCACGTGTACTGTCAGACAATACACTATGAACAAAGATAATTTTACAAGGAAGAAATAAATCCAATTTTATTTAAATTATTTGAATGTTCAAGAAGGATGAGAAAGTTAAGCTTTATCCGTCAATGTGGATAGAAATAAAGTATGATCTCTATAAATGGAAATGCTTAAAGGTAAAAATTCAACGCTGACAATAGATTTTTTAATTTAATCTTAATAAAATGTTATATAAGAAAAAAATAAAAATAGAATTAGAAACGCTACGTAGTGACACATCACTCTGCTCTTTTACTCGACTTAGCTAAGATTTTAGATACTTATTCGTTATATACATATTTGAGAGGCCATTGTGGCGCAATGGGACAGTATCTGATTGTAATCATCATAAAAACGCCACTCAACACGCAATGAGCTCAGGCGGAAAGTGGATAACGGAGTGTCTTGTCACTCCGTTACCTATTTTCCGCTTGAAGTTATCTCTGACTTGACTGCTGTGCGGGAAAAAGCTTAAAGTTAAGAAATATAAATCCTTGCACTTTTACATTTAAAAGTAAATATATAAATTAATATATTTAATGAAACAAAAATTTCTATCAATTGGTAAATAACCCAAAATATTTACATATAAAATGTTATTCCATTAAAGCCGGGTATATTTGTTTAATAAACAGCTAAATCCCACCCTAAGGCACTTGTGAAATTTCACCACCAGCTAAATGGATCTCGACATACATTTATTTATAAAATCGATAGCATTTTCATACTAATGTGACCTAAGCGATCTACCCTTCGCCCTCTTAATATTATTCAGTATATCTATATATCATCATATAAACTATTCATATATAATAGATTATTTGTGCAAAAATTTTCCACCGAGTAAAAGCTAAACAAACAAAAGTGGAAACTAACACCGCCTTTTTATCTTTTTTAGCCGGACTGGATAAAATAAATTTAAATACAGAAATGTCTGAATTGAAATTGAAATATTCTTTATATTTATTCTTCTCCAAATTAACAGTAGCGAAGTGACTTGTGGCAGGCATGTTACGGTCAAACTAAATAACTGACCGAACTAAACTAAAATCGAACTCGCTACCTTCACAACATCTCTCAACGGCGCTAATATGTAATGGATGCAAGATATTCTATACAAATAAATAAAATTATAGTGTCTGTTTGTAATATTAAAATAATCGATTTTTACATACGGTAAATATACAATATAACATTTTTCACAGTTAACATCGGTCTGTCTCTATCTAATTGGCTAATCCCTGAAACGACTTTACTGATTTTGGCAAGAATTTCACTGGCAGATAGCTGATGGAATAAGGAGTAACTTTTATTTAAAAATTCCACGTGGACTAAGTCGCGGGCACTGCTAGTCAGTTCGTATGAATGTTATCGTTATTTTATTTAAGCTATTTTATATTCAAAGAATATACAAGGCACAGGTTCCTAAATGAGCATCTCGTTTTTGCTCATGACACGGTTTAAAAGTAAATTAAACGACTGGACTCAATAAAGAACATATGATCGATGAGTACGGAAATAAAATATATAAAGAGATAGTAGAAAAATACAAATATGTTCCAATGTCTGTCGAGAATTTTCCAATGGTACTTTCTTAGAAAATCTTTCAAATGTCTCGTAGTTCTAAGTTTAGTTACTTGTTATTTAGTTTGTGAACCGTTTATTATATATATATTTAAAGTGATGTACGACATAATACTCAATGTGTTATACTTATTACATATAATGTATCTGTACTAGACGTTACTGACTAGACTGAATGTTAATCTATACATATAATAAATATGTAACTGATCGCTGTCTGTAAATAGGAATATATGAAAACAAATATTATTGAGGGCATTTATCAATAGAATAGAACTCAATACAATTATTTTTAATTTTCTTTTCTGTTTGTCTATGCGTTTGTGCTAGTCTCAGAAATGACTTCACCGATTATATACAGTTTTGACTATTCTATAGTTGTAAACTTCCCCTTTTTTTATTTAGTATTTCATTGTAATCGGCTTATAAATATAAAAGATACAACCATTTAAATTATAAATTTAAGCAAAGGTTTTGATTTAAGTAAAAATGCAGGCGCGCGAGAATATAGCGAAATAGTGTAGTTTACGGCGGCGAAGCCGCGAGCACCCGCTTGTTATATATATATCTAAAATTATTTTCAGAGTACATATTACAATGTCTAAGGACTTTTCTGAGATATCATAATATAATATCGTGGAGCAATTGAGACCTATCGATTTCACGTTATGAGTATTTAATTTCACTTTGCCGCACAGCGAGGCAGTGACAACACAGTGTTTAGACACTCCGTTCTCCACTGAGAGAATAATTTTATAATAACAATATACGAGCGTGTATCAGAATCAAAATATAAATATAGAAGCTATCGTGGCATAGTCGAACAGTATCTGATTAAATGCACAATTGGTTGTTGGTTCGATCCTCGTTATAAGGAATGCAGAATAGCGGAAATATCTAAATTATTTTCATTTAACAACTTTAAATGTATAAAATTACCAATGCGTTTAGTTTAGTGAAGGCGACTTAAACTGATTATTACTTAACGCCAGTCTATGATAAAGGACGAGACTCATCGCGAATACAAACTTCATAACGCCATATAAAATTAAAACGCTAATTGCTTTTGTCAAAACGTGTACGCTTTGATCATAAACGTTATGGCCATTTATATATTTAATGGGAGATTTGTTTTAACGGGAAGTTGTTGGGGATTTTCATTTAAACAGCTTCACGCTTTTTCTCGCATAGCAGGGTGAGTCAGAGGGAACCTAAAGTCATGGCACTCCGTTCTCAACTTTCCATCCGATATCGAGACATTATGTGTTGAATAGCGAAATTCAACGCCGCACTTTGACTTAGGTGCTAGAACGGAAAAATCTACATATTTTTAATATAATCATTCAGCCGAGTGGGAATCGAACCCACAACCAATCGCGTTTACAACCAGACGCCGACCCACGGTGCCATGTTAGTCGTAAGTGATGACATGAATGGATATGTGTCTAATTTACCAATATTTAGCTAGGTTATAGGTTCAATTCTTGTGTTGTTAATAAATTGTAGGCTAGTACCTACTAGGAAGGCCATAGTAACGTTGAGGCAGTGTTTGACTCAATACTTATTTTAACTTAACACTCAATGCCTCATATGAATTAAATACTTAAATGCCAAACTAAATTACATATAATGTCGTTGAAGATTATGTTATCCAAATGTAGACTTACTTCAAGCTACATTGTACTATAATTTATATTATAAGGACATTTTGGATGTGAGCTCCAAATTTATTCTCGTACCAATATGAAATTTGTCTTACTAGATTTTAGACTATTTCATTTCAACTTCTTATTGATTCTTTTTGTGTTATTTACTGTTTTCAAAGGTTGATTTCAAAATAAGATTAATCGATGAATCGTCAATAAAGTGAATTTGAGTTTAAAAAGAAGAATTTGAAGCAAAAAAATAAATGAACACCTATATATATAATACTATTGATTTGCATTGATTCTAGATACAAAGTGCAATAATCAATAAATATAATATAAGAGGACAAGCAAAGAGAACTTACAATAATAACTCATATTCTATCCGTTGCGTATAAGCGGTTTAAAGTTTCAAATTCAATTCACAAATAAACTTCAAAGTATTTTAAAGGAGTTATTTCTGAAATAATAAAGAAAGCTAAGATGTTTTATTATTTCTTGCAATTTTTAAGCTTAAAATAGAATTTTTTCTTAAAAGACACGTTTATTCATTAAGGTAGAGTTAATAATGCTGAATCGAGATGATACTGACACCTCCTTATTGCTCTTCCGAGAAAAGACCATAAAGAAATTTTGCAAGATCTGAAACGTAATTAAAAGTGAATTTTAACTTCCGCCCAATTACTAAGACATCGAGGGCTATGTTTTTTTTCTTTTTCAGTTTTAAGGGTTTTTCGTTCGCATAACAGGATAGTCAGAGAGAACTTAGATTCAGGGCACTCCGTTTTTCACCTTTCGTCCGAAATCGAGAAGTTGCGTGGTGAGTCCCGCAGCTCAACGCCGTGCTTTTGTCTTCAATATTAGATCGGAGAAAATATTTTAAATTTAAATTCTACTGAGTGGGAACCAAGAGTAAACGATTAGTTGGGTTCGAAACCCAACCAATCGTTCACAGTCAGTTGCTGTCCCACTACGCCAAGACGGATAGATGGAGCGGAAATGTTTCTTAGCTATTATGGGTTTTAAGAAGTATACAATTTGTATATTGCAAATGTAGTACCAGCTCATTCGCTGACTCGATCAGTGCGTAGTACTTTCTTACTAACTATTACGATGTAATTTCTGTACTTTTTCTTCTGCATTTATACACTTGGTCATATTTAAACACTTGGTGAAACGTATTTTCTCTCGAATAGCATTTTTTTTTATTTGAAAATAATATATAAAAAAGTACTCCAAAACAGTAACTTTATACGTACATAAGTACATAACCTATATAAAAATACCTCTGTCTCATTCAATCACCTATTTTTATATAGATTATGAGAAAAATGGCAATATGACAATAAGTCTATGCTTAAATATAGGCTATAATTATATGGACAAGACGACCTGATACAGTCACAGTCGACCTTATTGACATTAGATCAGTTACTCAATACAATATACTGTCGTCATGTCAGTTATGGAACTAGTTGTCTAATATAGTAATACTTGTATATTATATGAATAAATAATTGTTGGGTCCTTCACTGCCGCCTTTAGTATAACGTTAAATGTAAATTCTGGTTGAAATGAAAATATTTAAAATAGCATCATATGCATTTTTGTAACAGGCCATGGAAATTCGAGTATTTTAAATTACAACATCCTCTTAAATGAGAAAAAGTTTAAAATCGTATATGTATAGAGGTACACATTTTTTAACTTTACTTATTACGTTTATATATATATATATATGCATTTTTTAACATTTTTTAAAGTGTTAATCGCACATTTAGGAAATTGAAAAAGGACGTATTTAGAGAACGTATAAAAATTGAAACGCAGCGGGGTTGGAACCCGCGCCTCTTGAAAACCGTTCAAGCGCTCAGACCGCTATCCATGCGTCGAAATTCTTATACGGTTTATTACAACTTATATTTGTTCAGTTCATGCGGTCAGGGCGCTTGAACGGTTTTCAAGAGGCGCGGGTTTAAATCCCTCTGCGTAAAAATTTTTATACGTTTTCTAATTATGTCTTTTTTATATATGCGTTATATTGCATCGGACTGTGTCATATAGAACAATCTGTACCAAATAAAAAAAAACTGTCAACATAAAACAACAGGGATTTCTCTGCCGATCTTCATACAGCCGTAGGTTTATTCTGTCCAGGAATACTATTCTGATGTAAATGTGTGGAATTAAATGCTGCTGATGCTCAATCGGGAGGCGAATGACGCCTATGAAGTTATTGTAAAATTATATTTGATATAAGCAACTGTTGAGTTTCTGTGCGGCTCTTCTCAGCAGAACTGTCTTCCGGCCAGTGGTGGCTGGTAGGACTGATAATACTGACATTTAAATTGACGATTCGAAAGTGCTTGTAATTAATTTTCATATTTTTAATGTGCTATTCATATAATTGGTAAATCGTAAACGTTTTTAGAAAACGTATAAAAATTTGAACGCAGCGGGATTCAAACCCGCACCTCTTCAAAACAAATTGTTATACGCTTTTACAACTCATTCTTGTTGTTAGTGTATATCTGTGTAGAGAAATTTCTGCTAAACAAAAAATATTCTACGAACAATCGTTTGGCAAGAGAAAATGCTATTTATTAAATATTTTTAACATTTTTGTTATTTACACAGTTAAGAGATAATATATTTATGTATAAATAAGAAGAACAAACTTTTATACGTTTTTTTAAAAATATGTTTAGTGTTATATGTATATATTTGAATAAATAATATTTTGATTTTGATATAATATTTATAAAAAATAGAAAAAATATGAGTTATTTACACTTTTTTTACATATTATGTACTTAAAAGCTAAGTTCAAACGCTTACAAAAATACATTAATCAATCACATAGATTGAAGAAATCACAAATATTAAAAACTACGGACTTAATATTATTATTTAATTAAGAAGAAGTCCCGGCAAGAACAATAGGTTCAAGAATTTGGAAAATATTGTAGTATCATCAGATCTGGACTCGTGTGCAAATTTAGAAGAAAATCAGATAACAAAAAGCGAGTCGTAAGAGCATTGCAACTTTTCTTGTCAAAAGAAAACGAAAATTAGTTTACATTATTTTCGTCATTTATTTCGGACTTTCAAGGAGCACTGGATTATATTCGTGAAATTCACAAAATTCCAGTACAAAATATCTGAAACACAAGTGAAATGTAAAGTACAATGTCATTGTAATACCAGCGCCCCTACCGGAAACGTTTTGTTGCATCTCGACACTCTCGACACTGTCTTTTAGAATCACAATAATTGCAGCTTTGTAGTATATGAGGATTTAGAAAATGAATGAAATATTTATATTATATATATTGTAACAGTTTTGTGTTTAGTACAGTATTCAATCTTCAAAGTGGAGAACGGTGTGTTGTGACACTAGGTCCTCTTTAAATACCTTGCTACGCGCAAAAAAGAGTGAAGCTGAAGATATAATTAGCTATATTTAAAGAAAATATATAAAACTCGTTTGACCACAAAGAGCACAAGTGTAATAAGAAACAAACTTTTTATATAACAATACATTATAATATTTTTAAAGTGTTTTTTTTTAGAAAACGTATTTTGTTTAGAAAATGTATAAAAATGCTTTAAACGATTGTTTGTAGAATAATATTTATGTAGCAGAAATTTCTAAAAATCTCTCTACAGAGATTGCTAACAACAACAAAAAAAAAAATAAGAATAAGAATTTCTACGTAGCAGGACAGAACAGTAGTAGTAGGTAGCAGAACGTATAGCTTACCGGTCAGAGCGCTTTGACAGTTTCCAAGAGGCGCGAGTTCGAATCCAGCTGCGTGTAATATTTTATACGTTTTCTAAAAATATTTTTACAACAAATTATAAATACATTAAAATAATAAAAATATTACACACACACTAACATGTGTGATACCAACTGACACCATTTTTATTTTTATTTTAATGGCACACATAGAAAATTGAAAAAGACATATTTAGAAAACGTATAAACATTTTAAAGTTTCAATAGACGCGGGTTGAAATCCCGCTGCGTTAAAATTTTTATACGTTTTCTAAATATGACCAACTGACACTTTTATATAAAGTGCATACACGTTCTTAAGCAATGCGGGTTTTGGTAATGTTGAAAGTATTCTGTAAACTAGAGGTTTTCATAATAATTTTCAATATTTCACTTCAAAATAGACAACTGCCCATAACATTAAAGTGGAACATGACAGAGAACTGTCACGTTAATGCAACATTACTAACCACCTACATTGTTAAAGGTTTACTGTAATAATTTCGTTACTTCTGCCCCAATACACCTTGAGGCGGCCTCGGCATAATAATATTCGACGTGGCTCTGAGATGTATATGAGGTTTTGTATGAAAACAAAGAGAGGACCTAAGATTGGGTGGAAAATAGCTACGCTGTTAGAATATTATGTCTTGTACGAATAGTTTCATGATTCATGTTTTGTAACTAATAAAATAATCTGGCTTTGCGTGCTTGTATAAAATTTTAGTTTAATTGTCATTCCGTTTAGATTTCTAACGAAACATATTTTTTTAGACAAATTGAGTTGAGAGAATTGACAGATATGAAATTACTGTGCATTAAGAGATGGGTAGTATATAATAATGCTAGCAGTAATATTTTCATGATGATATCATTAATAGTCAATAACATTATATTAAATTAGCTTTTTTAACATTAAACGTATAAATATTTTTACGCGGCGGAATTCGTACCCGCGCCTTTTGGGAACCAAATCCAAGTCCAAGACGGTCCAATTGTTTTTCAATGAATAGAATTTTATTTTTTTTTTACTTCACTTTCCGTTGATTTGAATTTGAAGCCAGCGCCACGTTTTATCTGCTTAGATCGTAGAAATATTTGTATATAGTTATACAGATCTTTCCCAATCGCCACGATACCATAAATCTCAAGATTGTTCAAGCATGTTGGGCAACTACAATTTTGTACTTTCATTTTTATCATTCAAAAGCTTTTTTAGATATTCCATAAATTTTCTACTTTCGCCTCAGTAATGTTCATGATTTTTATTTATTTATTTATTTATTTATTAGGAAGCCGACATTGCATATTAAGAATACATTGGTGTGGGATACATTTATACATACATACTTTGTCTCAATTACAGGCTAACTCTTCGTGTAAATAAAAATGTTGCTCATATCTCAAAAAATATTTGAATGTTACATAATCCAGAAATGCATTAAAAAAATAAATAAAATAAACAGCTACACAAAAAAAACACGAACAAAAGGCCAACAAAACTAATAAAAAACTAAAAATAATTAAGGTTTGTTTATTTCTATATAACTGAGCTGTATAATGTTAGAGACATTATGCCACACGCAATTTGCTAGATGAAACTCAAACTTAAAACTAGGCTAAATATGTATGTAATTAGTTGCTTTAAAAGTTAAATACCACACCTTTCATTTTAAACAACTAAAAATGTATGTATATAAAACTTAGAATTGTACATACGAATAAACGAAGTGCCTTGACACTCCGGTTTCTTTCTGGCTAACCTGCTGTGGGGAAAAGCGTGAAGCGTTGCTATACAAATAACCGAAAATACATCCATTATTTGATGTGTTATTTGGAATCGGTACAGAATAGCCTTAACCCAACACTTAAGCCTAACATTTCACCCCATGAAAGGGCCCGCTCCGCGTTTGACACGACCAATGAATACTGCTATAAACTCAAATAAGTCGGATACAGAACATGCTTTATTAGTATAGCTTTGTATTTTCATGTTGCCAATATTGGATTTTAAAACTATTTCGACGAATTAAATAATTGTAATATATTAGAATATACATTAATTTAAATATACTTTAAATTGTGGATAGTTTTATTTTAACTAGTAGACCCGCAAAGTATGGGTTACTAAAGCAACGTGTACATAACTTGTACAAAATCGTATGTTTTATTAATTTGTTATATTTCTAATACTATATAAATTATCATAAAAAAATTATATATTCTATTTGCTAAAATTGTTTTTCATTTATAAGAATATTTAAGAAACAGCATTCTCTCTTGCCAAAACATTGTTCGTAGAATAATCTTTTTGCAGCGCCAATTTGTAAAATCTCTCTACCGAGACGCTAACAACAAAAGAAGCTGTTATAGGTGTAAAATAATTCAACGTAACCGGATGTAGAACGCATGGCTTAGAGTTCAGAGCGCTTGGACTTGGTTTTTCAAACTTTAGTTAGCACCGATTCTTGTCACCCCAACTCATATTGTATTATAAATACATTCAATTAATAAAATATATATTACACACATTACCTTGTGTTTTACATATATGTTTATACAAAATTACGCATTCGTACACGTGTATTTCCTCGAAGTTATTATTAGTATTATTTAGAAAACGTATAAAAACTTTGAACGCAGCGGGATTTGAACCCGCGCCTCTTGTAAACCGTTCAAGTTGAACGGTTCAAATCCCGCTGCGTTCAAAATTTTTATACGTTTTCTACATATGTCTTTTTCAATTTCCTAAGTGTGTAAATAACACTTTAAAAAATGTAAAAAATATATATATATTGTTAGTATTGTTGGACACAAATAATAATATATCTGTATTGACTTCAAAATGATTAAAAGTATTCACTTGTGTTCTCTGAAAAACACTTTATAGTCTATATTAATTATAATACATTATTAAGTTTTTTGTCGCTGTTGTATCATTTGTAAGGAAAATACTGAGTGTTCAAGTTTCATATATTATATAAATATCAAAGTTTTGATATATTTTTATCATAAATGCAATGCAGCTTTACGCTTTTTCCTCATAGCAGCCAAGTGTCTAGACACTCCGTCCTCCACTTTAAGCCCGAAACCGGAGCAAAATGAAAATATTTAAAATTAAGTCAAATACGTATTTAAATACGTGTTTAAAGTCTAATATTGGCCCACTGCACCACGGGCATCATTTATTAATATTCATAATGTGTTTTATAAGAAATATATACACATTCTCCGACCTATCGTAGGCGGTTCAGGTCAGCTGTTCTAAATGTCAATTTCAAAATTGTAAGATATAAATCGACTCGAGTCGCACAGCAGCGAATCCTGATAGTATTTGTATATAACTAGTTTGTACCCGAAACTTCGTTTATGCGATTTTATATTTGCAATAACTGCCATTTTATTCCACATCTATTTCTTTCGTAGTTTCAATGCAAGGAATTTTGGAAAATTCTTACAATTTTAGAAAACTTATAAAAAATTGAGTGCTGCACGCGGACGGTGCAGTTAGACGGTTTCCAAGAGGAGCGTATTCAAGCTCCGCTGCGTTCATATTTTTATTAACAAAAAAATGATTAAATATTGGACCTATAATATGAATTAATTATAGCATTTTTCACGAAAATATATTACTCTATATTATAACAACTAAGGCTTCAAAATATCCATATTTATCCAATACATATATTACGTTTGTAGATATTAATTAAACTATAAGTTTCATATTAGTAACGTTTAATATAACCGACGGTCCTAGAAACTCTAATACAAACTACGTCTGTGTAATCTATACTAATCTATCGGGATCAATTGTGGAATTATTATGAAATTGGTCAGATTTCACTTCATTAAAGTGTTAATTATGGCCGCTTCTATTTACATAGCTTATATGTCGATTGAATTAAAATAATTTAATTTTGTTCAAGTGATACCGTCGTGGCAATAGGCGCATTTGACTATAAAAACTATTGATTGTGGGTTCGTTTCCCATTCGGGGAAATGTTATTTAAACTATTTTTCCCGCGATCCCGCTGCGTTCTAATTTTTATACGTTTTCTAAAAATATGTTTTTGTAATAAAAGGGTGTTCACATTATATATTTTAAAATGTTTTCTAATATCTGTTTAAGTGTAGATAATTATTAAAGGTAAAAATTGTTGTAAGTTTATATCACTTAATAATTTAATCACTTATTGAGTTTATTTAAATAAAAATTGTTGGTGTATATCGAATCTTCTTAATTTCAATAGATGGTGTGTATAGAGAAAGACATATTTAGAAAAGTAAAACAGTTTTCAAGAGGCGCGGGTTCAAATCCCGCTGCGTTCAAATTTTTATACGTTTTCTAAATATGTATTTTTTTAAATTCCATTATTTATTTTGTTAAATATAATTAACTAAATTCAATCATTCAACACGATCACAATGAAAGTTCTACAACACCGCATTATTTAGTGCACTAATCAGCATTAATTTTAAAACTTGATTTGAGTAATGATTATTTCCTAATATTAGAATTGCATATATAATTCTATCTAAAATGTGGCTAAAACATTCATACTTAAACCTGTTTATATGTACGCAATCTTTTTTCCACGCTTCACGATTGTTTCAAACAGAACCTAGTGACAAAACACTCCGCCCAAATACGAGACATTATGTGTTAAGCGCCCCTTGAAAACTGTTCAAGCGCTCTGACCGCTCAGCCATGCGTTCTATATGTATATATGCGTTCTATATGTATATATGCGTTCTATGTGTAGCTACGTTGGAATTCTTATACAACTTATATTTGTTGTTAGCATCTTTGTAGAGATTTTCAATCATTTGGCAAGAGAGAATGTTATTTATTAAATATATATTTTTGAAACATTTTTTTAAAGTATTATTCGCACACTTAGGAAATTGAAAAAGACATATTTAGAAAACGTTCAAATTTTTATACGTTTTCTACAGGGTGTCCAAGGATAAAGTCCAAGACGTTTACTAAAAATATATATTTTAAAACATTGTTTTTTATTCCATTGTGTTATTGTTAGAAGTAAGTTCTTAAGATTATTTTTTCTATCATTCGTGTAGGAATATGCAATGGTCAGACAAGCCAAACTGGGCTTAAGACTATTAAGGAAACAAAATATTAATTTCTCTTTTAAATGTTAATAATGTTAGAAACAAATAAAACTAACGCATAAAACAACAGTCTAGTTATCCTTGTTGTTTAAGAAAGAACATTGATACTATGAAGATACTGTATTATCAGACCCGGACACAGGTGCAATTTTCCAAACAATTCAGACAGTAAGAGATGATAAAACAGTGTAGCAAGTTTAATATTTTTACTGTGTGTTCTTCTCACACTTAGCATATGAAAAATATTTTTCCAAAACTTGGAAAGCCTTGGACGGTTTGGTTTGGGTTCGAATCCTGCTTTTTTTAATGTTACAATATTTTATTACATAGATTGATACAGGTAAAGCCAACAGAAGTATTCTTCATCTTAATTAATTTCTTTTTTTATTATACGTATAGCTTTAATCGACATTCAATTCGCTTGATACAACTTATTACTAAAAACGACAGCCATTTGATGTCAGCAGCCGACATAGTATAAATATTATATATTTATTGCTCGTAATATAGGAGTTATATAGGGTCCAGATCATTGTGTATACTAGATAGAAGATCGTTAACGACTTCTGACTGTAACCCTTTGAGGCACTGCAGAGGCCCACACCCATCTTTCGAGTTGACTGGCTTAACTAAATGCTATAATTTCTTAGTAACTGTACAAATACGGAAAATATGTAAGGAGAATATTAATAAATAATAAATATTATCTTCAAGCTTTTGCCTGGCAGGCAGCATAGCAGGATAGTAAGAGGGAATCTAGTGTCAAAACACTCCGTCCTTCCATTGCCGCCTGAAATCGACACATTGCGTATTAAATAGTGGAACTCACGTTGAGTTCCACCAAAGCGGAGAAATTGAAATATTTTGAATATAAACATTACCCTGAGCGGGAATCGAACCCATAACCAATCGGGTTTACAGTTGACGTTGCCCCAGTGCGCCGCGATGGCCTCAAATAAATAAATGAACAAAAAATATTGTGTACGTGGTATATATATATTTAAGCTCTATTAGGGAGATTATTTTTTTGGTATCTTTTTTTGGTTTTCCTATGTAGTTCGACAAAGCGCGGTAATGGCTCGTATAGCGGTTACACAGTATTTAAAATTGCCTTAAAGAGTCAATCCTATTTTCTCTATGCCTTCTATATGTGGGAGATATATAATAAGAAGAATATAAATATAATATTAATAACTAGCTGTGCCCACGACTTCATCCGCTTGGAATTCTTAAAAAAAAAGTAGCCTTACTTACTACTTAGTACATCAGCTACCTGCCAGCGAAAGTTCCGTAAAAATCGGTCCAGCCATTCAGAGTATAGCCAGAACAACCAGACAGACGAACAAACAAAAAATTGTGAATTTGGTATATATAGCATATATACATACATAATATGAATTTAATGAAAAGCGGTTATTTTAATACTACAAACAGATATTCTAATTTCATGTATTTGTATAGATTATTATATGGTGAGGCTATCATGTCGCTATGTGACAGCGTCTGACTGTAAACCGTTTGGTTGAGGGTTCGATTCTCACTCAAGGGAATGATTATATTTAAATTATTTCAATTTAAATCCTCTCCAGTGATGTAAGAAAGCGCGGCGTCCCAACACGCCATTAATTGATTTCGGGCGGAAAGTGGAGAACTGAGTGTCTTGACACTAGGCACTCTCTAACTACCTTACATTGCATGAACAAACGTGAAGCTGCTATTTTCATTATTAATGACATACAAATATTTATATTTTACTTTGAACTTTGAATAAAATGAAAATATCCATTTACAAAATTACGATCTTATTTCAAATGCTACATAAATATGTAACATCAGAAAAATACAAACACGACTAATTGAGTAATAAATAAAGCGAGTTAATGGTAAATGTGAATATTGTAAAAAAGTATTACGGAAACCAGTAGTCTTAATATATTTTATAAACGTGTACTTGTTTTTTTAAGTAAGATATTGCGTTGTTATATAGAAATTTGTTAACATAAATAGTCCGTTATGGCGCAATTATTAATTATCTTTCTATATGAGGGTTCAAATTTCGCTCTTTATAATGCGTGTATTTTAATGTTTTTGAAGAAATGTTATTTGTGTCGTTTGTCACTTTGACTAAGTAATATCTCCATTTGAAAAGAAAATGGTGAACGCGTTCATTTATCAAAATCCGAAATTTCGGAAATCCGAAAAACCAAACAGCTTCACGGTTTTTTCACATAACTATAGTAGATATTCCTGTTTCGTCGGTACTAATTTACTATTGAACAGTTTAGAGCTTTTGTACACAGTTTTGTATTGACTCTCGGTGTATAAAGATATAAAAAAAGCTGACAACTTTTCAAAGAGATAAAAAATAGTAACTGAGAATAAAAAATAAGAATAAAATATATATATATATATATACATATATATAGGTTCTTAAACCATGTAACAACACGCTTTGAAGAAGACCCAGAGCGGGAATCAAACTCGCAACCGTCTAGTTCACAACCAAAAGCCTTTACAAGTATTTTCATATTCCTAAGAAATGACGGTAAACTAATATTGTATAAAGTACCGAAACTATAATTATAGTGTGACGGCTAATCAAAGCGTAGATAGCTACAGTTAATTAATCTAACGTAATGCTTCTCGGTACTGTTCTCACCTTGATAGCTCAATTGTTGTATTTATGTCTTATATGTATGGATTAATAAGGCAAAGCGCCCGGTTGAGTTCCGGACTTCACGCGGAATGTCTTGAATTTGGGCGGAAAGAGGAGAACGGAGAGTTTTAACACTAGGTTCTCTCTGGCTACTCTGATATGCGTGAAAAGGCGTGAAGTTTCTTTTTTTTTTAAAACAACAATGATTACGCTAGTTGTATGTTATGTTTACTTTTAAAATGTGCAATGTATATTGGTTTATGAATTTGGAAAATAATATACGACAAAGAGCGAAAAATTGAAATTTTCATAGAATATATTTTTCTCTAATATTTATTAATGTTATTGTGAATGGGAAAAACATTCGAGATTATTTGAAGGTAATTAAATAATAAACAGCACACTACAGACTGATGTACGAGTATAATCAAGTGCTAACTTTGAAGATATCAAAGCTCGACAACATTATTTTATAGATTTACTTACAACAATTACGACTTTATGGCTTAGTTAGCATTAGGTCGTATGGCTTAGTTGTTAGAGCGATTGGGCGGTTTCCAGGAGACTCGGATTCGAGTCCCATTACGTTAAAATTTTAGAACATTATGTAAAGATATCTGTTTCATTTAAAATTATAAAAATTATTTACCTATAAAAGAAGAGCTATCGTGGTGCATTGGTACAGTGTCCGTATGTAAAAGCAATTAGTTGTAGGTTCGACTACCACTGGGAGGAAAATATATTTTTAAATAATATTTGCATTTCTCCGCTCTCGTATAAAATACAAAGTACGTCGCTACTCAGATTTGAGTGGAAAATGGAGAACGGAGTGTCTTAACACAGTCTATCGTGCTATGCGGGAAAAAGCGTGGAGCTGTAAAATTATTTCTGATACACAGTCAAATCTATGTACTTCAACAAAATTTTCATTACAGCTTACTACTAAAAACACAAAAATTTACTTTAAAACTATTAAAATAGATCAAAACTCGGAGAAATAAAGCGTTTAAAAATGACAAAAGATCTGCGATCGCTTAGTTATTCCACTATTTCACATAAATGACAAAGGCATGTACGGAACACGTTTTATATTTCTGTTAATATACGTCGCCTTTCTGGAACAGTGATAATGTATCTCGATATTCTCTTTTGTGGGAAATGTTGTAAAGTATTATAGAATTTTAGGGTACAATTAGAAAAGAAGCAGCTTTACGCGTGGCAGGGTTGTCAGAAATAGTCTAGAATATAGAGAAAGAATCTAGAAACCTTCGAGACGTTTCGTGTTGAGCGGCGAGCGACGCCCAGCTTTGTCTTGTATCACCGCGAAGAAATAAAAATTATTTAAATATCAAGGAATGCCTTCCAGTGGAAATCAAACCCACAATAAGTCAATTTCAAAATAATATAGCTTTTGAATATATTATGTTGTGTAAATAGTTAGGGCACAATTAAGAACGTAACGGTCCGATTTCAGTTTTGTTTATAAGATGTATTGTACGGAAAAAAAATACTTATATATAATACTTATATACAATTTTCTAAATTTGCCTTTACCAATTTCTGTGCAAAAAGAATTTAAAAAAAGAAATGCCAATATAGAAACCTTGTAAAATTTTGTAAATGGTAAACTACCAAAATTATTTAAATTAAATAAGAAAGTTGACGAATTGACAGTTTCTGAATACAAAGGGCTTGTAACTAATTCATTTATACGTTATAATGTTTTTAGAATAAATTAAAATATTTTTAAAGTCTACTAAGTCTAACTCACTTGTGATATGAAAAATATTTTTAGAACCAAAAAAAAGCTAACATGAAATAAGCTAAGAAAAGTTGTAACAAGCGTATATGAATTTCAACGTAGCCTGATGTGAAACGTTGGGCTTAGCGGTTCCGCTACGTTAAATTTTTTACGTTTTATAAAAATGTTAGGTCAAGATTAAAAAATATTACAAATTTCACCTGACTGTTTGTTCGATTTACATACATGTATATATCACATAATAACACGTTAAGCCTACAAATCCTTAAGCTTACAATAGATATTAAGAAAGTGCTCTAAAATTTATAACAATGATCGCCGTTAGGTTACCAAGGCTCCAAAGTGTTCGAAAGAAGTCTTTAGGGCAAATCCAACTGACAAAACTGAAAACTGATCAGTTCGACTAAGTCTGAAATCCTGAGAGAGTTTCTATACACTATCTTTGCTTTACAGAAAATGTAGTTTTACTGGCTGAGACCTTAGAAGACCTAAACACAATGCTCGAAAATCTCAATAGTGTTTCTCAAAGAGCAAGTTTTAAGATGAACATGAGACGAAATTCATGAATTTTGTACCTGCCCCGGTTAGTATTGGGAACACTACTTTCGAAGTTGTTGACCATTACGTGTACCTGGAATACACAGTCCAACTTCGATAAAGAGATCTCTCATCTTATTCAGTTCGAAGGGGCACCGTTTGGGAAGCTATGAGAAATATTCACGTCCAAATTACCACAATGTCTCAAGATAAAAGTCTTTGAACATTGTGTGTGAGACACACAATGGGCAAGACAAAGACAGGAGTACAGGAGTGATACGTAGTCGCTATGTGTCACTTAACAAGGCTCAAGATCACCCAGTGGGCAATAGAGAAAGCATGCTTGGTGATTACCTACTATGGTGGATGGCCCTACGTGTCAAAATCAGACATCCGTAGCAGAACAAGAGTATCCGACATTCCTCGAAGAGTGGTCCGGCTGAAGTGGTAGTAGGCGGGACACATAGTGAGGAAAACCGATGGCCGTTGGGGCTGGAAGGTTCTCGAGCGACCACAAGCCGGACGACGTTCAGTGGGTCGGTCCCCTACCGATCTGGCCAAGGTCGCCGGAAGCAGCTGGATGCGGGAACCGCAGCACCGATCATCGTAAAATTCCTTGAGGGAAGCCTATGTCCAGCAATAGGCGCCGAACGGCTGAGATGAAGAAACCACAAACATTGCAGCTTTGATATCCTATTTCATAAAATTTACAAATAAATTAAAAAATATAATTAAAATAAATAACAAGTTAGAGAGAAGAGAAGAGAAGTTTCAAAAACCACACTACGTTTCAATAGAGCAACGATAAAGTCAACATAGATTATTTTTCCTTTGTCCTTTCCAATATCCTAATATTGACAAGTGAAATATAATGATCTACTTATACTGTATGTTTCGGTAATCGTAGAGCAGTAAGAAAGTATGTGATTGTAAAGACGATAGTTGCGGGTTCTATCCCGACTCAATCATTTTAATTTAAAATAAATATTTTAATTCAAACACAACGTTGGTCCACCACTAACTACGTAATGTCTAGAAATTGGACGGAAAGTGATGAGTGTTTTAACACTACATTATCACTGCAATTACATTACATAAAAAATAGTATATTCATGGCACTTTCATGCCTGGCTGACTGAATAAGAAAAGGGGTCATAAATCATACGGGGTCATCCTCTCAAAGAAATGCATTTAAAATATTTTAATTTGTTCGCTGGCTTTAAACGGGTGGATCGTGGAGAATGGAGAAATGCCTTACTATCATAACTACTTATATATATACAATATTAATAAGTAAAGTTTATTACTCTGTAGAAGAATATTTAAAAGGTAAAAATGTGTGGAAGTATTATGATTTAAGTTTGGTGCTGGTTAGCTACCACTGTATTAAATTATATAATTGTAACTTTTATATTAAGAAAGAGTAACTGTTGAGTTTCTTGCTGGCTCTCAGCCGGCGAATTCAAATAGCTTGCAAAAGTCTATTTGAACAATAGATATTTTGAATTTGAATTTATAGAGTACTAGCGACTCGCTGAACTATAGCGCTTTCGTGGATTCGATTTCCACTTGGGGAGGTGTTTTTATTTAAATAATTTTAATTTTCTCCGCTCTGATGACAAGTTAAAGCAATGTGTTGAGTTCCGCCACTCAACACGCAATGTTTCGGATCCAGGCGGAAAGTGAGAACGCTGTGTTTTGACAATAGGTTCTCAATAACTATAGCAGGGTGATATGCATGAAGCTGAAGCCTACTTAGATCCTTGTAGGAATCATTAAAAAATAAATCGTTTAATTAAATCACCAATAAATTAGAACACCTAATTACTTGTACAAAATAAAAAAGATCAAAATGAATTTGATCAAATTGAATGAAATCGAATATTATCTTCTATTCCGTAAAAAAACGTTAATGAGGAACAAAATATGCCCAACATTTTTAGATTAATTAAATTTGTATGTATGTTGGAATAGTATAAGCTTATCGATAATTAAAAAAGGAATTTAAATTTTATTTTAAAAGTATAGGGTAGGCTATATATATATATATATTTAATAAGGTATGTACCTTATTTGATTACTGAACAAATCTAGTGGCAAAGTTCTCCAATTTGCGTCCATATAACTAATATATCAACCAAAAGAACCGCAGAAGAATAATATATTTATTACCCCAAAAGGAATATGAACCCACAACCATAGCTTTTAGTCAAGTGTTCCCTAAGGTTGATTTAAAATATAATAACAAAAACAAATCATTAGAAGTATATTAATATTTTATATGTGATTGGGTACGGGTATTGGTAAAATATATATATATAGACATATAATAAGTAAATAAAACTATTTAAAATAATATTTTATTGTTCCTAGGCAAATATACATAAAACGCATCACAATACATCATAAATTTTCTAAAAAAAAATAGAAAACGCACGCAATTTTTATCAGCATGCCAATTGTTGCCTGAAAAAAAAACTCACTTTCAATATTTTGAAAACGTCAAAAGTGGCTTTCGATCACTTACCTTGGAAGAAGAAAAGTAAAAGCGCCGAAAATATTATCCTGTCAACCATTTTTGTCACTCACTGTCAGCACTAACACTAGAAATTCTATTTTGATACTAATAATGTTACGAATAATTTACGTTAAAACATCGTTATTTAAAAGCAAAACAGTTGTGTGAAGCGACACGAGCACTCTCGTCGAGAGCCACCGAAACACTAACAAGGACGTATAGCCAAGTGGCAGGTTTCAACGTTTTCCTTTATTCATTCGTCATTAATATCATTTTGAATTTATAATTGTATACACATATAAATGTATTATATACACAAGTACATAAATATTATATTTTAGACATTTTATACACATAAAATATTGCTCAAGTATCGTAAATAAACAAGCACGTGCGAGTTTGTTTATTTTTTTATGAAAGACAAAGTCTGGCTAGATTTTCATAGCATAGCAGGGGGACTCGTCTCGAACTTAGCGTCAAAACACTCCGTTCTCCACTTTCCGACCGAATCTGACGCATTGTCTGAGCATAGGCTCATTTAAATCTATGTCCCCTTAACAATTTTTTTTAACGTGAACGTTTGCATTCTGTAGATCAGTGAAAAACACATATTTTTTCACTGACCGAATGCAGAACCATGATGGTCCAGCTAAATAAAAAATAAATAATTGCCGCATTACTAAAAGTTTTCATTATGATGAGTACGAGTATATTTCTGTGACAAATACAAATCATTGAACATTGAAGCCATTATGAGGCAGTGAGACTCTGACTGCTGTTTAACTAGACGGCTGTGGGCTGTTTAACTAGACGGCTGTGGGTTCGATTTCCATACGACGAAATATATATATTTCAATTATTTTATTTTTTTCTCTCCGATCCAGAACGTACGATGTGGGAATCTTAGAGGATAGAAATTTCCACTTTGAAGGAAGCTATTATAATTTTCGGTACAACATGTCAACATAGTAAATAGAAGTAGTATGTTGAATCACCTATACGACATACTTCACGCAAACGGAGTATGGGGCATCTACTAGTACTGTATAATTGTATTAATGATTAAATATATTCATATGATATACAATAGTCTTTTTTATTAGGTTTTTTTAGCAGGGTAGGCATAGATAACCTAGTATCCAGCCAGACACTACTTCATTTTCCGCCTGAATTCGATACATTGTGTGTTGAGTGGCAAAACTCAACGCCGCACTAATAGTACAATAGTATCATTATATTAATACGAGAAGAGAAAGAGGATAAAAATGCTGTAATTTTATATAAAAATATATTAAAAGTAAATTCTTGTGTTCACGACTTTCGATTAATTAAAGATAAGATATATGCGTTTAGCAAGCGACTAAATAGGTATTACTACGAATAACTCAAACTACTCTTTAGAAAATTACGTGTAAACGAGATTACGTGAGATGCACTAGTTATCATATAAAGAGAATCATTAAAATTGATTTACCCAGTAAAAAGTTATGCGGTACATGAAAAAGTACAGTCGAATTCAGAGAGTCGAGTTTTGAAGTCAGAAGTCACTTATGTTTAAAGTGACATTGAAGTACACGTTGCTATGGCTACACGTAAGTTACGCGTTAATAAAACTGCTAGCACCAATATAAAAATATAGATATTCAATACATTTTACTACCAGACTCTGAGATTTTTGTTGTAAATTAGAAAGGGCAAGATAAATTCGTACAAACCTAATTTCAAAGTATCACAATGGACACTAATATAGTTAAGCATTCTTAACAGTACCACTAGCTTTTATAGGACATTACATTTAGTAATCTAATATCGATATTGATAATGGAATAATGTGGAATCGAGTAAAATGACAGCCATTTGGCTAATAAGATTTTTATTTATTATTAGAAAATTTCCCTTGTGGGACAGTGGATGGATTATAATAATCCATTTAATACTGGTCGGAAAGGTTGCTAGATTGAATGTTGTTTGGAATTAAACAAATATTTTAAAGAATGTATAGTAAGTAGCTAAGCTAGTATAGTAACTTTTTCAGCTTAACGTTTTTTCTTGCAAAGCAAAGTAGGTACAGAGAACCAAGTGTCAAAGCACTTCGTTCTCTACTTTTTGCGTGGCGGAATTCAATGTTGGGTTTTCTATTACGTTAATAATTCAAAATTATTTACTTGTGCATGATTAAAAACGATGTGTGAATTCAAATACAATGCACATTGCAATGGGTACATTTATAAATATAATTAAATATTTCGTCTTAATAGAACTGTGTTGATTCTCATTCAATAATGTTACATTATTTTCTTTTTTCCGCCCTCCTGTGACACTACGTTCTGTAATTAAAATATTTCACAAGCTAGGCAAAAAACGGCTAGTTATCGAGGATGCGGATGCTCTGGGAGTAACCCGAGAGCATCCTGAAGACTACGATGGACTGTAATAGGCGGACAGTCCACCCAGGCGTCATATTACGGTGAGTGTTCCTGCGACGTCTCCTAGAGGTGTAGAGGGTTTCCGCCAGGTTTTAGTGGGTAGTATCGGGCTCGCCCTTTTATTTGCCTTCCAGTTATCTGCCTGCGTTCGGATGATCTACGTAAACTTTAAATTCCCAGCAAAAAAAAAGGCAAAGAACGGTGTTGGGTTCCTCCTTATGAACTTCCATTTTTTTATTACTACCTTACAAAATATAGAAAATACTTGAAAATAAAAGAAATATAAAATTGTAAAAAAAAATAACTTACATACGTAAAATAAACTGCAAAACTTTTAACTATCGTATAAATTTTCACAGCGACGGGACGCCTGAAGGTACGAACATTTAAATTTCAAACGTAACCAAATTGAACATATTGTATAATTGACGACAGCGCTTCACTGTTATCAATGAAACTTGCAGACTTGTTATCATAGAGAGATTCTGAACGAGTTTTATATATCTCTAAATGATTTGAGGCGATTGTGGAATAGCGAGACAGTCATTTTTTTTTTATTCTATAGACAAGGCAAACTAGCGTTCGGGTCAACTGATGGTAAGTGATCACCGCCGCCAACGACCCTTATGCAACACCAGAGGGATGGCTACAGGGATGTTGCCGGCCTTTAAGGTAGAAATAGACGCGCTTTTTGAAGGTACCCATGTCGAATCCACTATGTATGTAGGCCATTCCACAGTTGAGTGGCACGTAGGAGGAAGATAGCTGCTGATTGTGAGCGCTATGGTTGTGGGTACGATCCCTACTCATGAGAATGATTATATTTAAATTGTTTATTTAATATATTTTTTTAAAAGTGTTATTCGCACAACACTTAGTAAACTGAAAAAGAGATATTTAGAAAATGGATAAAAAAGTTTAAATGTAGATTGGATTTGATGCCTGTGTGTGATATGTCTTTTGTTTGATTTGTCCGCTCTGATAATACAAATCACGGCGTTGAGTTCCGTCATTCAAGGCACAATATCTCGATTTCGGGAGGAAAGCGGAGAACGGAGTCTTGTCACTAGTCACACACTCTGACTACCCTGCTATGCGAGAAAAAGCGTGAATCACATATATAGGTTCTCTATGCCCGTTCTGCTTTGTGGGAAAAAGCGTGAAGCTGAAAATGTTCATATTCTAATTATAAAAGTTATCATCTATACATTTAATAAAAATGTAACTGATCGCTGTCTGTAAATGAAATATACATGAAAAAAGCATATTATAGGGGACTTTTATTAATTTATTAGAACCCAAAACAATTATTTTTAATTTTCTTTTCTGTTTGTCTGTGCGTTTGTGCATGCCAATCTCAGAAACGGCTTAATCGATTGAAATGCAGCTATGACTATTGCATTTTGGTAAACTTTCCTTAACATTTAGTGTTTATATAGATGTGTAACAAGTATTTAAGGTTAACGTTTAGGTTTTCAAGAGACATGGTTTTAAATCCCACTGCGTTCAAGTATTTATAATGCAAAGTTTGTGATTAATATGCGAACGTGTGCCGACGAAAATACGAAATAGTTTAGTCGTGTAATCTACGCAGGCGAAGCCTAGAGCGGGTCGCTAGTATTTTCATAGTGAAATTCAAAATATCAATTTAATGTATTTATATTTGAAAACTTATATTTAAGTAACATTTAACTAACATAATTTTTTTTATATGTATTATAGTTTAAGCTTTTGCAGTCAGAGAGAGGACGTTCAATGGCCTCATTAATGGGACAAGCGTCCTTTGTACTGAAAGTGAATAGACTTGTTATATAGCTGCTGCACTCAGAATATTTAAATATTAGTTCTAGATACGAGACAATATTGAGTTCTAAATACAGATGTAAGGTTGGTTTGTATTTTTGATTGGAAAAATTATAAATTTCAAATTTACCATTAATGTGGCGCAGTGTTTGAAACTCGCTCGGGATATTGTTTACATTATATCCATTTTTCTAGCTTCTATTAAGATAAATAACAGTGTTGAAAACAGCAAACTACTACCTTATAAAAATAAAATAATATATTACAAAAATAATTTCGAAAGTTTAGCAATATTCATAGCTTATTATTTTAATGTCACATAGTCTGATACAGCTAGTTTTAGTTTTTTATTAGATCTTCTTGGAGATTTTAAGCAATAAATCAATAAAACAATACAGCTTTAAAATAAAATTGAGGCAATGACATTGTCTCGGTTTTCTGGCGGAAATTGAAGAACTAAGTGTTCACAGGTTCTCTTTGTCTAGTCCCAGCTTGTAATAAAATGTAATGAAAGAAAGTTATGAATATTCATAATTTCTTTGTATTTTAAGGATTTTAAATTATGTAATTACGAGCTGTCACCCACTATAATATTTCCATTTATATTTTGTGTAGTTTTCTGCTCTCATAGGAATTTCATGAAATGTTTTCATACCCTTGAACTATCTATGCCAACCTACATGCCAAGTTTAACGCTTATACGCCCGGCAGCTTTGGCTGTACGGTATCTGTCAATCATTCAGTCACTTGAACATTACTGTAAATTTAAATAAAAAAGTCAGTGTCAAAATACTCAGTTCCCTACTTTTCACCCAAATTCCATTTGCAAACATGCTCCGAAACAATTTTAAGAATCGAACCAATTAATTTAAGCGATAGCTCAAATAAGGTTTTGTTTCAAAATGTCTAGCGCATTTCATCAAATGTTCTATGTGCTTGGGCGATGTAGTTACATGGTATGTAGATTTTTCTTTTGCAGTGTGCTAACGGTTATTACAGTTTTTGCCGTATATTGAAACTACTAGAAACCGTCTAAATTTTGTTGGAACAAGTTTTGCTTAAGCCTCGACTGATTATTGTTTGTTTGTTTTCAAATTGCATTACACAACTTTATTGAAGTAATATGTTAAAATCAGTCGAAAGAAATACTTTACCAGTCTATATAAGCCGCTGCCAAAAGTTTACAAAGTGTGTAAGCTTAAATAACTCATTAGAACAACGTATTTATGATTAAAACGACTTTTGTACAAGTACACAGTACAAGTAAAATTTCGATATTTTAGTAACAAAATGGCGTTCTAAAATAGTGACGATGAAGAATAATTTTAACAAGCGTGCAAGTGAGCAAATGCAAGATTAACATATTTAGAAAATGTATAAAAAATTATAAGCAGCGGGATTCGAACTCGCGCCCCTTGGAAATCTTCTGATAGGCGCGGTTTCCAAGAGGCGCGGGTTCGAATCCCGCTAAGTTAAAAAATTTATACGTATTCCAAATATGTTTTTCTTTTCCTATTTGTGTGATTAACACTTTTAAATGTTAAAAAACAAGATCAGTTTATTAAAGTTTATCATAAGAATTCTGACTATTTAGAAATATCGTATAATTATTTATGTACTTTGTAAATGTTTTATTTTTCTTCATATGCATTCATTAAGGGAAAGATTGTAGGGTATTGTTATTTTTTCATTTTCCCTCTCTGGTACAATAAAACATTTCCTTGAGTTTCGTCACTCAACACGCAATGTCTAGATTTCAGCCTGGCGTTGACCAAGTGTGTTGAAATTAACCACACTTTGCCTACCTTGCTGTGCAGTATAAGCATTAATATATAAATAAATGGAAATAATATATTTCTCGATTTTGCAGTCAAAATGCAGTGTTATTTTAAACTACCCAATATGCAATACTTGTAAATAACGTAGAATGGAGAGTGGAGTCAATTAATTCGACTGTATAACATTGTCATTAATGTGTATATATATATATATATATATGAAAAGCAAAGACTATAAAAGTTTAAAAAGCCCATTGAAGTCAAGTTGTAAGAAATAGCAAAGGAACATTCATACTTACATACGCTTGTGAGAAACGACGACTCTAACATTGGCTGAAGTTGTATACCGTGTGATTAATTCCCAGCGATAAACAGAGCTTCCATACTGTTTGTATACATATACAAATATGGCATCAGCAAAATATTGTTTTGTATAATAATATTCTCAAGAATATGCAGACTAGTAGGTATAGCCTAACTTCAATTGAATCTCAATGTCTGTTTATATTTTATAAGTAAAAAAAATTCCAACAAAACAACACTCCGTATTCCACTGGCCGTCTAATTTTGAGATATAAAGTATTTTGATTAGAACGCCACGCTTAGACTTGAACGACCAGAAATTAAAATAGTTTAAGTATGTTATATGTTCCCGTTTTCAATTATTATATTTAAATTTTATTAATTTACTGCTCTGGTAGCTAAGAGAAAGCCCCCGAAATGTCCTGATTTGGGGGGAAATTGGAAAAAATTTATTTTAAAAATAAAAGGAATTTTCTTAAAACACATTTAATTTCTATCATGATACGGTCTTTACAAAAGTAAGTAATTTTTGTCGTTTTGACGTTATTTTTAAATTTCAGTCAATATATGAAGAGAGAAACCAGTATAAGTTATATAAATTTCTTAATAATTTGATATTTTTTTGCCTAGCAAATAATATATTTAAGTAATAATAATGGTGGCCTTTTGGCTATATATATATATATATATATATATATATATATATATATTTTGTTTTGCATCCAATTTTTTTTAATGTACAATATAGAGGTTTATTTTTATTATTGTTATAATTATATACCCATTTTCAAATTATAAAGCGTAGATTAAAAAAGTTTTACAATATTTAGCCTAGCTTGACTGGAGATTAATATATGTAATAGAAACATATTTCGCAAATATATACGCAATTTAAATCCGCACCCTTCGAGTCATTTAGACATAGTATAACTAAGTCATAAGGGTTTTACAGTTATTTTTATTCAATAATGCAAATATAACAATGTTCGCTGACGAGTGACAATCAGTTAGTTTTGTTATATAAAGATGAAATAGTACAAGTCGTTTGATAGAAGCTTATTAACTAATTAGTATACTTTTAAAATTCAATGGCAGAATAGATTTAATGTAAGATTCAAAAAATTGGGATTTGATATATAAAAAAAACGTAGCCCACAGGAACATTTGGTGGCGGTAGTCAACCAGTTTGTCTTTTAACAAGAGAAGAGATATAAAAACAATTTGGATATAATCATTTCCCCTAGTGGGAATCGAACTCACAACCATCGCGTTTAAAGTCTAACCCTGTCACACTCCGCCACCATATCCTCAAATTTGCATCACAATCTGTAAACCAGTAATGTTTTAAAATATTGAAAATCATAAATGTGAAAGTGAAGAGTTTTTCTTTTAAAAGAATCTGTACAATATAGACACGACACAAAAGCTAAAAACGCTGATACTTCAAACAACTCGTTCGCTGAACAAACACTATATTATCGACATGGCTTCTTTCCAATCGTCATTTTTCTTTTTGTAATAAATAACATCTTATCTTTTTACTGTAAGGAGGCAATCCCTTACTATTTTCTTAGAAAAAGTTGTTTTTTTACCGCATTTTTATTATTATTTATATAGTTTTATGGTGCACTTGTTATGTATCTTTAAAGATAAGATATGTGTACACTTGTTACATTATGCCTGGGCCAGATTTTTTTATGTTTTACTATATTCCATTTTTAGTACAACAAGTATAATTAATACATATTTTGAAATGAAACTATTTTAACCGGATTAATCGCGTATAATTTTGGTATTCGAAAATACATTTTTAGAACCCGTCGTTTCGAACACTTTACAGTAGTCCGTGGTCACAGGTAGACTAAAAATTCTAAAAATTATAATTATGGTTCTAAAAATTTATTTTCGAATACCAATATTATACGTGAATAATCCGGTTAAAATAATTTCATTTTAAAATGTGTAATAATCGCGAAAATCTAAGAACTTATTATAATTAATACATTTAAGCTGTTGTGGCAAATTTGAATTCGCTGCACAGTGGACAAAGACCTGTGAGCGGTTTATATATATATATATATATATATATATATATATATATATATATATAGCCATGTCGTTGTCATGTTTTAGCAAGACTAACAAAAGTTAATTGATTTTATATATTTTTTTGAATTATATTTACGCATAGCAGGCAGTCAGAGAGAACCTTGTGTCAAGACACTCCGCCCAAAATCAAGACATTCCGTGTTCAACGGCGGAAATAATATTATTCTTGGGATCGAACCCCCAACCAATCATGTCTACAATTAGCCAGTGACCCAACGTCACCTTGACTTATTTGAGTAATATCATAAATAATAACGTATTGAACAAAATACTGTAACTCCTCGAACATTTCATAGTCAGTTTCAAACATCGCCTACAAATAATTGGTTACAAATTTTCAATCCCATTTCACCTCGATTTGAGCACGGATTGCAATAACGGGATTTTAACTTATTTCTGTTACCGTACTTTGGATTTCTGTTTCAAGTGAATATGCTTGTTTTAATTGACATATAGCCAAATAATATTGAAATAAAGATAATAAAAATAACTTAAATATTATTTGTACTTATATTATACATGTTTTTTCTCTGCCCTGGTACCTAAGACGAAGCCCGGTGCTGATTCCCGCCACTCAACACGCAAAGACTAACCTGCTATAAGGAAAAAATATTGGTATATATGTAAAGATATTTTTAGGAAACTTACTTAAAAAAATTTGACCGGAGCGAGATTCGAACCCGCGCCTCATAGAAACCGTGGGTGTGATTAACACTTTAAAAAAATGTTAAAAATATATATTATACATAAAAATACGCTTAAAAGTATTTTCAGTATTTTGGTTGTCCTAAAAATTACGTCAAGTTAATACTATTGTCATCATTGGCATTGTCTTTGGATCTGGACAGGAGTGCAAATTTTCTAATCAATCGAACACTATAAAGTCGGGCATAAGGACGTTTCAATTTTTTTTTAAATTAATAGATATAATGATGAAACGGTATTAGTGTGTTAAAAATTGTTATTATTACCTTCGTATCTAACAAAGAGATGAAAGTTCTCAGCATTCCATGAATAAACCGTGCGTGCCCATCGCGTTGCAGAGTCCTTTTGGGACTCTTGGCTTGGGGCAGTGCCTGGGACCCAAGTGTATGCTTGAAATGGGTAAACGTCGCCTCTCTTTACCTAATCAAATTTCAAAATATCCTTTCTTTTGGTAGATTATAGAGAAATTTCGCTCTTATACCTTAAATTAATACATAACCTATGTCAAATTCGTTCGCAGTTACTGAAGTCAGGCTCAGGAATTACTTATAACGAATCCATTAAAAGGTCTCCCTCTCGTGAGGCTTTTATGCGTCGGGTGATGGATTTATTTTTGAAAAACTTATTATCATACTATATTCATCGCTATATGTATGTATATATATATGTTGTGTGTGTGTATGTAATTATGTGTTTTCATATACATTTATTTTAATTTTTATTTGTATTGATAATAATAAAAATTCTATCTTTGGCGTTTCCACACCTAAACTTTCATATCCCACATGACAAGGTTGGTAAAGAATGCTTCTTATCGTTAATACCGCCTTTTGTGCATTTTTTATTTTATTGTAAATTGTGTGCGATATAGAATATATAAATAAATAAGTTCGAAACATTTGTTTACTTTGAATTCAGTGTCTTTTGGAATGTTTTGCTTAGAATGTAACTTATTACTAAGTTCTGTCATCTTCATTATTATATTTTTTCGAGAAAGAATAACTTTAAATCTCTTTAAGAAAATACACTTTTATACAAAGTGTAATTTACACGTGTATATTACACGTTTATTTGCCAACGCTTCAACAGGTCTTTTATTATGAATAAATATGCGATATCACTTAAAATGACTTAAAGGCCATATTTAAAAAACGTGCAAAGCCTACGTTCATTAATCAACTTTAATATAGCTAGTAAGCTGTTAGGCAAAATAAGCTGAATATTTTTTCAAATCGCAAGCATTTATCTTGAAATAACGCACTTTGTATTCATTTCCGAAGTACATTAAAAATATTTTAGGAAAATCCGCCCCTAATCACCGTCCGTTTAGGCAGGGAGTTTCAAACAACCTAGACTCTAGAGCATTAAATACTTTCATTTCTTTAAACTACGTAAAAAATATATGTCATTTTCAATTTCCTAAGTGTGTGAATAACACTTTAAAAAATGTTAAAAAATATATGTTTAATAAATAGCATTCTCTCTTGTACTTAGAATAATCTTTGAGTAGCAGAAATTTGTAAAAATCTCTCTACAGAGATGTTAACAACAAATATAAGTTGTAATAAGCGTATAAGAATTTCAACGTAGATGGATGAAGAACGCATGGCTTAACGGTCAGAGCGCTTGAACGGTTTTCAAGAGGCGCGGCTTCAAATCCCGCTGCGTTCAAATTTTCTAAATATGTCTTTATCTTTTGTATTATTTAATCAACGGTCAAAATTAATATTTATTTGTTGAAGCGCTTAAGTTAAGGCCTATATTGTTATAATAAAATCCGACGACAAATATATTTGTTAATTACCATATACATTTACAGTATACAGTAAAACCTCGATAATTCGATCACGCCTAATATGATTTCTTGCAATGTACGCTATTTTGCGTGAGTACCTATAACTTGGACCCTGTTTACATACAATTCTCTATCCCGCTTAATATATGATATATATTGTATGATGCTGTAACGACAGCGGCCAATGCCATGCATAAATACGAAGTATAAATTAAAAATAAATAAAAAAAGATAATCGTTAAGCGACAAAAAACAGACATATACATTTTTCAGTCAACACTGCGAAAGATAGAATTGGAAATAGTAAGGCAAGGAATGCCTGACCCTTGCCTGAAAATCCAGACAAACGAAGTTGCAGAATACATTTAATATATACTTAGTTTGGCCATAAATACTGTTATAATAAAAAAATAAATACTACTTCAAATATTACTTTTGAATTTGGAATCTGTCATTTTCATATGATTGTTCATTATGTTTTCTCATTTTCGCGCCAGTATATTGTGAAATATTATGTGATGTTAAAATTGAGTGGGTTGATAAAGAGGACCGAATCGCTGTGATTGCATTTCATAAAGTAAGTATGGTGCTAATTACAATTTTTTAAATCCTCCAAACGCTTGGTATTAGTCATATGTTTATGTACAATGCAACCTCCTCTGTTTGTGAAAGAAAAAGGTCTGGCTGTCCAAGTCCAGTGTTCGTACAGAAAAGACGATCAAAATAGCAACGGAAAAAAATCAAAGAAATCCTGTCCGAAAGTAAATGATTTTATCTCGGGAGATGAAGATAGCACCTAGAACCATGCCGCGTATTTTAAAAGATGACTTAAAACTTGCAGTCTGTAAGAGACGCACTGGTATTTTTTTTTAGCTGGTAATTTAAAAAAGAATAGGGTGGTAAAATCAAAACAACTACTTAAGCGATACTCAAAATGAGGGCACAGAAAATGTTTGTTTACAGATGAAAAAAAATCCAACTGTGAAATATTTAAACCAAGAAAATGAAAGAAAATGATTGTAAAAAACTTTAGAAGTCAACAGACTCCAACGTGCGCG